>JAVJAQ010002763.1:236518-836518 GCA_032362365.1 Zygogramma bicolorata
TAGGGTTTGTCACGTCATACCGCTCAAACAAAATATAATTTAAGATGTTTTTTTTCACTAAACTGTTCTTGAACCATTTGCCCATATATACTGATAGCATGAAACTGAAAATCTTCTGTGTGTAATATCCTGAAGACATATTTTCAAAAGGCTGCAAAAAGTTCGCTTTGTCCCATATTTGGGGCAAAGCGAACTTTCTTGAGGGGCAAAGTGAAACAAACCGGATTATTCGAACATTCAATCAAATACCTACATAAGTGAAGTTTTATTTTTATTTTGATCAACGGAAATACATAAAAATAATACACCCAAACATAAATTCATTAAAATTGAATAATACAAGTCAAGTTCAAACTCAGTTTGGGAAAATATAACTCATTCATAAATCCGTAGGACAAATTATTGAATTTCTGAACAAAACCACTCATTGGCAATAGAAATATGTCTCAAATAATAAAAAATTGCCACTCATACAAACTGAACTTTTCCATATCTTAGTTTACGTGAGCGAAGTTTTCCTATAATTTCAGTCCCAGTTATTATTGAAATATCATTGATTTCTGGAAATACATATATGTTCCAGTTTTCTCTATATTGCCTCATGAATTTGACCTCATACCCATTTTTCAATGTGTCTATAATTTGTCCAACAAATTCTTTCTTTGTTTTCTCGTTAGTTAGCTAACTGGAACATAATCATCTACACAAATATTTTTTGTTGGTTCGGCAAAGAGTTTTTGAACAAAATTTTTTTTAGCGTTTTCTACATCAGAGAAGGTTTCTGTATCAGATGAATCATCGCACAACTGAGTTTCATCAACACTGTGTTCTTCAGAGTCAGAAGAATCTGGAACAACGATTTTTCGTTTTACAGCAGCTCTTTTTTCTTTTTTCACTGCTTTAATTCTTTGATGTTCTTTTTCTGCCTTCAGTTCGGTAAGAAATGGGGAAGAAGTTATCACTGCAGTCGATCCTTTCTTTCTTCCTCTCCGCAATTTTAGGTCCTACCTTAGGTATAGGCGGAATATCGTTTGGAGAATTAGCTGTCGTGAAAGTAGCTGAATTTCTATTAGAATCGTCTGCATCTTGAGCAACCGAATCATTTTTCTGATTTGAAGAACTGGATCCTGACTCGGAGGCAATTGTTATATCTTCTGGTGAAACAACTTCCTGAGGAATGCCTGAATTATTTTTAGCACTTTGGGTTTCATTTGATGAACTAGGTCCGTAAAATGTGACAGTGGATGTTCATTTGACTTCAGTTTTTCTTCACCCATACGATTTTTCACATTACGATAATGGCAGCAGTCGGTAACATCTACAGTTTGCGTAGTGATATCTTCTACTCTACGATTGTCATCATTTGGAGGTGACATGGAAACATGTTGCTATCATAAGGACAAATTCCTGTTTTCTTGAAACCTGATAATATCGCTAATATCGTGAATTGTCACGACTTTTCCTTCCAGGATTATTTCTTAGCCAGTTCTGGACGCCCTGGCTATAATATGAACTCAACGGGAACATGAATGCAACATCAAGAGGTTGCAGGCGATGGGAAGTATGTGGGGGATTGCTAAAATGTGCACGTTACAATTCCTTGCCATTAAAATTGAATTCAAATTTTTAACGTGTGTTGAATGGCCATCGCATATCAGTAGAACTGGGTCATCCTTTGTTGGCTTCGCATGTTTCAGGAAATGTGAGAACCATGTTGGTGCAAAAATGTCGCTTTGCGTCCATCCCGAAGGTTGTGGAACCACTATACTTTCAGGTGGTAGACCTCTTGAGAAGTTTGAATTATTTTTTACACGGGGAAATATCAGAAGAGGGGGTATATATTGACCAGTTGCACTAAAACAAATTTCAGCAGTAACCAAGGTACCTCGCTCTGCAGATGACAGGCTACCGACTTGTTTTTTTCCTTTAAGAGATAACACTTTGGATTGTTTGTTAGGTACTGTACTAATTCCGGTCTCGTCGCAATTAAAAATTCTGCTAGGAGAGAATTTGTAAGTGTCATAGAGGCTTTTCAAAAGATCAAAAAATTTGTTGACGTTTACTGCATTAAATGCCGATGCTCGGGCGGCAGAAGTTGGCTCTGGTGCTCGAAGAGATAGGTCTCTATGTCTTTCCAAAAAATTAGATACCCAGTCTTTTCCTTTCAATTTTTCTTCTCGAGGGAAGGTATGGAGAATATTACTCCTTCCAGCATATTGTTAGGCGAGATGTCTAAAATTATGAATAGTAAAACCGAACAAATGTCGTTCCATATTCAGCACATGATCTTTCAATTCTTGTTCTTGCTCCAGCATGAATATTGCTTTAAATCTACCTAAACCTTTTTTTGCTGCCATACTAGAATTTTTTTCCAATTTAATTCTTCGGAACAATGTTGTTGCTGGCACATTGAACTGAGTAGCAGCTGCTCTATATTTCAATACTCCTTGTCGCACAGCATCAATGGCATTTTTCATTTGGTCTTCTGACCAAGATTGATGTTCACTTTTACGAATATAATTTCGTACCATTTTACCTTGAAAAAAAAAACACAAAATTAAACGTCCGCACCAGCAAACGACACATACAATCTAACTTTGATTTCAATTATCTAGCCGGAAAAAATGTATATCTCAATTAAAAAGCATTTGTCGAACTTATTGGAAAACATCGGGGCAAAGTGAATCATGTTCCATTTTCCCCTTGCGAAATAATTCACTTTGCCCCAAACTGTAATGTGTTCGGCAGTTGAGGTTAGTATAGAAATGCCGTTACATTTCACTTTTATTTTTGAGTCAAAAACCCTTCAATTGAATGCCTTATACTAGGTTCATAAACAATGACTGATTTGAATAATAACTAGAAAGATATACATTAGAATATAAACTCACTCAGTGATTAGAATTTCAACATTAAAAAACGAAAACTTCACATGGAATCGCACCTGTTTGTAGAAATGTCTTCTAGGTCTGAGCACACTGTTGCCAACTTGAATATGCAAATACTAGTCTGAAAAATGTTTACTTGGCGCGAATAATTTGAAATTTGGAAAGAAAGTTCACTTTGCCTCAACAGTTCACTTTGTCCCGACTTCCCCTACATCAATATCGATATTTCTAGAAATGGACGCTTTTCTCTCTCATATGGCAATCCCAACAACTCGATAAGGTTTTATGGGTTTGATTCGTTCATGAAAAAAGACAAAAATGCCAGTACAACGAACATCACTGTTCAGTTGAAATATTCTCATTTAGTTTCCGATATTATAAGCAGATAGGTACCATGTGAACTATCTTCAAAATGGTCAATTGAATAAAATTCAATAGGGGAATTTTATTTGAAAATGCTGGCAACTACTGTCGCCAAAGTGAATCCCAATGAATTCGATATGGATATTATTATTCGAGCAAGATGGAGCTTCACCACGTAACTCCAGACAAGTAAGAAACTATTTGGATAATACTTTCCATGGTCGTTGGATTGGCCATCGAGATACTACGGAATGGCCAGTCCGCTTTCCAGATTTGACACCATCAATTTCATTACCTCAAGTTACAATTTCTCGAGTAGATCCGTTCAAAAAATAAAAGGGGAAGGGCATTAAATACATGCACTGTATGTGATGACGAATTGTTGTGATAGAACTGTGATAGTACATAGATGAACTCAAGAATAGAAAGATTTCTCTGATACCTATAGTGGGGACGTGCTCATTCAAGCAATGAGTCGTATTGTTACTGCACATGACGAATTGACAATATTACCTGTATTTTTATTCATACGTCGAAAATATTCAAAGCGATAAACTGATATCGAATACCTGACTCGCAACAAACGAGTGTGCCAATTTGCTTTTGTTGGTGTTTACACGATTTAAATGGAAACCGATTCGGTTGTCAATATGAGTTGAGTGTTTAACAAATACCCATCATGAAGGAGATATTTGACTGCTCCAAGTTCAAGTACAGGACTTTCCAGTATTTTGCTGCAGTTGGAGGTACGTGATGATATTACTGATATTTGGTTATACCTAGATATTTTTATTCATAATAAAACAATGATTTATTCTGTAACTGTGTCAGCTATTCTACCTTGACGAATAGTGCTTACCAACTGAATTGAGTGTCAACTATTTTGAAAATACTTACACCTACAAGTCTTCATCCACAGTTGAAGCAAGGTTTTGCTAGTATTGGCATTCTATTTCATTTCTTTCGATTAGATATCAATCATGTTTGCGATTTTCTTGATTGACTCATGGCTATTAACCATAATGATTCTCCTAATAGTCATAATCAAGCTGTCTGCATAATCTTGAAACATGTTATCTTGTCTGTTTTGAGATGGAACTTATTCATCTCAAAATTAATTTCTAGTAACTTGGTTATAGTTGGAGTTGAATATGCAAAGAGCTCTTTTTTTGCAAGGAACATATTTTTCTCCATCCAAAATTTGTATTGGTAGCAGAATGGGCTGCTTGATCGTGAGTTGATTTTCAAGTGCTATAATTTGGTGAATTTTTTAATATGAGGTGATAAAAGAGTTCAAATTGAGTGAACCAAACAACTTTTTCCTGAGTTATTTTTAAAACTTTATAAGACAAAATCTAATGTTGATAATTGATAATTCGTATTCTGATTATATTTTAATATTCTTTCCAGGCGGTTTGGGTATGGTATCTCTGGGAATGCACTACGGATGGCCATTGAGAGCTCTACCAGTAATAACCGCTGGAAACTATTCCTTCCGAATAACGAGCTCAGAAGAGTCCTATTTGATCGCAATGTTGCCAATTGGTTCGCTGCTGGGCGACATCTTCGTGGTGGCCACCCTCTGCGAAATCGGCCACAGCAAACTGATCACCGCCACATCCATCCCTCTGTTCGTCTCGTGGATATTGATGGCTTACGCACCATCGAAGCCTTATATGTTCTTCGGAAGGTTCCTAGCTGGCCTAGCAGACGGAGTGCTGTTCACGACTCTTCCACCTTATTTGACAGAGATCGCTGAACCAGAAATCAGAGGATTCTTGGGCGCCACCTGCATGGTATCCATCGTACTGGGGATGCTGTTGATGAACTCCTCCTTTTTCTTGGCGTCTTTGACCTCAGCGGCTCTCGTGGCCTCTCTGGTCAGCCTCTTGACTTTGCTGATCCTTCCGTTCTTACCGGAGAGCCCCTATTTCTACCTAACGAAAAAGGACGTTCTGACAGCCAAGGCAAGCCTCCAGAAGTTCAACGGCAAAGGAGAGGTTGTGGAGGAGCTGTACAGGATATCCAAGGGGATAATGGAGGAAGGGGACGATTGCGCTACGTTATCAGATTTGTTCCACGACAGGCATTTCAGAAAGAGCTTTCTCGTAGCTCTTCTGGGTAAAGTGGCGCAATATTTCTGCGGCGCTTTGGCAGTCGTCGCGTATGCGACAACTACGGTGTTCAAGGAGAGCCAGCACTTGGTAACGCCAGAAACTGCGAGAACCGTGTTGTTTGCCGTGATATTAATTTCTTCTTCCGTTTCCATGATGGTCATCGACTTTGCTGGAAGGAGAGCTTTGATGATGGTGTCCACTGGTACGTTTTATGAATGATATCTAAATGATTTCCTATAAACGGCTCACAGTATATTACTCTTTCAAGTATTTCGCTTACTCAGTTACTGCTCAATTTATTAAAAATATACCCCCTAGAGATACAATCACCGATTTACAATATTAATAAGAACGAATTCAATAAGGAGTACACTCAACTGAGTATCCTTTACAGAAAATTGTTCACATTTGTTCAGCTTTTCTTCATATCCCTTCCCCTTACATGAAACGCCATATCTACAAAAGAAATAATTTTTCAATTTTCGATTATTTCCTTTTTTTGGTAGGGCTAATGAAGCTTTCGTGTTTTAGTGTTTTCATAGCAACCAAAATCAGTTGTTTCATCAGTTGTTTACCTAAACTCAGATTTGATTGAATGAATGTCGATAATAATACATACTTCGAACGGATTCATCTATCCAACAATTATTAAGAAAATAGTTAGAGTTGAGCTGGATCTTCATAATCGGCAACTGTAACTAGTTCGTTGGTAAAACTAGAACCTCTCGTATTTGCTGAGATTATCCTCAACATCTTCTAATGAGCCAAAGTACATCCAGTGAGAAATCATCACTGGAAACTTGGCCATAATACTCAACATTTTCAAATACTTCTTAGCTCAACTATATTCACATGTGTTTTTCTATAAAGATATGTATTATCTAAGACCCTACCTACAAATTTCGTTGTTCTGTATGGACCCATCCTGGCACTTATTACAAATATCTTCATTTATATCAACTATATGCCGAAATCTACTTTTTTTTGAATACTTATAAATAGAGTTCGAGCAACAAGGCAATGAATAAAATAATATAAATAGAGATACGATTATTTGAAGGTTTCAAATTATCTTCTTGTTCACAGGAATGGTGTGCCTAATGTTATTCTTGGAAGCAAGCTATCTCTACATACAAACCGCTACAGATATAGATATCTCTGGGTTAGATTTCATCCATCTTTTGGTCATCTTTATGTACGCAGTGTCCTTCGCCTTCGGACTCCATTCGGTTCCGGCTGTAGTTGCCAGCGAGATTCTATCAACCAAATTCAGGATCATTGGAATCGGCCTGCTCAACTTCATGTTCAGTTTAGTCTCTATTGCAGTTCTAGTATTTTTCTACTGTGCCAAACACTTTTTCGGAATATTCGTTCCTTTCTACTGTTTCGGATGTGTTAGTATCCTCACTTTCGTGCTGGTTATCGTTTTTCTTCCGGAAATGAAGAAAAAGTCCTTGGAAGATATACAAGCGAATATTCGTGGTGTTAATTACACTAATTGATTTCGTTGGTTTGTGAATAAATTGAAGTTCGTTAATACGATAACAAGACTATTCAAAGAGTAGCATCAGATACTTGAATGTCATGAATAAGTTTCACGTATACGTTACATCACAAAACAAAAATTTAAAGAATGCGAATTTATCAACAGACTATAAAGTGTTTTCTAATTTTGTTTGTTTCAACTTTTCTTCAGTTGTGAAACAACCGAGTTGTTATTGTTGATTGAAAAATAAATATTGTTGTGATTGATGTCACTGAACTGATACTTTTTTGTTTGTGGTCATTTATATTTGCATACAAAATGATTAAGCAATGATGCAGAGGCTTCAAGTAGGAAATTTTAGCTTCAAAATACGGGATCATTAGAGAACTGATCATTAAAACAGTAAGCAGTTCATTAGTGAAAATTTGTACGAATGATATAAAATGAATCATTAAAATATGTGTACCTATCATTCGATAGTGAAACTGGTAACACTTATTTTGTACATGTCCAGTTATTCTATAAGTACCAAAATTCTTGATTCGTTGCGGGGGATAATTCATTTCCTACTACAAAACTTTTTATATTTCTATTCGCACATATCGGGATATTTTTATCATTGCATTCATTGAATACCATGTTTTGCTGTACTTGAACTTCAGGGGATGCTCATTCAGCTGCTGTAAAATGTTCCTTGACCAATTTTAGAAATCGAAAACAATGTTATCAATTGAATAGTCTTGGGAATAGTGGTACCAAAATAAAATTCCATAATTGCTTCAAACATATATTCATATCAAGAAACAGTTATATGTTTCTATGCAATTTCGAACAAGATCAATAATTAAAACATTGCACTTCACCCAATTTGAGTTTATCAAAAAAATTAAATGATACTGCGATATGGAATACGATGAAAACATCAAATGTATCCAACAGCAATACTTAACCTTCAGAGTTATGAAAAAATATATCTTTTATCCCTTCAAATCCAGAAGGGAATTAATTGAGTAGTCTAGTTATTCAGTTATTCAGTCGCAATATGAAATTAAATCTACTGTTAACAACGCCCTTGCTCAATCTTCAAAGAAATGGAAACAGAAACTCAAGCAATTCTTGAAGCGATCAGGTTTCGGACCAAAAGTAGATGTTCGAAAAGAAAACATTTTTGAACTTCTTGGTGGGAAATGCACTCCTATAATTTTTGGTAATCGACCAAAGACCTCTCGGTGGCATTTTCAAGTGTTAGCAGAAATCGTTTGTACATTAGTTACATAAGTATTTCGCTTTCATGATTCTCCATAAATCATTGCCTGCATTCTTTGACTTCTCTTTGGCCCAAGGGTAGGGTAGGTCGGAAGTTGCTTTTCACGAACCCTTTGAAATCATCGCAGGGACAAGCGTCTTGTTTACAGTACGATTTGAGGTTTCTGAACGCCTTCAGCTGAAACAAAAAAATAATCTCAATAATTCATTTCAATGAATTTTAAATTTTAGAAACCAACCAGAGATACTGTTCCTGAATGAAATAGAAAATTATTTCAAATCATCTTTTGAACAATTCGTTCAGGAATTATAATAATAATAATAATAGCCTTTATTGTCCAACAGTTTCCCATTTACAGGACAATATTAAAGAATAACAGAGCTTGAAATGGTGTTTATGAGTGAGTATAGTATATTAATAGTTATAGTACCTCAAACAATAATCAAAATAATATATATAAAACATCATTGGAATATCGATATAAAAATGTTGCTCAACTTTTCATGACAGTAATGAGTTCCCTGATGGAACATGAATGAATGTCAATTTGAGTGCTAATTCCATTGAATTCACTACACATTCTATAAATTGGAGATTTAAGTTGCATGTTTGTTCTAATTCTTGGAAGTTTGAAAGTTGCATGATTTCGAGAAAAATATGAGGGAACATTGAAATTAATCATGCTGAGTAGACCGGGAGAGTCAACAAGACCATTCAAGATTTTATACAAAAATATAACAAATGCGCAATTTCTTCTGCACTCTAAGCTGTCAATATTGACTCTCATGCATAATTCCTCATTGTTTTTTCCCCTTTCAGGACATGTACCATCTATTTTGAAGATAAGAAATTTCAAAAATCTTTTTTGTACGCCCTCAATGGCTGCTTTATGACACTCGTAAAAAGGGGACCAAACAATACTAGCATATTCTAGTTTTGATCGTACATAGGAAAAATACAGTAATTTCAATGCCTTGATGTTGGTAAAATTCCTACAATTTCTCATTAGGAAACCGTATGACTCCAGTGCTTGAGAGACTTTTAAAGTAGTGTTTTCTATGAAATTCAACTCTTTATCAAAAATAACACCTAAATCCTTGATTTTGGTACAGAGTTCCAGTTTGATATTGTCAACATTGTAAGAGTAGTTTATAGTGGTATTTTTCTAGTATAACTCAAGACCTTGCATTTTCCAACGTTAAGACATAATTTGTTTGTATCGCACCAATCTTGAATATAATCCAGTTGTTTCTGCAGTTGTAAACAGTCATTCATATCATTCACAACAGAAAAAATCTTCAAATCATCAGCGAAGCACAACTTCTCACATATTAAATTTTTACAAAGGTCATTCACAAATATTAAAAATAGAAGTGGTCCCAAATTTGAACCTTGAGGAACGCCAGATGACGCTAGGTAAATGTCGGAATGGAATCCATTATATGAAACATACTGCTTTCGGTTTGATAAATAAGATGCGAAAAAATCTCTTGCATTTTCAGTGAAACCAGCTGCACTCAATTTATTCAATAAAATGGTGTGATCCACTCTGTCGAATGCTTTTGCAAAATCTGTATAAATAACATCCACCTGTCTATGGTCATCTAGCGCCTCTGAGATATATTGTGTGATGAATATCAGATTTGACACTGTTGAGCGATTATTGACAAATCCATGCTGATTTTCAGATATCATATTTCGCATACTGGAACATATTCGGTTATACAGAATGATTTCAAAAACTTTTGCAAAATTACAGAGCAATGAATTGTCTAAACTACCTATACAGAAGGTTTCTGGGTTGACACCTGTTGAACAAATTATTTACTTTGCTGGCTAGTACCACGAAGGGCATTGGATTATATTGTTACGTCCTAACGCCGGCCCTGACGAAATCGTAAACGCAAGGCGAGGGATCGCGTCGTAGCGAACGTCATTTTCCGCCTAGAGAATTCGAGAAACGTCATCGCGGCTTCTCGGGAACATTCTTCACAGGCGTACGCAGGGGTATAAATACGGGAGAGAGTTCGCAACGCAGACAGAGTTAGTTAGTCAAAGAGTTGGCTATTCGGAGAATTTGTATTCAGAGCTAAGTGACGAGAGTTGTTGAGATCTACGTGGAGCAGAGCTTTGTGCTAAGGCAGAATTGTTAGTTCAGAGAGTTTTAGTAGCGAGCGAGCATTGGAAAGTTATCAGAGCGATTTTAGTGATTGTGTTGTATCTTATTGTGATAGAGAGTTATAATAAAAGTAGTTTAGTGTTGTTTGGTGTTTTAATTGACGAACCCAGAGGAATATCGTAACAGTGGTGTCGGAAGTGGAATTTTTGCTGGTGGATAAGAACAATTTATGGTGAATACGAGAAGTACATCTTACGATACGATGGAGGACATGTTGAAATTAATTCAAAACCAATTTGCGGATTATGAAAGACGACGGCAGGAGGAAAAACAAGAAGAGGAAAAGCGACGACAGGAAGAAAAGAAAGAACGAGAAGAAGGACTCCAGAAAATTCTCGAAGACCAGAGAAAAGAGCGAGAAGCTGAAAAGAAAGAACGACAATTAGAACGAGAAAATGAAAAGAAAGATCGAGAAGAAGCACTCCAGAAAATTCTCGATAATGAAAAGAAAGAACGGGAAGAAGCACTCCAGAAAGTTCTCGAAGAACAGAGAAAAGAACGAGAAGACCTCCAGAAAATTCTAGAACAACAAAAGAATGAAATAGAGATGATAGAAAAACAACGAGAAGCAGACTTCCAGAAAGTTCTAGAAAATCAGGACAAGTTCTTCAAGCATGTTTCACATGAAACCAAAGTACAAATGGAAGAACTAAAAGGAGAACTGAAGGAAGATGTCAATAAGAAAGTAATATCAGTGCGAGAGGAGATGAAAGGACTAGAAAAGAGAGTCGAAAAGCAGATAGCATTTCTCAGGAACCAAGATCGCCAAGACAGGGTTGCCACATCAGGAATTTCCGTAAAACCGCCGACTTTTGATGGACAGTCGTCTTGGTCCATGTATCGTCGACAATTTGAGGCTGCGGCAGAAACTAATGGATGGGGCGACGAGGAAAAAGCTACGGCACTGATCGTAGCTTTGAGAGGGCCAGCTTTGGGTATATTACAAACGATACCCATAGAACAGCAGAAGCAATATCAGGACCTGATTTCTGCACTGGAGTTGAGGTATGGCGATCAACACCGAGAACAGCTGTACCGGGCCCAAATGAAGACTCGCACACAAAAATCAGGTGAGAGTCTGCAAGAATTTGAGGCAGATGTTCGACGCCTAATCCAGCTGGCGTACCCAGATGCACCCGGAGATTTCAAGGAGCAGTTGGCTGTGCAGATATTTATTGACGGACTTAGAGACCCAGAAATCCAAAGAACTCTGCGACTTACAAGTTTCAAAAGGAGTAGCGATGCCTTGGTACGTTCGCTAGAAGTGGAGGCGGCCTTCAACACCTCGAGGCCGAAAGTGCGAGCGGTAACAATTGACGATCCCGAACATAGATCTGGCGCTACGAGTGGTTCATTTGAGAAATTTCTGGAGGAGATCAAATCGTTGATAACTGAAATGAGCACCCAGAAGAAGAGAACGTGCTACCGATGTGGAAAACCAGGACATCTTATCAAAGACTGTAGGGTGAGAATGCCACCAAGATCTAGCTCACCTGCAAGGGTGCCATCCCGTACGCAATCACCTGTGAGGACAAGGTCATCTAGCGAGTCCTCAAATTGGCGGCAGGAAAACGAGAATTAGCCAGCATATCGGGGCGCATGCTGGCTAGTAATAACAGAGCCCCCAGGGTCATCAATGTTAACAGGCTGAAAAGAACATCTGAGAGCCTCACCATTCCAGGGAAATTGAATAAAATGGATGTAATATGCACCATAGACACCGGTGCTGCAGTTTCCTTGGTACGCAGCGACATCCTTCGGCCTGGAAACGTAAAGCCTATTTCACCCAACGTCGTGATTCGGACAGTCACTGGTGAAAACTCACCTATTCGAGGAGAAGCTGAAATTACGTTGATTCTTGGGCGACTCACTATCACAGGTACAGTCTACGTCGCAGATATAGAAGATGAAGTCATACTCGGAATGGACTTGATCAGTGACCATGGAATTTCATTCGACAATGAGCAAAAGATCATAAGGTTCGGAGAAGAAGAATTTGTCCTTACAACTCCAACGGAAAGAACGAAACCTGCCAAACTGCGATTATTGAAAACTGCGAGAATCCGTGCACTGTCGAAGGAAGTAGCTCGTGTCACAGAGAACAATGTCCCTGAATGCAGCGTCCAGCCATCGGATTCCGGACAAGTCCAGGTGAAGACAGCAAAAGCCATCCTTGTAAGAGCCGCCAGGTGTCGCGTTGGAGGTACAAGTGACATCTCCGTGATGAAAACAACTGGAAGGGCTGACTTGGTCAAACAAGAAGTCATCAGTGGTCAAGTCCACTTGATTCAACAACCATCAAGAAGAGTTACATTCCCTAAGCGACAAGAGATGCTAGAGCGCATTGATAGGAGGAAGGTGCGGCACTATCGGAAGGCAAACACTGGCGGATTCCAAGAAGAAGATCGAGTGTGGCTGTACAACCCCCGTCGTAGGATGAATGAGGTGGTGTACATTGTTCAACGTAAGCCTAGAACAAAAAGGAAAGTCGTACACCTTAAGAGACTCAAATGTTACAATGGGCATAACGAGATGTTGTTTGATCGGGACGATCAAAATTGAGAGGGGGATAATGTTACGTCCTAACGCCGGCCCTGACGAAATCGTAAACGCAAGGCGAGGGATCGCGTCGTAGCGAACGTCATTTTCCTGGAATCCGTAAGCCGCCTAGAGAATTCGAGAAACGTCATCGCGGCTTCTCGGGAACATTCTTCACAGGCGTACGCAGGGGTAATTACGGGAGAGAGTTCGCGACGCAGGGGAGAGTTAGTTAGTCAAAGAGTTGGCTATTCGGAGAATTTGTATTCAGAGCTAAGTGACGAGAGTTGTTGAGATCTACGTGGAGCAGAGCTTTGCGCTAAGGCAGAATTGTTAGTTCAGAGAGTTTTAGTAGCGAGCGAGCATTGGAAAGTTATCAGAGCGATTTTAGTGATTGTGTTGTATCGTATTGTGATAGAGAGTTATAATAAAAGTAGTTTAGTGTTGTTTGGTGTTTTAATTGACGAACCCAGAGGAATATCGTAACAATATGCTACCGGGTCAGTGCGAGGTTCTTCACAGAATAAAATCCCGCATATGCTTTTGGCGATTTTTTTTTCCCCATCGGATGCTGGTCTTGTCACCAGCTGCACCTCAGCCTCTTGGGCTTTTTGTGCATTCCAATTAGTTTCACAGCACCCACTCCGTAATTCTAGTCCCCTGTACCAATCTGTACAGGTTCTTCACCGGATGACTGTTGTATTCTTCGGGAGTTAGCCTGGGCTTCCCGAATATTGCCTGTCTCTTGCGGTCTAGTGCTTCGCATTCTGACAGTATGTGTTTGGCTGTTTCTGTTCCTTTGCCACATTGTCTGCAGGAAAGTTCTCCGTTGTACAGCCCCATTTTGTTCAAGTGTTTCCCCATTGGGCTGTGACCAGTGAGAAGGCCCGTTATTGTTCGAACTTGATTCCTGCTCAGCTTGAGGAGTTCTTCAGTTTTGTGTTTTGACGGTTCTTTAATGTATGTTTTCCCGTGGTGCATGAGAGGGGCATCTTTCCACATCTCCTTATGTTTTCGTTTGATCCAGTCCCGAATGCATCCTCGAATGTCGGATTTAGTAATCCCGAGTGCGGGTTCTGGACCAATATATGGAGTTGATGAACCGTTTCTGGCTAGTTCATCAGCTTTTTCATTGCCCTCGATGCCACAGTGTCCTGGAACCCATAAAAAAGTTGTTTTGTTATGTTCTGAAAGGACCCTGAGCTCTTCTCGGCATTCCCATACCAGTCTTGATGTCACTTTCGGGTTCATAAGAGCCTTCAGTGATGCCTGGCTATCTGAGCATATTTTGATCCGTGCATTACGCATTTCCCTCATATTGATTTCTTTTGTGCATTGCAAGATAGTGTACATCTCTGCTTGGAATACGGAGGTTTTTGTTCCTAGTGAGACACTTATTTGAGAGTTTCTCCCCTCACTGTATATTCCAGCACCAGCTCCTTCCCTGGTTTTGGCGATACAAATAAAGGAAAGTGATTCTCAATTATTGGGATGGGCACACTTGCAGTCCAGTTTCGGGTTATTTGGCCTCTCGTCAGTACAAGGTAGTTCCCATCAACGCGAAGTCGATGAATCTCCATAATTTAAAATCAACTTTTTTTCATAGTATCACATAGTCGGTGGGTATACGTGGGGACAGTCTTCAAGTATGCCCATCGACTATGTCGAATGTTTTAGAGAATTATTCTGAGTCATTCCTGTAATGTAGAGAGTACATCGACAGAAAAATTGAGGAGAATAGATTAGGTACGTGCTAATTTTGAATTATCGAGTGTCATGTCTGAGGAAATTCGGGAATTCCTTTAGCCTAAAAAGTTTGGCATGTATTTAGGCTCACATTGAATGGGTGGAAAGACTGTAGTGACGGAGTATTGATCAAATGAATATTTTTATGTTCCTGAATAATTCTCCTATTTCTCATGAAAGAAAGTGAACTCCCGTAAATAGAAAAACTGTATCGCTTTTACAACATGTTCAAAAATTGATATGAGAAAGATGTGTTTATCATTCGTCTTACTTTTTTTGAAGTTGTGTCCCTAATATTCATTTAATAATAATAATAATAATAATAATTATACTTTATTGTCATAAAGAGTAAATCTTGTGGACAAAGCTTGTAAATAGCAGTAAAAATGCAGATAGAAAATATACAATGCTGATAAAATATATATAGAAAACATAAAACTATCTGAAATAAAAGATGAACATTTGAAGATGAAAAAACGGATTCGAGGAGACTCGAATTATTTTTTTGTTAGTGAAATAACGTGTTCCATTAGATAATTCTAATTTAGTTTTTTCTTCATTCATTTCAATAGTATAATGAACGGACACGAAAAAAATATGAAAAATTCAAAAATGGTACAAAAATCACCTGTTCGTTAGAGACTTCGACTGGTTCCTTGAAAACTATCCAGATGACACACTCGGAACATGGCGGCGTGGTCAACGACCCTTGGTAGGTGTAGTATCCGCTGTTTTCGGGCAACAGCAGGCCTGGATTCAGTGGGCCTGGTATTTTGGCGTTTTCGCCCTTGAACTCGATCTTGTTCAGCTGGGCGACCACCTTGTCTATTTCGGAGTGTTTCTTTCCTGGCTGTGAAAATATTTCATCTATTGTAACAAATATATTCACTAAGATACACGACTTTTCCCTGAAATAGCTACTTTCATTGCCTTTAACCCTACAGACCTAGAGAATTCACTGACAAAATCTAGTTCAGTGGTAGTATTATTTTTAACCGTCACCGAATTAATGAGTGTTGAGTATGATGCGCATTGCTCTATTCTACAGAAACTCCAAAAAAGAGCAATGCGCATTATTTTAAATTGCAAAAGATTAACACCAATAAAAGATATGCTGAAGCAACTAGAATGGTTAACCAATTAGTTCTTTTTGCCTCCACCAAACATTAATATTAATTTTCAATATGAGAAATAAAATTTCCCCAACATATTTACAGGAAAAAGTTAGGTACAGTGACCGAATCCATGGATACAATACGAGATCCAGAACTGACTTCCGTATTCAACAAGTCATATCACACACCCAAAATTCTGTTTTCTTCAGGGGACCAAAGGTTTAACATCTTTCAAGACGAAGTTGAAATCATACTTTCTTGACCAATAAAAAATCTAGTAGCCACTTCCACATTTTGTTTAGTTGGTTTTGGTTTTAATATTTAGTGATGAGAGGTTTACATACGTTTTAGTATGTTTAAAGTGTTTTGTGTTGTAATTTTTTAGAATGTGTGTGTATGTATGCAAAGAGGTGAAATAGGTGAGTGAATATGTATATTAATAATAGGTGTTATATATGTATTTGCATATGTGAGTAAATTTTTTTTTGACAAGGTACACATGCCTTATATGGAAAGATATGTTAAATTTAATTGTTCATATTCAAACATATTTCATTCCAAAAAAAAAAAAATTCTATGTATCAATATCATTGTAAACATTGCAATGTGAAATGTAAAATAGCCAAATGGACTAAATATAGGATTTATATATATGAATAAACTTCCGCTTCATAGTCAACCATGTACTAGAAACATTCAAGTTGAATGAATACTTTAATTGGCTGATCATTATTATATTGAATACTAGGAGACCCACTACGTTGGGCGTAAATTATTTTTGTGATGCAATTATATTGCGTAGTTCTTAGTACCAAATTTTATCATGTTCATCACAGGGCTTTGCCTTATGGGCACACTCGAAAAAGTTTTTGGCAGAAGTCGAAAATATTATAAAACCCTTCTTAATCTGTTTATTAATGTTTATCCTACACATAACAGTTATGACTGTCATTATTAATGTCATTTTAGACAAGTAAACTAAAAGTTACACACTATTGTGTTCACTCACTTGTGAAATATGAATTGTTACACACTAGTGCGTTATTTGATAATTTACTTGTCTAAAATGACATAAATAGTGACAGTCATAACTGTCATGTGTGTGGATGAAACATTGCATGCAACTCTTGTGTTATGTTTCCTGAGTCACTTGAGAATTATTTATATTTCCGCATGACTTATTTTCAACATAACACATTAGTACCCTTAAAAACTATTATGCAAAATTTGAAGTAGACAGAACCAAGGCGTCACGTTGTTCCATACAAACTTTGACCCCGTTTTCACCCCCTCATGGTAAGAATGTCAGAAAACCCTATCTTATCGGACGCTTACATCATACAAAAGACATTTCCTCTAAGTTTCAGGTTTCTACGATCAACGGTTTAGGCTGTGCGTTGATTCACCCCCAAAATAACTTCCTATCACTTTTCAATCCCATTAGTCGACACTCACCTTCAAGAATACTCCCAAAACGCATAAGCCATCAGTATATTTAGCTGCCTCTGCGAACGACTGATATTTGGTGGAATTCCAGTGAACCAGGTGGAGCTGAAATCGGGAATTGCAATATGTACAGAAATGTTCTTTTCAGGACATGTGTTTCATGAGAAAATCCAACAAAATGAACGACGAGTTTGTAGATAGTTATGAAATTTTTGTGTATAATTACCTCTCCCGCGAAAGTTTGTCCATTGATGGTATGTTCCGATCCTTGGTCGTCAGATGCTCCCCAGTGACAGTGGAATTGCTCCAGAATATATTTCCCCTCCAATGGTCCTCCGGTCAATTCTACCCATGGATTAATGAATTGATTTTCGAAAAACAGAAATCGACGATAATATGATTAAAAAAAAAAACTTTTTTGTGTGATTCTGACTAGACAGTTTTCAAAACCGCCACACGTGATTTACTGTACCATAACACGCTATTGATCTCTGATCCATTTTTATGATTTGTTGTGGTTCTTTATGTTCTTTATGTGAAGTTTCTCAATTATCACAAACACATTCTATTTGTTAAAGAGGAAGGTTTGAACATTCCAATTACCTGATCCGTGCCCACGGACATGAACTTTCCAACAATATCCAGGGTTGCTGACTTCGTCTGTATTTTCGGGAACGTATTTCCACTCGAGCCTCTTGTTGGTATTGAGCGTTTTCAGATCGACAGGATTGATGTCGATTGGGCTCTGCCGTTGACCAGCGGCGTCTGGATAACACTGAGGCCACGTGTCTGGACCTAGAAGAAAGAATTCCTTCTAAAACAATAACCAATACACGGCAGGTTATCCATTGACTCTGGGCAATTAATGACTATTGTGGTGATGGTTCATAGGGAAGCAGAGTAGCAAAAGCTCTGAAGCTACTCACTCTATGATGGTGACTAGTAATTTTGGAATCAGACCAATACCTGATTTATCGAAAAAAACAATTGTTGACTTTCCATGAGAATCAGCAAAGGTGTATACGTAATATTAATATAATCATGAAACGAGCAGCAGTGGAGTTGGTTGTCGAAAGGGTATATGCAATATAGATCTCATAGATATTCAATAGAACAATCATATAAAATCATCGCAGTCTTTATATTAACCAGTTTTTAGAAGCGGTGGGTTCAGTTGTGTAGAGGCTAGGAATAATGGGGAAGATACCTAAGCAAGTGTTTCTAGGCTGCATGAACAGTGCCCAGTTTTGGTATGATCTTTGGATAAAAAACTATACAGTTTCCTTGGAGATTTTCACCATAATAAGGTTCAGAGGACCCCGTGTTTGGCTATCCAATAGCAACCGCATTATAGTGAAATCCCCCAGGAAACTTTATAAGCCTGTTTCAATATTGAATTTCATCAAGTATGAACAAGTCCTATTTAACTTTTTGATCACTTCGATTTAAACTTTCGTTTCAATGTGTTTTTCAGATCTAGCGGCGCTACTGTTAATATCTGAACTAGTAGCTGACAATACTCTGATAAACACGATTTTTCGAACTATAATTGGATAATCGATTTCAACTTGTTATAGACTGTTCACATGCTTGAATTATAAGTTCTGAATACGAAATATCCCCAAAATCTGTGAAATATTAATTTAAATTTCGTTAATGTTGGCTACAATCGAATGAAAACACATTATTCAGTTTTCTCATGCTCATTACCTAGGTGAAAAGTGAAATGAATCCAATAATTTACTTTGTTTACAATACATCCGAACTCGGTTTCATGTAGGAAACCAATTTGTGAATTGATTCTGGTAGTTGTATGCGTGACGATTCCAATAAACATCTTATGCAATTTTTATTTACATAACAATCTCTATTTGGAGCTCTCCTTTTCGTCTACATTTCTATCACATGACTCGTAAACATATGTTTTATTCATGACGAGTTGAACAAGAGATAATTAATATAATTCTATTCACGATACCGAAGCTTTCTTCGATAAAGTATTAGAATTCAATGACAAACAATGCTTTTCACGGGTTTGAGTTCATATTCGTTGGGAAGATAAATGTTGTTTCGTTGTTCTTGTTGCAGGCTCACAAGTTTCAATGGAGTTACTAAATTGTTTGCCATAGTTTCACTGTTCGTTTATAATGATATGCAGACTGCAACGAATTGGGTTTATGAGTCAATGCGTGAAATAAGATTGGACAAATGGAATGAGAAGTTGATCGGTGTACATGAAAGGAGAAGAAGCGAATTAGGTTATGAATTTTTGTTGCCTTGAGTTATATCAATGTCAGACCGAAAAAAGTATGTATCCAATCATTGAAATGAATCATAAATTGAAACATTTCGAAATGGTTGAATATGTTCTCTGAATTTTATTGCCATTTTTGCAATCTTCAATGTATTTGGTATGGTATCCATCGCATTCTTGCTATATAATCGCGAAAAATAAGTAATGAGTTCAATTTTCTACTAACAAAAATAATATAATTATTAAGTCATTACAGCGCAACATTGATTCAAGTCATTAAATTATCTTGTTGATATAAACAATACAGCTATCCTTATTTGACGATTTTCTGACCCGAGATTGTGAATGATCAACTGAAATGTTTATTTATAGAACATGTTTATTCGTACGAAAATTTAAGGAGTCACTTGCTGATGGATAACGGAAAAAATCAGACTAAATATATTGTTGCTTGTTCACAAACTTTATAAAAATAATTTCATTCGATTGGAATATATTCAGGGCGAATAAAAAATAATTGAATGTTTCGCAGAATTTTGTGAAAACGGATATTTTGTTGACAACTATGTCTTATTGATTGGTGTTATAATTCACTGTTTTCAGTTCATGTTCGAAAATAAATATAAATTTTCCGTTTCTATAAATACATCGATTTGGCTAGAGCACACATTATTGAATTTGTTTTATTGGATTCTTAAAATACCAGTAATGCGTAACTCTGGATTGAAATATATATTTGTGAATATTTTATCTCCACATAAATATAACGGGAGTTTTTATACAAGTTCGACTTATATAAAAAGAGCATTATGTAATAATCGTCTCAAGCTCTTTTGTCATAATCACTGAGTCGTAATATTGTACTAGATTTTGTTTATACAGTGTCACACATAAAGTTCGCGACATATGGAAGTTTTTTTTATTAATAGATATAATGAAAATTTGGCTTGGCAGTTAGTTCGTGCTTGAAAAATTAGTAAAAAACAGCTCTTTCCTTTTGTCATATGATACTCTAAACCTGTCAAATTTGACATTTGGAAATTTCGAAAAATGCCAAAGAGAAAAAGTGCTCAGTTTCCAATTTTATACCTTTGCTCGAAATTTGGACTCTTTACTGTCACTTCGACTTTTTTCCAATTTTTTTAATTTTTCGAATCTTTCGCTCTATCGATTCGAACGAAACATGATTCAAATTTCATAATTTTGATGAATACGAGACTTCAATGTCATATCTTGCCCAGAAAATACCCGCATTGGCATTGGACGTTACTGACATATTAACGTCCATACATGGAAAAACCGAATCAGTTTAACAATGAAATGAAAAAACTAGATGAACTTTGCAACAACAAAGACGAATTTCTGGAGGTGTATTCATTTCTTTTTCTGGTAACAGGCCAATGCGGGTATTTTCTGGGCAAGATATGACATTGAAGTCTCGTATTCATCAAAATTATGAAATTTGAATCATGTTTCGTTCGAATCGATAGAGCGAAAGATTCGAAAAATTAAAAAAATTGGAAAAAAGTCGAAGTGACAGTAAAGTGTCCAAATTTCGAGCAAAGGTATAAAATTGGAAACTGAGCACTTTTTCTCTTTGGCATTTTTCGAAATTTCCAAAATAAACTGATTTTTTGAGGATTTTCGAAAAAAAATGTCAAATTTGACAGGTTTAGAGTATCACATGACAAAAGGAAAGAGGCTGTTTTTTACTAATTTTTCAAGCACAAACTAACTGCCAAGCCAAATTTTCATTATATCTATTGATAAAAAAAACTTCCATATGTCGCGAACTCTATGTGTGACACTGTATATAGTCATTCACTATAAACGATTCAAAAGCGTGCTGTAGTACTGAAGCAGGATATAGTTCATCAGCCGCCAGGAAATTGTACAAACGAAGAGGATAATACCATTCAATAAAGAACACGCACACAACGTTAATTTTATGTCCCCATTCTTCAAACAATTCGGAATTGGTTAATCAGTTCGGGTGAGCATCCATCATTTTTATAGTATTATTTCATGATTAGCGGCGTTGATGACTTTGGTGAAATGAACAACGCTACAGGTAATCGGATCTCATTTGATCTAGTTGACTGATCAAAGTGATTATATTGTCACTAGTTTGTTTTCGTGACGAATAGAATCCATAGAATCAAATGTTACAAAAGTCCTCCATTGATCTTCAAATGGAAGCCCCTTTGGTGGCATTCACCTTTTTATTGAAATAATGAACGAATTTTGGTTGATAATAATCGGGTATCTCTATCTAGTTACTTATAAAGAAATATAGAGAAGCTGGAAATACAATAGAAACTCGTTTATAGAAATCAAAATTCGACATTGTTCTTTAAATTTATGGAATTGAGGTTCAATATGTCTTCACTGAATTCTACAAATAAAAAAAATATTAAATCATCTTTCGAACAATCTGTTCAGGCCAGTCTCAAATTACCTACACAGTAGGTTTCGGCTGGCACCGGTCAGAAAACAACTACTCCCCTGGCTAATACCACGAAGGGCATTGAATTATATCCGACCGGTGCCAGTGCAGGTTTCTTCACAGAAGTAAATCCTGCATTTGCTTTCGTCGATACAAATGAAGAAACTGATTTTCAATTATAGGGACGGACACACTTGCAGACCGGTTTCGGGCTATTTGGCCACTCATCAATGCAAGGCAGTGCCATCATCAACATAAAGTCGATGACTTCCCATAATTGAAAATCAAAATCCTTCAGAGGATCAAGCCCCGACCAAAGCTGATGCGAACAACGAAGTTATTGCGCCATCTACCAATGGACGAGGTATTCCAAAAGCAAACCGAATTCGCCCATTCCTCCTGCGAGGAAAATGTAAAAACATTTGATATAGTCAGTGGGCATACTTGAAGACTGGCGTTAAATCAAATCATCTTTCGAACAATCTGTTCAGGCCAGTCTCAAATTACCTACACAGTAGGTTTCGGCTGGCACCTGTCAGAAAACAACTACTCCCCTGGCTTATTCATCGGAGATGAATAAGCCTCTGAAGAAGCTGGCCACTCGCGCTAGCGAAACGTCAGGAAGAAATTCCAAAGAACGACGGCCTTCAAGCCCGAAGAGCAGTAGTTATATTTAAAAATATTTATTATTGAATCAAGATAGGTACCGATAGGTACTCGACGAGCTATATTTAATCGAGTAGGAAACTATATTACCATTATATTTCTTTCGTATCTATGTTTAGTTTTCGAATAGGTATATTCTGTTTCAATAAATAATCTCAACAAATACAACCTAGAAATATCTATAAATCAATTTCCTTGTACACCCATGTACTAATGAATAATAATAAAACTCAAATGAATCTGAAGAGTATCAATTTAATATTCTGGTCCGTTCTCGTATAATTTCTTAATTACCAATTTCAAACACAATCGAAAAAATGGGGTAGTTCTCTTTGTTTTATCCCGATAAATTCAGTGCCGAAAAACCATAATTCGTTTATGACTCATCTCATATAATATATTCCAGTTCTGCTTCCAATTACATAGGATGCAGATGATTTTTTTAAACTGCTCGTGTTGGTCTTTCTACGACTATTGCAAGCTTCTGTATAGAAACCACTGTCCACTACCATATCAAGGATATACGCAAAACTCGGTATTGTTAAGAAAATTTCGTTATCTTGCACGAACGATGATCGAACAAATATTTCTTTATTTGACTACATTTTTTACATTTGTAGCAGGGTATTTCCAACAAGTTCAGTGAGTACTAACTGGTACTTATGCTTGTATTACTTACATAGATTTGGTAAAAAGTTTGTAGGCTCAAAGTTATTGTTCTCATACTCTACAATTTCCCGTTTAAAACTCTCAATATAAAATTAACAATTTAAAATTCACATTCGAATCCACAATTTGAAGTTCATAATTAATAATGATAACTAAAAGCAACCCTTAATGTATGGGAGTGAGTATTCTAGTGTCAACAACATAGGGCATAGAGATGTAGTCGTCGATTGAAAAAAAACTGAGCAAGAATATAGGAACGAGCTTGTGAGTACATAAAATGAAAAATTCAACTTACCATTCGTTGGACCGTATCCCCATTCTAGTGCCATCCTGAAAACCGAAGAAGTTATATTTTAGCAAGAACGATTAATCTGCACATATACAAGTTCGAAAATAAAATTATTGATTTTATATAATCAAAATCTCAGAGAAAGAAAACGAACTGCTTTTGAATTGAACTTCAATTAATGATATCTGACGTCTCTTTGTATTCGCTCTCGTTGATAAACGTCATAGGTATGTAAAAGGAGTTATTGAAACATTTATTTTGATCATTTCTTGAAAGAAATATGTTTTCTCTGTTCTGAAACCAATTTGCTGTTGAATTATAGTTTGGGTTGAGAACCCAATTCACCCATTCAATTTTTGATGTACCTTTCCCCTTTACTAGTGTGTGACTCATCATTGCTAGACAGAGAACTTGAAGTCGATCTTTGTCTTCTCGTCTTCACCCAAGAGAGCAAAGTTGTTTTCAACTAATTTTTTTTTGTTCTGCCCACCCTTTTAATTTTTTTAATTTCACCTTCATCCACCATTTCAACTCTTAGCTACACTATCACTGAACAAGTCTCACGAATATCACGAAACCAACTCAACTATTCCATAAAGGTATGAACAGAACACAAATAATCAGGTTTTCTAACCTAACCGAAAAATGATCCGGCTCTTGTCAAAAATGTTATACATTTCTCTTATATTTCAAATTGAATACCAATCTGAAAAAGATCAAGCAAGCGACAACTTCAAATACATAAACAAAAACTGGTAACCACTTTGGAAAGCGAACCATGGACAGAAGTTTACAATTCTAGTAAGTTGCACTTACCTAGTTCCGATATTGTATGCAGAAATACCATAAGACATAATACTACTCCAGTCAGTAGGACTTTAATGAAAAAAAAACAAAGTTCCGAATGATTCCCAGATTGGGAAAACATCAGTTGATAGAAAGAATATATACATCAAAAAATTATGCTCATTCATCCTATCGTATGATAATGTGAAATGAATTTGCGATAGCTACCAATTAATTGTAATTTTGCGTTACTGTGAGATAGTATCTAATTTGTGATTAACAAATTCCTCGTTATATTTACACACATATACATATATATAATAATAAGTGATGTGCATACGTATTAGTATTAGTAAAGATTGTACTAAGTTTTCAGGACTGCATATAGACAAAGATCTCAAATTTGAAAATCACATCAAATTTCTGAGAGGCAAGGTATCTACGGGATGCTATGCATTGAGAATGAATCATTTCCAGAGAACTTGGAACTCCAATAGCAGAAACGGTATACCATGCTCTCATAGAGTCACAATTGAGGTATGGCATTCCTTTTTGGGGGGTATGTAGCTCTAGTTTATTACAATCAGTTTTGAAATTACAAAAAAGAGCTATCAGATATATGTATAAAATGAAACCACGTGACTCATGTAAACAGATATTCAAAGATAGTAAAATTTTAACAGTTATTGCTCTTTTCATTTTAGAAACTGTTTGTCTTGTGAAAAAACATATATTGAGATTTGAGAACACCCCTTCTTATTACAACACTCGTCTAAGCAGAAAAAATAGTTTAAAACTGCCCCTATTCTCCTCTGAACTGATCAAAGATTGAATTTTTATAATGGGTTGAAAATGTATAATCACTTACAGCTTGTCCAATCCATCTTGGCACAGAAATAATAACATATATGCCCAGTGATCTCTGTGGAGTACACTAAAATTAAAAAACACCTATTATATGTGTTCACTGTGATGAAATTTATTTCTAGGTGTTTTTTTTTTCGTCATGGTCTACAGTATTAGTCCAAGATCCCAGAGCAATCAGACATAACTTATTTTCACACGGATGAAACCTTAAGTTTTCAGTAGCGTCTCGTGTGCCTTGAATACCTACGCGCTTTGTGGAACTTGCCGAGTGACACCTGGGCAGGTACCAGGTGAGAAAGGTAACTAAAAATAAGAATTATTTTACTTAAATTCACATGGCTGATTTTTATATATGTCATGTAGAATATTATTTTAAAGTAATATCATAAGTGTCAGACACTTTTGATGGACCAGAGCTTTTATCAGACGCTTTTAAGCTACCCAAAAAATAAATGAACTTTACTTATTTTCACATGTCTGATTTTTTAATATGTTATTGAAGTATTTATTTAAAAGTTATATTCAATCAGTAAGACACTTTAGAGTGAACAAACATCCCCTAAGACAAAAATTATTCAGCCAGAAGTATGAGGGCGAGAGTACTATGCATGCGCTTCAGAGTGAATGAGACGTCCATAATAACTCGGTTTCCCTTCTCAAACTCACCATCTGTTTCAATCTACTGTGTATGTGCTGTTTGTGTGTAATATAACTTATAGTATACAGTATAGTCAGTGTTGTTTTTTAAGGCACAATTGTGCCAAAAGGGGCACTATGGTAAGCACTTTGAGAAATTGGTCGAAAACGGGCACAATTTTAAGATTCCGTATTTTCGTGGTTCCGTGGTCATTTTCACTTGTCTAAATTCTCACTTTTCATTTCATTTTCCTCAGCAATCCTGTTTCCTGTTAGTATGAAATTTAAAAATTATGATTTCTATGCAATATATACATGATTTCTCAACGTTCAGATTGGTAAACATTAAAAAATGGAGCTTCATGTAGTATTTGATATGCAATTTATGGAATTCCGCAGGTTCTTGGGGCCAAAATTGCCTCCTTTGGGGCTTTGGACAAACCGTCTACTTTTTGCGAGGACAAACGCTAACTCGAATGTGACTCAAGTGGCAATTTTTCATATTTATAATATATTATTGAATATATTTATATTTTTACGATGCAGAAAAACTCAAAGTCGTCTCCACAATTAAATATTTGAAAGGTGTTCAGTACGGTGATTCAGTACATGTTTCGAACCTACATAGGTTCATCATCAGCTGAATTTACATTGAATTCTACAATAATGGAAGAGTAATATAATATTAGTTGATAAATGAAGTATAAAATTTACTTACATGGAGATGAAAAAAATAGCAAATTCACATGGTGAAGTTCAAAAGGACATAAAAAATTTGGTAGTGACAATTATGATTAATTTGATATTAGGGGAATTTGAGACATCCCTAACACCATAAATACATTAAAGATTTGGGGGGCTTGGAGCCCTTATGCCCAATATGCAATATTAGAAAAATAACCTAACACAACCAAATTTTTTATGTCCTTTTGAACTTCACCATGTGAATTCGCTATTTTTTTCATCTCCATGTAAGTAAATTTTATACTTCATTTATCAACTAATATTATATTACTCTTCCTTTATTGTAGAATTCAATGTAAATTCAGCT
Source organism: Zygogramma bicolorata (assembly GCA_032362365.1). NCBI lineage: Eukaryota > Metazoa > Arthropoda > Insecta > Coleoptera > Chrysomelidae > Zygogramma > Zygogramma bicolorata. Next base: position 263,328 of record JAVJAQ010002763.1, read on the forward strand.
GATGATGAACCTATGTAGGTTCGAAACATGTACTGAATCACCGTACTGAACACCTTTCAAATATTTAATTGTGGAGACGACTTTGAGTTTTTCTGCATCGTAAAAATATAAATATATTCAATAATATATTATAAATATGAAAAATTGCCACTTGAGTCACATTCGAGTTAGCGTTTGTCCTCGCAAAAAGTAGACGGTTTGTCCAAAGCCCCAAAGGAGGCAATTTTGGCCCCAAGAAACCTGCGGAATTCCATAAATTGCATATCAAATACTACATGAAGCTCCATTTTTTAATGTTTACCAATCTGAACGTTGAGAAATCATGTATATATTGCATAGTAATCATAATTTTTAAATTTCATACTAACAGGAAACAGGATTGTTGAGGAAAATGTAATGAAAAATGAGAATTTAGACAAGTGAAAATGACCACGGAACCACGAAAATACGGAATCTTAAAATTGTGCCCGTTTTCGACCAATTTCTCAAAGTGCTTACCATAGTGCCTCTTTTGGCACAATTGTGCCTTAAAAAACAACACTGACTATACTGTATACTATAAGTTATTTTACACACAAACAGCACATACACAGTAGATTGAAACAGATGGTGAGTTTGAGAAGGGAAACCGAGTTATTATGGACGTCTCATTCACTCTGAAGCGCATGCACAGTACTCTCGCCCTCATACTTCTGGCTGAATAATTTTTGTCTTAGGGGATGTTTGGTCACTCTAAAGTGTCTTACTGATTGAATATAACTTTTAAATAAATACTTCAATAACATATTAAAAAATCAGACATGTGAAAATAAGTAAAGTTCATTTATTTTTTGGGTAGCTTAAAAGCGTCTGATAAAAGCTCTGGTCCATCAAAAGTGTCTGACACTTATGATATTACTTTAAAATAATATTCTACATGACATATATAAAAATCAGCCATGTGAATTCAAGTAAAATAATTCTTATTTTTAGTTACCTTTCTCACCTGGTACCTGCCCAGGTGTCACTCGGCAAGTTCCACAAAGCGCGTAGGTATTCAAGGCACACGAGACGCTACTGAAAACTTCAGATTTCATCCGTGTGTAAATAAGTTATGTCTGATTGCTCTGGGATCTTACTCTATATAGGTACCAGTGTGCAACTGGAAAAGTATATGACTTCGTGCCAGATAAGCTGTACCAGAGAATATCAAGGAAACCAATCAGAATATTGTCTACTTCAGAAAAAACATAAAACATTTTTTGATGAGCAGACCCTATTATAGTTTTCATGAATTTTACGACGATCGCTTCTGAAGTGAAGTATTTTATCTTGTATATATTTTATGTTGTATATATGTTATTTTGTTTATATATTTATTTTGAAGGCAATTTTAAAGTGTTTGTGTATGGAACCTGTATGCCACGTATATGTGTTTGTAAAAGATGTCTGTGTTTTGTATATACATGTATCCAATTTGATGCTTTGTCAACAAGATTCAATCTTCAGACAATAAAGTATATTTATTATTATTATTATTATCTGTATATATATATATATAAAGGTTATACAAAGCATAATAATAATAAAGGAAGAACTTTCATAAAAAAAATCAACATATACTCCCAATGAATGAATAGACATTCGTATTGTTAAATCAAAGTTACAAAGTCGTAAGAATATTATAGTCAATTATACGATTCGTTTCATTTTTGTTCGGCAATAACTTCGATTCGAAACCTATCTTGACTTGACAACGGTGCCAAAAAATTCCTGCAGTGTAATGTAGTAGCTTCGGCGTATCTAATGCTCTAATCAGAATTCAAGCATATCATTCGTCCTGTCGTCCTTGAATTTTAATGCCTTCGGCACGTGATAGTTACTCAACAATGGATTTCAAAGCCATTTAAAAATTCCCAATTGAATATTCCACTCACGACAGTTTTTCTGTTTTTTCCGAATGACTATTCGCTATCAGAATTTTAGGGTCACTTCGTTGCATTACGAAATTATGGCACGAAATCAACATAACATAAGAATATATTTCTAAAGACGGTTATTGTTCCATAAATACTCTGTAATGAGGAATTATTGTAGGAATAAATTTTCACCTTCAGTTGGTTTTCCTTTGATAACGATTCCTATTGTTCAAGAACCTTGTACTTTAATTGTATTCATCTACTTTAACGATAATTTTTCTTTGCTCTCCATTAAGTGTTTCTTCCCTCACATTATACGTGCAAAATTTGATTTCGATAATCTCTTGTTTGTATTTTGGTGTATCCAAAACTATATTTTGCAGTTTCTTTCAATGATAGAATTAGATCTCAGTTATTTAAGGTGTTGGAAAGCTGGATGCAACATTTGTAAGGGATGAAGTTCAGGCCATTCATAATATTTTCAGTCGTACATGTCTCAGAGTTTGATTCATGTATTTTCAAATGCAGTTGTGAAAATTTTCAGAAATTATTCAGACTCATTTTAACTGAGTTCGAATAGCCAAACAGCAAAAGGAAAATGCGAGTGCGCTGAATGTGGGTTCAGTTTGGTGTTTGGGTTTGCTAGTGAATTAAAGATATGTTTACCGCTTGGTGGTATGTCGATATTATTTGTTCCTAGGATTTTGTGATACAAAACCAAACTGAGGAAGAATGTTCAAGCTTTAAAATACTAGATACATTCGAACTCCACAAGAATTTGTGGTATTGAAGAAATTTTCTCGACGTATGGCTCACAATGTTTTGAATCGCTAGTAGCTCTTCAAACTTTGCCGTCGATTATCACAAACGTTGTGCACTGTTTTTTATACGATACTTAATTATCAATTTTCATATCCTCATCTGTTTGAAACAACTCACCTTTTCGGTTGAAAGGCAATTATTTAGGTGAAATCTCACAGCTCCAAGTATCTATTTGTGAATAACATAACTGTAAAACTGAACCGCATCACATCAGTCTCCCAGTCCAGCTGCTAATAAATAACCGATTATTTATACACAACCATAGCGGATGGAATCTCCTAAGAAACTGATGTCATACATAAACAGAAACACGTGTTTCAAACTCCACAGACCGTACTTTAGTCAAGTTGTAACGGATAGAAACAAAAGCGTTTTATACAGTAATTAGGCTTTCCTGTGTCGATAGTCACTGTTTTAATGAAGACTTGCGGAATACGAGGGAAGTACCAAATATTCATGACTATCGAAGTGAAATTTATAAAGTTAAAATACTCCTCGATTGTGTCCGGTTATTAGAATTCACAATCTAAACTGGAAAAACAGCCGAGTCAGTTCCTCAAGCTAGACAAAAAATCCTTTTCTTCGAGGAAAATACACCATGAAGTTGATTATTGTTCAAATTGTTCTTCAACCGCCCTCATAGTAAGAACTGAGAACTGTTTTGATTATTGTTTATCACGCTTGGCGGTTTGTGGTTATCGCTAGATAACTAAAGGCTAATGTGATAATTAATTGGTTATCATTTCTTGAAAATTGAGCTTGATGATGATTGGAAAAATATTTCTAAAAATTTGGCAGGGAAAGCCGAAACGAAAGTGGAACAGTTTTTATTATTTATTAAATTTGTTTCCTTACTTTCTTCGCCTTAAGTGAAGAAAAAGGTTCGAAATAGAAAGAGAATAACTTGAGCCTCTGCAGCAATAAACGAATTGTAAATCTCAGGAATTCCTTTAAACTGTATTATTCAAAATTGTGCGAAAAATCATACTGTACTAACCTGAAACTAGAGGTTTTTCCCTCAACCGTCAAATCACTGAGAACCATCGAATGTATCTCAAACTATAGGTACAACACAGAAGATTATCGTTGATTCAATTGGTGTATGAACAAAGGCCCAACTAAAAATAGTAGAGGGAACAAAAACATCAACAAGCCTAAAATAAGCTCTTAACATTCCAGTCGCATTGAAATTCGAATGAAAATAAACCGCAGAGTCAACGACTTCACTTTGACGACGAATATATTATTTCTCACTCTGAATCTTTCTTGGTAGTACTGCAACGAAAAATGAATGAACGAATAATGGTCACATCCTCTGTTTCATAAACGTGAATTCCAATAATCAAGAGTCGTCGAAAAAGAAATCATTTTAATATACGCAAACATGACGAAAAACAAAATATACATAATTTCACTCTACAGAAACAAAGAGTTTAATGATTATCGGGAAATCATCCACTTTGACCTGTTTCCTTATCTATTCCATTTCCCTCCTAGGAGTCGTGGATTTTTCAATAGTACAATTGCTTGATATGTTGAGGAATATTTCAATTTCTTTATTTGTATTGAATCATGTAAGGGAAAAGCCTTAACTTCACCTAATTCAAAAGGTTGATAGACTAACACCTGCCAGAAAACGACTACTCCTCTGGCTGATACCACGAAGGGCATTTGATCATTTCCGACAAATATCAGAAATGTCTGCATATGGCTAGCCACCATGATTTATGCTGGGTCTATTGAAACCTGCTGTTACTAAACAAAAAAGACAAAAATTACATCATCTTTCGACCAAAATCCATTATAGACTTTCTTGTTTGGATTCGATTTGTATTTTTTATCTTTCAGGCTTAGATACAGCAACTCATTTCAAAAACATTCAACCCGGTTGATCAACTGTGATTATTCATCCCTGGCTTATGTTTTCGAAACAACACTAGATATTAATAATAGCCTGCGATCAAAGCGTTTCCAGAAATAATATTATGAATGTTACCACCGATGTGTTCCTACTCGACGATCTGTTATGTTGTGGTTATTTTCGCCAAAACTTTGGTAAACAATGTCGCCTCCGAATTCAAAATTCCACAATAGACGACGGTAGTTGTATATTCCTGTCACATAGTAGATTTAAAACGAGCAATTATCATATAAATTGCGCTCTTGATTATGGTCCATGGTTAATTTCTATGGTTATTGGCCTCGTTATAAATCGAAGCTGTCAGTATAAAAACTGATAATTTTGATACACTGAACCTGAAAAAAAACTTTATATTTTCATTTGAGTAATGGCTCATTTATAGTACACGTGTGTTCTAAATGAATGGCGGCTGCTTCCGGAATTGTTCTTTAAAAATGATGGGATATGTTACATTCGACCAAACACATTTTATCTCATGACTACCTCCAATTGCTCGAAAATCAATTTCAGTGAATTTCGTTTCAAATTATTTCTGAAATTGAATCAAAAATAATATTTTTAGAAAATTTGTATTCAATAGTTTGTAGATTGGTACTGTTTCTAGCTGTACCCATAAATCGACAAGCAGTTTTTATACCTACTTTCTGTCATCCGGTGTCTCGTTGATCATTGAAAATGATGGATAACGAAGAAATATGTGCTTCACCGGCAGTAATTACCGCACAAGCATGGTGAGAGTAGAAAAAGTGTAGTACACAACTCGAGGATAAGGCTAGATACGTGCACTCGCGAATACGTAAGATACTTTTATATACTCCACGCTTACATTTCATTTTTCAACAATATCACGTCTTCTGTTGGATAGAATAATTGACCTGAATCGACTCACTTTGGGAATACATTAAGGGTATATATCACGGTATACCTATTTTGGTACACCAAAAAAGTGTAGAATGAGACATCTGATTTCGTACCTAGGGTTTTTCCTTTCCCTAAATTTCAAATTCATCCACATAGATGAAATTAATTAAATGCCTGTATATTACCAGAATTATAAATTTGCACTTCAATTGAAAAATAAAATTTATTTCTCTTCTTAATGATTTCGGAGAAAAAGAATTGAATTCGAGGCTACTGAAAATATTTTTACGCTATAATCTTGATAGATTTGTTGGACAAAAAATAAAATAAATATTCTTGGGAATGCTTGAAGACTGGCTTTAAATCAAATATTCAAAAAATGAACAATTTGTTCAGGCCAGCCTCAACTCACCTACACTGTAGGTTGACGGACTAACACCTATTAGAAAACAACTACTCCCCTGGCTAATACCACGAAGGGCATTGGATTACATCCAACAGGTGTTAGTGTGGGATTCTTCACAGAAGAAATTCCACATATGCTCTTGGCGATACACCACCAGAATTGATTTTCAATTATTGGGACGGGACAAACCGGTCTGCAAGTGTGTCCCGTCCCAATAATTGAAAATCAATTCTGGTGGTGTATCGCCAAGAGCATATGTGGAATTTCTTCTGTGAAGAATCCCACACTAACACCTGTTGGATGTAATCCAATGCCCTTCGTGGTATTGGCCAGGGGAGTAGTTGTTTTCTAATAGGTGTTAGTCCGTCAACCTACAGTGTAGGTGAGTTGAGGCTGGCCTGAACAAATTGTTCATTTTTTGAATATTGGACAAAAAGTGATAAATTGATTCAGTTGGTTATTGAATTTCAGTTAATAATGACTGGCTGAGAAACAATTATCGATAACATGAAAAAAATCGTTATCCAATGAAAACAATTCATCTAAATTCAGAAAAAACTCCAAGATTTTTGGAGTCCACACCATGTGAGCGGGAATGGATCTCACATGATCTTATATAATAATAATAACGTTTATTTCCCAAAAAACTTATAGTTTATAGAAGGGACAGAATTTAACTGTGAGAAGATTATACATCGGAGAAAAAAAAGGCAATTTATGGTAATAAAAAAATAAATGAAAAATTGTCAATTATCTATTTCATTGAATGTTTTTTCAAGTTGGCTTTGAAACGGAGTTTTCCATATTTCTTTATTGCATCTGGTAATCTATTATAAACAATGATTCCTGTGTGATAAATTGACTGTGGTCCTATGTTAGATTTGAATTTCATCGTTGATAAATTTCTGGATGCTCTGGTTGAATGATTGTGCTGATCACTATTAGTTTTGAAGATAAGATTTGAATGTTTCGTTGATAAATTTCTGGATGCTCTGGTTGAATGATTGTGCTGATCACTATTAGTTTTGAAGATAAGATTTGAATGTTTTGGTTTGTTTTCAAGCAAATGTATGAAGGTCAGAGTTTGAGTGTATATTATGATGATATATCCAAAAGATTATCAGGTTTATATACATTTCTTGTTGGTTCCCGATAATCAAGCTTATATATACATTCAATCAATTTATAAAGTATGGTTTTTACAGCCTTAACTAGGAATTTTGTTGCCGCTCCCCAAACTGAAATTAAATACTGGAGTTTGGAATATACTAGAGAGAAATAAATGAGTTTCAGATATTTCAGAGGTATGAAATTTCGCAATTCGAAAATGACACCAATCATTGGAGATATTTGTTTTCTCAACATCCCTATATGTTTGGTCCACGTGAAATTTCCAACCACATGAAGTCCTGAAAATTTGACAGCAGAGGAATATTTAATAATTCCATTTTTTTTATTGAACTGGATCATCTGATAGGAATGAATTTGATTTTTCACAAATATACATGAAAGATGACTTTTTGAAGTTCAATGAAATTGAAAAAATATAAACACATAGACATGTCAAATGATCAGCAATGAAGGTATCGGGATACAGGAAGGCTAAAAAACTTAATAATTGTGGTCTCGGTAGTGTAGTGGTTAGCATATCTGCCTATCAAGCGGAAGGCCGGGGTTCGAATCCTCGCCGGGCCACCGTGCTGGGTAATCGCACGTTAAAAGGTAAGGCCTCGTTGATCCATTGCTCGCACAAGTTTCGACTTCTGAGGGTTGACGTTCGTTAGCTGATTAACGGAACGAAAATTTTTTTTTGAACATTGTTTTAAAACTCTTTAGTGTGATTTTCTAGTCACCCAATTAATGAACTGTTTTTTTAGTTGAGTTATATATAAGTTTTCATCATGTTCCATAAGTTATTCAATTCAATGATGTCGAATTACATTTTTACTGTATTCGTTTCAAGAACTCGGCTATGAGGTTGAATCATGCTTCGTCCATATCCGAGGCCGAAAGTGATCGCGATCGGAGTTTGGATACTAAATGAACAGGTGAAAAAAGTTTTAAAAACCACTAGAGGTAACTAACTATAGAGCAAATCAACCAAATTAACATCAAACCACGAATTAACTGAAAACGCATTTGCATGACGATTGCATGCATAATGAATTAGATCGTGTGATATTTCATGACCAATGATTATTTTTGCCATTAATTTCTCGATGAATGTTTCTTCAGTAACACTTCTAGGCTAACATGACGACAATTCCTCATTCGTTTATCAAATGATTTTCAATCGATACAGATAATGATACTAAAATTGCTTGGACGAATTTTTTGAAGGGCCCCACTCTGTCTGAGAGCGTTCTGAGAACTGTTGATTTCCTGTGATCTGTGGTATTGTAATAACCTAACCCTTAATGAGCTTTAGCTCGTATAAAAAATTATATCCTATCGACTATATAGTAACAAATAACAATATAGAGAACTTTTTTTTATACCGTTCGCAGCTTCTATTTCATAAGTTTAAGTTTGAACTAAATTTGTAAATTTTTCATACTCAGATTTTTCGAGATGTCCAGATATCATTACGCATATTAAAAATGTATTCCTTCTTTTTCATTTCCAACGAGTCTCAAGGAATATTTATTATTGGCAGCTAATTATTTCAGTCCATTAAATTAATAGATTCTTTTCATCCAGTTATAATATTTCAATCATGCAATGAGCGAAGGGAAAATAATTTTTCATTGAACTAATATTTGGCAAGCAGAGTGAGTTGCAAAACATGCCAGACAAAAAGTGGGTGTTGAGTGACCATTATATTGTGGAGACAGTTCATGTTTTTTATCTTGATTTGATTGAAATGGAACGAACTCTTAAGCCGGTATTGATCATCTCTAGAAATCCATCTTCCTTTTTGTTGAAACTGGGCTCAACTGATAAGATATATTGCTGTTTTCTTGATCCCCCAAATTCTATTTGTAATCTCAGTTGATTCCAATATTTTTCTCAGATCTTACGGATTTATTCTATGATCATTTTATTTTGTAAATATTTGGCTTATCTTAATGAGATTATAAAACTGAAAACTTAAGAATATGAAGACGAAGCTATGTGTGGATAAAACTGATAATTTTGGAAAGGAGGTAAATAAAAAAGGACTTTCTAATGATTGATAAATCAGGTCTATTTTGGTGAATCCTGGATAACTTTCAATGTTGAATATCGGTTATTAAAAACAATCGACCTGTTATAAAAGAATGCTATGATGTATCATCGAGATTTCTTAAATATCTTGTAGGTGCTGGTTTTTCGATATGATACGATATTCAATTCCCGGAAAAGTTTCGAAAAATATTAACTATGGAAACTTTTTGATGTGCACCAGAGTTTCAGATTTCTCAATAATCTAGTGAAATTAAAGAATCAATAAGCTACCAGAATAGACTTGATTTGCTATGCCGACCATCCAGAGGCTTCATTTTCGAACCAGGATACTCTAACATCAATGAAAGGTCCAATATATTCGGTATATTCCTCTATTTTGGGAGTAAAAATCATCTGAAATAGACAGATGCATTCTATTTTTCCATGTTTTGAAATTCCTGAAGTTTGAAAATAATCACCCTACATTTTTTGCTCATTTTCTATAACAAAATTATAACAGCAGACTTGAAATTATCAAGAGTTAAATCATCCCAGTTCTGAAAACTTGTTTATGATGTTGCAATAAATTATCTGGTTCAGTTATTCGAAAGCCGTAGCTTTTATCGATAATACGATTAGATCGTAAGAATATCGTTCTTTCAATAGTTACATGAAAATGTATAATGAGACGGCTTTTTCCGGTATTTTTCTCCCAAGATATGATTTGTTTGAGTTTCAAAAAAGCTAGAATCTTGCAGTAATTTTTTACAAACACGGGATTTGTTGATCATCAACATAATCCTTTACCAAATAACTGAAATTTTATTTTTACAACATCATTTCTCTTGGAGAAAAAAATATATGCGTATAGCACTGGTCATTTCTTAATAATGAGAGTTCTTTTCACAAAAAGCTGAAATATTTTTGTATTTTGCATGCATTTTTGAAGACAAATGTATGTTCTGGAAAAACCCACCTTCACCATATCTCAAAATAGTTTTGGTGAAATGTCGAACGAAGGCTCATTCATTATTTCATTGCTGTTATGTGATTATGGGTTGTCAGATATTCAGAATGGAATTTCCTCTGATCAGAGGATTGAATTCGAGGCTAGTGAGAATATTTTTTCGCTATAAACTTGATAGATTTGTTGGACAAAAAATGATAAAATGATTCAGTTGGTCATTGAATTCCAGTTATTAATGACTGGCTGACAAACAATTATAGAATACATGAAAAAAATTGTTACCTAATGGAAACAATTTAGCTGAATTCAGAAAAAACTTCGATTTGAGATTTTTGGAGTCAACACTACGAGATCATTTCTCTCAGACAAAAAAATATATGCTTATAGCACTTGTCATTTCTTGATAATGAGAGGTTTTTTCACAAAAGGCTGAAATATTTTTTGTATTCTGTATGCATTTTTGAAGATAAATGTATGTTCTGGGGAAACCCACCACCGCCATATCTCAAAATAGTTTTTTGAAATGTCGAACGAAGGCTCATACATTATTTCATTGTTGTATGATTATGGGTTGTCAAATATTCAGAATGGACTTTCCTCTGATCAGAGGAAAACACTTAAGATATATACCAAGATGTGATGAAATAAAATCATGCAAATTGTTAAAAATTGTGATATTTCAATAAATTTATTTAAATTATTTTGAAACATTTGCAGGAGAATTGGAGTACTCACTGTACAATTCATGAAATATGTTCAATGTTCAATCCAGATGAGACCTTTCAAAAAATAAATCATAGTTGAGTGATTATTGAGAAATGCAAAAAGAATCCATTCCAACCTTTCGTTCGGATTTGATTACTTTATTTGATTTGTATTTTTTTGTTCTTAGCAACAGGTTTCAATACAGTTGATATTATAGACAAAGGAAGACAGAACCATTATCATTCAGCAAAGTACATTGTCGACCACATTCAAGCAAATGCAAATAGAGTTCTGATTCAGGAAGCTCTCTCAAAATTGGGAGACATTGTGCATTGAATCAATTTGATAAACCAAATCGCAGTTGAAATTGTCTCATCAAGAATGAAGGCGCGAAAATTTGCCAAAAATTTAATATCGATATTGCAGTGAATTATTATGATAATGGTAATTATATAGTTACTCTATGCAATGGAGACCATGTAGGGAAAAAATAATAGCAAAGTGAAGAAACTTTGAAGAGATTCCATGTATGATCCAAAAATACGTTTTCTCATTATACTAAAAAGCTATTTGATATCATGCCAATTAAACATTTTGTAGATTTTTATGTTGAAAGTCATCTATCGATTGCTTGCACATTATCGTTCCTTAAATTTTTTGAAATTAAAGGTGCCATCTACAGGGTTTGTGATTAAAAATTGGAGCGAAAATTGCAATGATAATCAAGTTTGTTTCTGCATTCTCGAAAATTTGATTTTTCCTCAAGCCCCCCAGATTTGAGTGACTACTATTCACTAGTAGTTTCCTTACCTTCCAGTGAAGATTCGCAAATGAGAAAAGAAAACCCACACGAACAAGAACAACAGGTGTCAGCGGCGGTCACTCTCTTGTCAAACTGTTCCGTCGCGATTCGCGGCAATAATCCTCGAACTGGAAAGTGAGTAGTTACCGAACTGACCGAATGTCTCCCCCCACGCCGCTCTTGGTCTGTCTCGCGGGGTCTTCGCCTATGGAGAGGTTGCCGAGATCGCAGAGAGCCGTGAACGTAGGAAGGATGCGATACGAGGGAGCGTCGATAGTTTTTTCCTTCCAGTTTACGCGAGTAAGAGATGAATTAACTGAATTGTCAGATGTTTTCGGGTTTCTGAGCCTTGGTCTGCAGGTTTTCGAGACTGACGTTTCGTCTGCTCCTGCGCAGACATTTTCAAAGGCGATGCTGCACTGGTCGAAGTGTTCTTACCTGCTGCGAAACCATGACTGATAACGCATCTCCTTTGAAAATGTCTGCCGCAGATGCAGATGAAACGTCAGTCTCGAAAACCTCCAGCCACAGCCCAGAAATCCAAAAACTCCTAATAATTCATAATTTACCAGCTGTGAAAGCTTCCCATCTCAGGTAATATGATGGAAAGCAAGTCATATCATCCAAAATATCATACACCGTCTCCAAGAACCAATAGTCGGAATTCAGATGAACAGCCAATCACTCATCGTGTAGAAAATATTAATGAAGCTGCCATTGTAAATTTCTTGATCCAAAGTGGAAAACCAACTTTTTGAGAAGTCTTGAAGACCATTATTTCCTTTAAATTCATACTCATAACTTTCGCATACGTTTCCCTTGGTTTTACGAACAGATATGGAACATAGGAAGATGTGAAGAAGTTTTTCGTTTGTGAAGGGAGACAGAGCTTCTCACTAGCATGTTAGATGAAACTTCAAAACATTATCAATGTCCAAGATCTTATACTGGCGTAGTAGCGGGCTGATTTCGATTGATATCAACCCCAGCTAGCCAAAATGGTTATGGCTTTCGCGGCCGAGGTTATTAGTGTAACTACTTCTCTTCGGGCTTGAAGGACGTCGTTCTTTGGAATTTCTTCCTGACGTTTCGCTAGCGCGAGTGGCCAGCTTCTTCAGAGGCTTACTCATCTCCGATGACTAAACGTTTCGATATCTCAAGGCGTATTCATATTGATCGCCACCGCCGATTTGTCGGCAGGCTGGGGCAAACCGACAAATCGGCGGTGGCGGAGCACGCACTGAGTGAGGGTGACCACAGGATTCTGTTCGAAAATGCAAAACTGATTGCCCCCAACCAGGGTTACCATAGCCGACTGGTACGGGAGGCAATAGAGATCCAAAAACATGCAGACAATTTTAACAGAAAGGAAGAAGCGTTGAATCTAAACAGGATTTGGAATCCCATTCTGAGGAAATCAAGAATAACTAATAAAATCACAGCAGGTAGTGCGGCAACTAATAATGATGATTATTTCCCGAACCCGACAGAAGTAATTAACACTCCAGACTACCTGCATCAATATAAATACGCCTTGAGAAATCCAAACGTTTAGTCATCGGAGATGAGTAAGCCTCTGAAGAAGCTCGCCACTCGCGCTAGCGAAAAGTCAGGAAGAAATTCCAAAGAACGACGGCCTTCAAGCCCGAAGAGAAGTAGTTATACTAACCCCAGCTAGGTCTAAAATTTTTCCAAAACATCTGAAATAGCGTGGTTATGACAACCGTTTTGGACAAACCACATCAAACTGTAATGTTTCAGACATATTCAACCTATAGAAAACAGAACCGACCCTTCAACCAATAAAAATCATACAAACAACTTTCATAAACCTATTGCATTTTCTATTTTTCAAGAATCTGAAATATTTGAATCCTTCAGTGTTGGACAATATGGGTGACGTCATCATATGGAAGAAATTCTCCGCAACATTCGATTATATCTGATTCATAGACCAAATTTTTACTTCATCTTTCACGTTTACTTCAAGAAAAATCTCACAATGCCAATCAATGGGAGCGTTCGAATACGACACTTTTATTTAACATTTTTTGTATGAACTCCTTCATTGATTAGCATTGTAAGAACTTTCATAGAGTTAAAAATGAAATAAAGGAAAAAGTCTGCTCTATCAAGCAGGCATTACCTCCTAACACATCCACAATAACAATTGTTTCGTATCTAAGAGATGATTTAGAATGTGTTAGCTTCTGTTGACTTATGAGGTGCAACTTTGACTTGTTCTCAATGTTGTGGAATGGGTAATATCCTTCTTATCTAAATACTTCCATAACGATGCTCTCCTGGACGAAATGACACTTTCTTGAATAACGACAGTAACTGAATTCATCGTGTTATCTAGACTACCAGACAATCGCTCATCTAACACTAGTTTTCAACCAACCTCTCTTAATTTTTGAACTAGCAATCTTTAGGGTTGAGGTGTGAAAACGAAATATTAGGCAAGACTTATGTACATTTTAACAGTTCGAAACTACCTGGCCATATCTGATGAATTGAAAGATATTTCATTTAACCCATCGTCACCTATGTTGGGACTGAATACCCCAAATGTTTTGAAACGACAATATTTCTCTCATTTGCGAATGCCACAAGTTCGATTTCTGTTTTTTATTAACGAATAAATAATTTATTGGAGTAAAACTATTCGTTTATCACCTAGATAACCATCAGAAATGAAAAATTGAAAAAAAATGAAAACAATTAATTTAAAAGGAACTGAAAATTAGGTATGGCATACCCCAGGTACGTTTTCGGTTACAAATTTTTGAGGCAGGTGACTCAGTGTTGACCTGGAAACTATATTTCAGTTCAACACATGGTGTTGACCACTTCAACCCTTACGAAAATAAATACAAATTTTCTGTCTTTGACTATTTCAAAATTTGAAATAATACCTCAGATATAGGTAACATCCCTTCATATCCACAAGGCGATACAACATTTGTATCATTCAATCAGTCGTTCAGTTCGATACTAGACTTTCAGTAAGAGAATGTTCCCACTCAAAACTTATGCCAACTATTTTTGTAAGTGAATTTTCCGAAAAGTGGCCCTGCTTCTAGGCAATCATCTGACGTTTGATACAGTTGTATTTTTTGTGAAATATCAATTTCCAGGCTCTTTTGTCCATTCGAAAAGATTCGGACAAACACGATTCATAAAATGAAATGATAATTCAATATGAATATTTGTTGTCAAATTGTTATTTCCATCGATATTTGCAGACATATTTGCGAGTGCTTCGATAATGGTGGTACATTTGCAGAATAAAACATACATTCAATTACAATTCGCTTATCGTAAACAATTTGTTAATGCAGACAACGTCTGTCTAGAACGTTTAATGAGGAATATTTTTTCCATAATGTTTTGTACGTGGTTAGACTAATTATATTATGATTAGTGATATTTAGAGTTATCCATTCAATTCAACAGCCTTCCTGCCTTGCTTGGATTGAAACAATAAAATTAAAAGGGTATATAATTTGTTTCATACATAGGTCTTAAGGGGCAACTAGGCCCTTTGCTAAAAGATAAAGTACCTGACCGAGGCATATATATGATTGACTGTTAAGGCTTAACTGACAGCAAATTTTTTTGATTGGTAGACCTAAAAATCAGCCCTCAATCATTGACATGACTTGATCATGTTCGTATTGTATTTTATATTTATCCAACGTCGACATTATTGGAATTGAGTATCGTTTTGATTGGTTCGCCTGATTTTTTATGTACACCGTTCAAGGTGTATTATATTAAAATTCCTGGAATAATTGCCAATATATTTTCAACATTGAGATGTAGAATGAGTCAATGATCTAGAACAGCTGAATTTCTTCATATTCAAACAACATTTTCATAACTAGGAACAGTTTTGTCACTTGACTGAAGGTCTGCATCAAGCTTTGGTAACTATCTTATCACAATTCACAAGGTTGACAAAGTCAATATATGAATGAAAAATATCAATCAATCAATCTTTATCGACCCCAAGAAACATGAATGTTTATAACAAAGGGATCTTAAAACTAAATTACTATCACAATGCATTCATTAAAAAGAAGATTTTCATTATGAATCAATCCAATGTCAGATGGAAAAAGAGAAGTGTTACTGGATCAAATACTTTTTCAAGTTTTTTTTGAAGCGTTTGTCAAAAAAATCTTCAGTTAATTTCTTTGGTAGTTTGTTATATATTAACACTCCATTGTATAAAATCACATATAAATCGAAAGTGGGATATCGAAAAGGTAATTTGAATATGCATTTGATTGTTTTACTTTGCAGAGATTTTAGGGGACGTATGATCGAAGCGTAAGCATTTCCCCATACTGATATCAAGTATTGTAGTTTTGAATAAATAAAGCTATAATATATTGATTTGAGATGTTTCAAACAAATATAGTTTCGAATTTTCAATAAAATACCAATTAATGGTGATATTTTTTTCCTTCAATATTCAATATGATATTTCCAAGAGAGTTGTTCATCAATGTATAAATCCTAAAAATTTTGTTACTCCCAAATATTCTATATTTTGCCCATTAAAAATAATGTTATTCTTATTATGATTTGGTTTTCTCTTCGCTAATAACATAAATGAGGATTTTCTAATATTTAAAGTTAGCTTGTGACTATTCAACCATAACGAAATTTTCTTTAAATCATCATTAGTGTAACGAATAATTTCTCCTTCTTTTTTCTTGCAATAAATCAGTGTTGTGTCATCTGCAAATAATTTTATTTCACCCCTCAAATTCAGCTCTGAAACCGAGTTTATATATATATATATATATATATATATATATATATATATATATATATATATATATATATATATATATATATAAGGAACAAAACAGGTCCCAGAATCGAATCGAACCTTGTGGGACACCGCATGTTACACTTCTAAGTGAACTCATTTTTTCGTCTCCCATACAAACAAACTGAAGGTGAAACAGAGAAACACTATAGTAAAGAAATGAAGGTCCATAATAATTTAGTTTAATGAATCGTATCTTTCAGATCATATATTTCTAAATAATTAGCTCTCGTTGGACTTATTGAAAGGTTCAAGTTTTTTATGAGGTGATATAGTTTCATATTCTGGAGAAAATGCTATTGATAGTGAAGAATTCTGTTTTTGACGTTTTGAAAAGGTGAAACATATCGGCAGCAGGTATAATGATAGAACAACATTCGAAACAACGAATACCGACACACACTAAACCAACTAATATAACAGAAAACACAGAGTTATATTCATCAAAACCTTTGTTCATGTGGTTAGAAATATATAGGTGAAACGTCACGACCTCTGGAAGTGCGAAAGAGTAAACACAAGATGTACAAGAACAGATAAATTGGTGGTTCTAAATTATCAGAACACATTCCTACTGCCGATAGAGATCACATCTGCTTTTATCACGCAGTCTACCATTGTTTATATAGATATAGTTGGTCAATGCCTGTGAAAAAAAGATTTGAAGTGTTTTTGTTACGCGAATCTGGTTTTCGAAACGTTTACTCTGAGCATTTTGATAAATATTATTTCATTCATCTTTTTGATAGGCGAATTTGAGTGATTAAACGAGAAGCTGCTGGCCATACAGAAGGAACTGTTTTTAAATTTACGCAGCAATTTTTGGGGTAGATTAGAAATCTGCCCATCTACACTTGTATGGATTTCAATATTAATTCGTAATTCTTCAGTTTGTGGTAGGTGAGAAACACAAAAAAAGTACGGAAGACAAATCCATTCGCCACAAAATAATGACATTGAAACAGTAATCGTCTTTGAAATATATGATTAGCGGTGTTTTTTCAATCAAGAATGAGTAACAGGTGGATTTGAGTGAATTTCAGATGAGAGATGAATTGATAAGATATTGAAGAATCAGCAATCATTCATTAAATTTTTTTCAATCGAATATAAGTCATCAGAGTTGATGGATTGTTCAATATGATACCCCCTGAATTGCGTTTTTAGAAAATCGTATATCATTTGCCGAATTTCCAAAATGTAGCTACGATTTTTCAGAAAATACATACGTATTGATATATATGAATATCAACAGTAATAATTCATTATTAATTCTAGGCAAATAGTCGGAACACGACAAATAAGATATTCCTAATGGGAAGAAAAAATCCCATTTTCCTCATCAAACCTTGCTAGCTTAGTAATTAGCTTATTTCTCCCGTAATGAGTACAGCACCATACCAAATGTTTATTCAATTGGCATCGCCGTAAAATTTGAATTGATTTAAGTTCCCATTGCTGAAACGTCATAACCAACTGAATGGTCGTTAAACGATTATTCTTTACGTCTTAGGTTTTCGGTTTCATTGCGTTGAGACTAAACAACGGAACTTTTACACGTGTTGAATGGCCGAATAATCCAAGAGCTAGAGGGTTAAGAGAGGGACCAACTCCTCATTGAATCATGTAGTTTTGATTTTTCCTATATTGTGTTCGGCATAGTAAAAAATATGTCTGTAATTTCCGTCATATTGAAATTACTTCGGAAAACCGTAACTTTTCCTCGTTAATTCATGGTAGCCAAATGTGCTCCAAATTCAATCTTGTAGATGAAATTTTTGACAACAATTACTGTATACGTTTTTTCACGACCAAGCTGCAATGGAAAAATAAAATGGCAAATTCAGCGATGCCATGTTCAACGAAGAAAGTTCCCATGTAAGCTAACCAAAACCACCTTGTATTCTGCGTTTATGCTCCTTCAATTAGCTTCGAACGCCCAAGTAACCACTTTTTTTATGGCAGATGGTGGGCATTTGCTGCTTAAAGTTTTGAGGAATAAAAATGTGACTTTTGAACGTATTGTGCAGATCATGTCAAGTACGTCCGCTAGCATTATGATCCTTCGGTGATAGTTATTTTTGACCGCCATCCATAAAAAACTAACCAGAGGAAGGCTCAGCAGAAGGCATGTTCAAAAAAACAACTGCCTACTCAGTACTCAAGAGTTTCCTGTCAAATAAGCAAGGCATGAACCGAGTATAATTTTTCTGACATGTTACTGGTCCTTGTGACAGCAAGACCCCCACTCACACCTTTGGAATCAAAAAATAAGTTTGTGAGCTCGATCACCACTTCAAACATATTTCAACCAAGACTTTGCGTTTTGATTTTACTATATTTGGGTGACTTCGAACAAACCCCTCACTCCTCCTCGAACTCCACTTTTGGAAGATGGTGGAAAACGCAGTGGGCAGGGGATGATGGAACTTCCGAGCAACATATAAAAAGAATACAACTGTATGCTTTGATGCAGAGTTGGACACCTCTGATGACCGGACTAAAACAAATAAAGTACCTGCGCTCACGGGGTGTACTTTCTCACACTGCCTTCTCCAAGGTCAAGTTCAGTATTATAGGGCAAGGTTGCAGAATGGTTCACCTTGATTGGTGCCATTCACACTGCCAGACTCGCTTGACACGGTTCTGAGACTCGTTCGAAATTTTTTAGCCTTCGCACTTGATGAATTATCGGTTAAAAACGATAGCTAACAAATTTGAAGGTATTTTATTCACGAAATATGCTTTCTGCTAGCTTTTTTTCAGTTTGAGTAGTAACCAATTGTTTATCGAGAGGTGTATTTATTGATTTTAAAGTAACACACTCCATCTGCACTAGAATTCAGGATGCTAACTTCTCGAAAACATGAAACATCGTATCATATATCAATCGACGGTATCCTGTGTGTAAAAGGATATAATAGGTCGAACACACGTTTGCTTGAATGTGGTTGACAATGTTCCTTGCTGAACGGTAATGGTGTAACACAGAAAATATTACGATGTGACTGGAAATCTATTGATTGTCATCATAGCAAATAGCTATTCTTATTCTCGATGGGTAACACCCTTTACACCAGATTCAGATTTATTCCTTCAGCGACACTTATGGTGGGTCAAAACCGCTGTCGGGCATTGGATGTGCATGGGTGCAATGAATTCCAAAACCGGTTATTTTTTCTTATGAGGGCTTACAGCCTCCCCTTCTATTTGTGGACCAGAAGCGATTTTCCTTTGCAACGGCTCGACTATAATAGTTTCTGCTGATCAACGTGCCTGTTTTTACAGATCTTCACCACCTTTCATTAGGCTCGAGGTTTGAGTCGTTGCGTCAAACTCATCAAATGGCGGTTCTCTAAGGGTAAAACCTTTTCCACCAGAATATGTATTCTGGTGCATGTTGTTGTGATGCAATTTGACGAATCCTGCACCAGCATCTATCAGATGCGATACAACACCTTTCGTGATAACGTAATTAAAAAAAAAGTTATGGTGTCATTTTCACTAGACAGTTCATGAAACCACTACACGAATTTCACTATACAATAACTCCTTCGGGCTTGCTATGGTAGTATCAAAATGAGTCCCAGGTCAAACGGAATCACATATGGAAGTGGGTGACAAGAAAACATAGAGGTTACTGGGGAAATCTTCCCACTAGCGCTCACGGGAGAACTTTCATAAAAGGACCGTCGAGGAAAAAGGCCGAAGACCTGCTTCAGTGTAACTGGAATCAGATAAGGGTTATAACAGGGCTGTACAACGGCGACCTTAGCGGCAGACAATGTAACAAAGGGACAGAGACAGCTCGACTTTGCGAGTAATAGGGGAGCCCAAGCGGGGATTTCGGGATTTACTAAAGCGCGGCAGATTAATATACAGGGGGATACCTTGTACCCGGTTGAGTACTTCCGCCATATATGAGCCCTATATATATGGCCGCTCTTCAAGGATAAAGGATCAGATTAGTAAAAAAATGATCATCTGAAATTCTCGAGCGCGTCAGATTGAGGAAGGGTGAGTTAGTTACATCCTGAATCGTGTATATTCCAATAATCTGACAATTCGAGAGTGACCTGAAGAAGGAGGGGGGCTACAAAGTTGTAAAAAAACGTCATCTCGATATTTTCGAGCGTGGCTAATTCTATTTTTATTTTGAATGGAATAATTCAAGAATTGCAAAAAATATATAATCTGACGATTTCCACAAGCCGAAATAATAAAAATTATCGATAAAGTGTAATGTCTGCAGCTATGTGATGCCTATATTCCCCTCTCCACGTTTCTATTTCTCTTTCATTCTTTCTCTATCTATTGCCCTTTCACTCCGTCCCCACTCTGGTTTCTGTTGCCATGATACCATGACAGTTGATCACACAGACTCGTTCGTGGCATGATATTGTTAACAACGTATATCCAACGTTTTAAAATTTCAAAAATTCAATTGCTTATAATTATTTTCTTATGAATACAAGTATTCTACTAAAAAAACATACACTTTTTTATTTACATGTTTCTTCCTGAGATTTTCAATAACTAAAGTTCAATGATTTGAAATTTTTTTAAAAAAATTTCAAATTGGCAGAAAAGGCGAATCCCCCCAGATAATCGTCAGATTATGAGACTGCGACGTCAGGGCGTAAAGATGAACCATATATATCTCAATCTGACGCGCTTGTGTATTTTAAAATGACGAATTTTTTTTCACATTCTAATAACGGCCGCGAGTCTGCGTCACATCCAAACCGTCAGATTATCATATAAGAGCTTTTTTTAGGTTCACTTAACATCCCCTCAATAAATCTGACGCGCTCGAGAAACATTTTATTTTCATTTTCAACCCTTACGTACGACTAAGATGTCTAGAAGGATATGGTGCTGGGACTGATGCGATATTGTTTAGAATTTTATGGCGACACTTATCTGTCATTAGTGTCATTTTTACGTATCGTGGTGTGTTTCTCAAATTCATCGCTACTTGACGCTAATTGGAAGTGCATAGTCAACCGATCGATCGACAAACTATATTTTTCGATTCGAGCAGTCAACGAAATGAGCAAAATCTAATGTCATACTCATAAAAACAAAATCGAATGAAAGGAACACAATTATAGGGAATTTGGCCAGTATTCTGAACAAATAATATAGGTTGTTGATCAGTCAGCGTCCAAAAGTAAAAGTATAGCCTGCCGTCAGGTCGGCCGTTTATACATTTCCTAGGAAATTTGTAACTCTTTTCGTTGCAAACGCCATCTGAACTGATTTGATGTCAAGGGATCATGATGCCTATTATCATAGTAGGCATGTGTCGCCAAGTTTACCCCAAACATGCCCAGGTATAACTCGGTACACCATCCTTCTAGACATCTTACGTACGACCACCCTCACCATGGAAACAATCAGATTGACATACGTACATTTTCAAAAATATGTAGGACATAGATGTTATCAATATCTGACGCGCTCGAGTATATCCATGCAACAGTTTTATTTTACATTTTTGAAAGTCTATAGCCGTTCCCCCAACGATGAAAAGGTATACATTATATAACATTTTTTTCTTTTTATGATCTAAGCTTTCAGCATCATAGGCTCTCCTACTAGAGTGTGAGACTCTGGATCATAAATGGCCACAAATATATGGAATACCAATTTTGGATCCAGAAGAATATGACATACACCCAGCAATCAACCTGCACAAACTTAAACAGGGGACAAAGTTATATGGGAGTCATAAAGTAAAGGGAAGCAAAGCGCAATAAGCCCTAGAGGCTGAAGTGCTTTCCGGAGACCTGGCAGTGAAGGAGAGGTCAGACGGATTCCACAAGGAAATTTCTGATGGTTGCTAGCAAATCGAACCTTTAAAGGAAACTTGACCATGTACGTTCGCTGTATATAAATCGTAAGGGCTATAATGAAAGGAATACTTTTTTGGGGTTTCTAACCTACCACAATCTGAAAAAATAAGAATAATATTAGAATCTATAAAAGTGTAGAAGGGCAGATTTTTAATTTACCCTGGAATGATGACGTTCAAACAGTAAGTAGATACTTCTATCCTACATCAGGCTACAAATCCCCATTCTGATGAGAGATATCCAAATTTCCGTCACTTCATCTTCCTGTATCGGTCGAGATCAAGCCACCGACCGTTTATCTCAATTGCGGCTGAATCATAGTGTAGCGACCCAACAACAATTCATTCAATTAGGTACGATTACGTCTTGTCACGAGACTTTTTCGTTAAGTCCGAGAGAATGACGTGCCTATCTAATCTCCACTAATTCTCACGTCATGCGAAACTCGGATCTGAAGGGGACAAAAGTCGAACCGCCAATTAGATAAACAAATATCAGGTATTTGTAGTGGGATGAATAGAGGATTTTGGTGGACGATTGTGGTGAATGACTTGATATTTCAATGTAATACCTGGGGTATGTTCCAATAGTACAGGTAATAGGGAGCCAGCTACTCGTGTCCATAATGCATAAATAGGCAGGAGTTATTTTATTGCACGGATAGTTGCAGTCTGACGTACTCAACCTAAAAACACAAAATACTTACAAAAATGGCGAACGGAAGTGCCGCCATTTTGTGAAAAACCGTTTGGGCCTGTATCTCCGTAACCGTGCACTTTAGGCCCACAACTATCGGGACCTTTTTTATAGATAATTAAATTTCCTATCTTTTTTATCCAATAATTTTTTTGTAGCACTTACCGTTCACGACTTATATTATTATTACTTTTTGTTTATTCACTTTTTTACCGATATCTCTTCAAATAAATGTTCAAACAATAAATTGTTTATAATAAAACTTTTGAATCGATGAATTTTCTACAACTTTTATTCGAAACTTTTTTCTCTAAAGTTAATATTTTCGAAGTTACAACGCGGTAATTTCAATCGTCTTGTATGTGGGAGATCAACTAGAGTGCATTTCATGCAAATGCAGAACTGGCTGTGGCAGAGCCTGTGGGTGCCAAAAAGCAGGATTGGACTGTACGGTAATCTGTGAGAACTGCACAGAGAAAACGTGCACTAATCAGCTGAAAGTAATCGTCAACAACACAGAATTGTGCGACATCGATGAAGATATTGGTGATGATTCTAACGACAAATTTATAGAGGCGTTACAATCTTTATATGCCACTGACGAAGATAACGAAGAGGAAGAGGAGAATGTAACCAACATCGAAAATTCACCACCCTCGAAACGCCAAAGAGTCAGAGAAGACATATGATTCATTTTGGTGTACATTTGTAAAAATAAATTCCACATATATTCTTCAATAAATATTCCATTTTTATATTTGCGTGTGTAATTATGGTAGTAGTTTTTAAATTAATTATAGTAATATTAAATTGTATAAAAGAAAATACAAAGAAAAATTTTTAATGGGTATTCGCTATTTCTTGCAGGTAAGAACTTGGATTATTATTTATTCATTAAATCAAAAAAATTCTAAAATCAATTTTTTTGGATTATGTATCGGATTCGCTACATCATTACGCTATGCATACTTCGTTCTTAATA
Source organism: Zygogramma bicolorata (assembly GCA_032362365.1). Taxonomy (NCBI): domain Eukaryota; kingdom Metazoa; phylum Arthropoda; class Insecta; order Coleoptera; family Chrysomelidae; genus Zygogramma; species Zygogramma bicolorata. The sequence continues at coordinate 287,239 of JAVJAQ010002763.1, forward strand.
ACCTTGTACTCTGTAGAACGACATTGAACGCGTTGTAACTTCAAAAATATTAACTTTAGAGAAAAAAGTTTTGAATAAAAGTTGTGGAAAATCAATCGATTTAAAAGTTTTATTTCGAACAATTTATTATTTAAACAATTATTTAAAGAGATATCGCTAAAATAGTGAATAAACAAAAAGTAATAATAATATAAGTCGTGAACGGTAAGTGCTACGGAGAAAATTATTGGATAAAAAAGATAGGAAATTCAATTATCTATAAAAAAGGTCCTGATAATTGTTCGCCTAAAGTGCACGGTTACGGAGATACAGGCCCAAACGGTTTTTCACAAAATGGCGGCACTTCCGTTCGCCATTTTTGTAAGTATTTTGTGTTTTTAGGTTGAGTACGTCAGACTGCAACTATCCATGCAATAAAATAACTCCTGCCTAATTTTGCAAAGCAAAATTCTCTATTACCTGTATTACAAGTGTAACCAGTTCTTAACCGTTAATAAATACAAATAGTGGTTCTGGAAACCATTTTTGAGTTTTCTCTACCCTAGAAGAGGAAAGGAAAAAGCTTTAAGTTCTTATAATATCGGTTTTTTCGGGCAAATTGGTATATTTCCCTCGATATACGTAACTGAAATATTGAAAAGATGCATAATTGAGTAACTATTTTGTCAGTTACGTAATACGTAACTTTTTTTCAAGCCTATTTTGAAAAAAATTCAATGGAATTGCAATTTATTCGTGGTACTTAGCTATACCTAGTGTTGATTTTGACACAACCTACTTCGAATTGAATTTCCCCAGTTCAACTTCTCTTTTCAGAAACGTCGCCAAAGGAAAGTACACGAATTTTTTGATGAATTTCTTGATTAAATCTCCGAATCAATTTTGCATCTTTCAAACATTGCGGTTATGTAAATCGGGGAAATATATTATTATTATTATTATAAGAACTCAAAGTTTTTTCATTTCCAAGGATGAGAAAACCCAAAACTGGATTCCAGAACATTTTTACCTCCTCAACAAACATTCAAGCAATATTTACGATTAGTTACCTGAAAAGTTAGTAATTCCTTGTTACTATAGTGACTGTTGTGGCAAAATGTAACAATTTATAATCCAATTTTTTATTTAAATTTAGGTCTTATACGGCTTCCAATGATTTTTTCCTGACCAAAATGAATAATGGAATTCGAGAGCACTGTTTAACTGAGAATTTCTTGTTGACTCTGCTCAAACTTAGTAAATTGTAGTTTGGTTTACTAGATTTCAGGTTACTTGCGCTGACTCTCAGAGCATATTCTAAAAAAAAACGGTTGATAATAATTATCAGAGATCAATTACCCTAACATCAAACAGATATTTTTACACTCGAAACGCGTTTCTCTAACAAGGTTAGCATCTTCAGGAGAAGAAAATTGATACTGAAGATGCTAACATTGTTAGAAAAACGCGCGTCGAGTGCAAAAATATCAGTTTGGTGTTAGGGTAATTGATCTCTAGAAAAAAATTCACTTTCAAGATAATATATAAATAAATAATATAATAATAATCAATAATTATCGGGTAACAATATATTTTGGAAACATTTCTGTGTTACTTGTCTTATTCCAAACTGAGAACTTTCATGAAGGGTTTTCCCTCAGAATTCAGTAATGAATTTAAAAATGTAACTGCAGCTTCCCTGCACCCACGGTTACCAAGCACTGAATGCGGTGATGGCGGTAGTAGTATTCGGACTGAGAGTGAAGCTACTTAAACGCAGATTTCTATGATGGTTGTAACTACCTTTGACGTCGATCTGTTATGATATGAAATTTCAATTTTCTCGGAACACATCAAGATAAAAGAACCAACAATTTAGTTCACAATAGAAATAGAAAGAAACCATGATCTTCATTTCCTTAATGTAATGGTAAAGAAATCAACACTTCATGTAGACTGAAGTGTATATCGAAATAAAACACATAACAACAGATGTCTTCACTATAATTCAAATCACTATACAAGTGTCAAAAAAGGTATAGTAAAATGTCTCTTCGATAGAACTAAAATAGTATGCAATTCATCAAAAAATATGGATGTAGAGGTACATTTTATGAAATCAATATTGAGGAAAGAATCCGGGGAATTTTATAGAAAATACATCGACTGAAATCGACTAAAAACGCGTACCCCACAGTGAAGACATACAACCCGCACGAGCTACATATCCTGTAACAAAAATTGTACCTCATGTCATATCAGAAAAGATAAAGCGGGTTAGCGTTAGCAACAGGTATACTGTTATTAGAACAGCATTCAAAACAACGAATACTATACGTTCAATACTGACACACTCTGAACCAACTAACATAACAGAAAATACGAAGAATTGTATTTATCGAATCCCTTGTTCATGCGGTAAAATATATATCGGTGAAACGTCCACACCTCTAAATGTGCGAAAGAGTGAACACAAGATTACATGAAGAACAGACAGAGTGGTGATTCTAAACTATTAGAACACATTGTCACTGCTGATGGTTGAGTGAAATGACACTCAAATGATAGCAAGAAAGGCCAATAGCAGAAGACGAAAGTTGAGGGAATCCGTTTTTATCATGCTGTCTGCGGATGCTTGCATCTCGAACACATCACGGTTGATATGGATCGCTGCTGGCTGCCATTCTTGAAAGATACATGTCAAAACTCAAATTTCTGAAATTTACGAAAAGCGAACACAAAAACTAAACTAGAAGAGAATATTTATGAAAGTTTTGAAAACGGAAGCAGATTTGGTTTCTGAAACGTAAATATGGGTTCTTGTCATTTCTTCATTACTTATACATAATACCAAAAGATCGAAATCAATTCAGAAACCGAATCGGATTTTTTTGTCAATGTCGTAGATCATTAATGTTTTAAAGATTATTTTAAAGCCTCAACTTTCATTTCCTTCATAAACTTCTATAGTCATTTCTGGTTTGGAGTTTCATTATCTTTCTTTCGAAATTTCAATCAAACTAACAGACAGAACTCTGTACCTATTTTTCCCATATGGAAGGAAACTTCGTCAAACATTGTCAAGTGAACAGAAATATTGACATAGAAATTGACTAACTGTATTTCTATAAACAATGGTGGTGGGTTGGGAGGCCACCCAATACTGTATTATATTATAGTGTATATAATCCGTAGACTCTACAGATATTAAAATTATAATAGAAAAATACCAGATCCTTCTGCAAGGGTACTGAGTAATCCATATCGATATTTGTTATTACCATCTCTTACTCTATTCTAGGTGATGGTTATGTAAGGTTCACTGTCTCATTACACTTTTCATTATTGAAGATTCTAGAATTTTGTAATTCTTTTCATCGATCCATGGAATATCAGGGCATCATTTATTGGTGAAGATACAATGTTTTCATTACATAAATTACATTCAAGAAATCCCCATCAAAGTAGTTTCAGAACCGATATTCCTTTCTCATGACTCCCCAACCAGTGCAGAATACGAGAAATGCTGGACTGACTTTAGGAACAATTTCTTGGAACTTCACTCATACCTATAGTCCAGTCTATGACCATTTTCCCGTGTATTTATCTCATACAGCACCGATTCGCATGAAAATTTGTATTCAGGATCTACATACACTCTTTTTCAGAATCTACCCTGTGCCGAGGGTTGCTTTCTCCCTGGGGGTGGATGACACCCCTTCTTGGGGGTGAAATTTTTTTTATTGGAAATGAGTGCGGAAATCAATAGATTGACTAATTCTAAGCACTTTTTGTTCAATGGAGTTTTTTCTGAAAAGCAATACTTTTCGACTTATTCGCGAGTGAAATTGTCGGTTTTCAGTCAAAAAAACACATTTTCAGATCCTTTTTCGTGAATAACTGGAAAATAATGCATCTAATCGAAAAACCTGCAGAAAGCAAAATTATAGCTTTTGAAAAAGCAAAGGCGATTGTTTATTTGTGATGTATGCAAACCCACTACAAACTGCATAATTGCTTGTTGAAAGTTGATTGGTATTATCAAACGCCAAAATGGAAAGTTTCTACGTACAATAACCAAAAACCAATGCATTTTTCGGGAAAAACTAATTGAACCTTTTCTGAAGTCCTTCAAAAATCCTTCATTTTTGTTATTTATAAAAGATTCTAGCATCAAAACTGACCGAGGTATGAAGGAAATAATGATCAATCCTATTTTTTCCTTGAAAAAAAAATTGTGAATAACTCTTCCTTGCTTTCCCCCCCCCCCCTTGGAAAAAATCGTTGCCTAGTGAAACTTTATGTATATCTATATACATATATAATATACATATAGTTCCACTAGGCCTAAAATATAGTTATTATGTGTATTCTTCAATATACTAATGTACATACTCTAATTTCTACAAAAATTGTTTTTGATTTTTTTTCCACTCGCTTAGTCTTCAAGCAATTGAATCCACCAAAAAAGTATTTTATAGCTTTTTCCAAGAGCTATAAGCTCATTCACATTATTTTTTATTTCAGATTATATTTTTGTGAAGGTTCATGCTGAAAGGGCTCAAAAAAGGTACTTTGTGCGAACCCTCACAATATTTAACTGGCCATATCTTACTCTATTTTCATCCTACAGAAAAAAATGAAACACTGAAATTTTCAGAGAAGAATAGCCTTCAATTTTGTACTCAAGAAAATTTTGCATGTATCAATACTTTTCGAGTTATTTCGAAGAAATTGTGATTTTTCGCTGAATAACGTATATGATTTTTTCTCTTCAATCCCAATTTTTTCCAAAACTACGTACTTTCAATTGATGAAAAACTCATAATTCATTGAAAGAACATAAATGAAGTGAATTATGGACTAACAACGATTTTTTTCGAAGGGGGGAGAAGAGAGGATGAATTATTCACAATTTTTTTTCAACGAAAAAATAGGATTCAACATTATTTCTTTCATACCTCGGTCAGTTTTGATGCTAGAAACTTTCATGAATAACAAAAATAAAGGATTTTTGAAGGACTTCAGAAAAGGTTCAATTAGTTTTTTCCGAAAAAGGCATTGGTTTTTGGTTATTGTACGTAGAAACTTTCCATTTTGGCGTTTGAAAATACCAATCAACTTTCAACAAGCAATTATTCAGTTTATAGTGGGTTTGCATACATCACAAATAAATAATCGCCTTTGTTTTTTCGAAAGCTATAATTTTGCTCTCTGCATATTTTTCGATCGGATGCATTATTTTCCAGTTATTCGCGAAAAATGATCTGAAAATGTGTTTTTTTTGACTGAAAACCGACAAATTCACTCGCGAATAAGTCGAAAAGTGTTGCTTTTCAGAAAAAACTCCATTGAACGAAAAGTGCTTAGAATCAGTCAATCTATTGATTTCCGCACTTATTTCCAATAAAAAAAATTTCACCCCCAAGAAGGGGTGGCATCCACCCCCAGGGGGAAAGCAACCCTCGGCACGGGGTAGATTTTGGAAAAGAGGGTAAGTAGAACCTATATCCAAATTTTCATACAAATCTGTGCTGTATGGGATAAATACACAGTTTACACTTTTTTCACCGTCATAGACTGGAGTACTAGGCAATATCTGTATTTTCTGCAGGTTGGAGCACCTGCACATAACTTTATGGGAGGACGAATCTGGTGGCATACTTTAACCATAACTTTATTCCATAATCTCTCAGACTTCCTGGTGTTACACTGTTTTTTTTTGTTGGGATAGGGTGAACTTAAAAACAACGATGGGTTAGTGTGGTAACAGAGACAAAGCGGAAATGTTACAGATTTTCCAATAGGAAGAAACTGACCATTTGTTGAAAAGTAATGTTCCTTCTCCATTTTTTCCTTATTATTACGTACGTTTTCCTTGAAAAAAATTACAGAGATTTTTTTTAATTGTAATTTGATGTTCTACCGGATAAAATAGAACATAAAGTTCTTACTGTTGAAAAAGGGGTATTTTACTCTAGAGTTCGAGAAAGTGATGCTTGTGATGATGTCTTTTTGAATTTGAACAATTGACCAATTGAGCTTACTCTATTCAGATGTTTCTCACATCGAGCAGTGTTGTCATATATTTGTTGTTCTATAGTATCAGTTTCATTATCCCAAAGGTGTAATATATCGAACATCATTCGAAAGAGTCTGCAGTTATTATTTCCTTCAAATCTTAACAAAAAGATCTACTTACCCACTGATCTAAGTCATGCTTTCTGAACAGAGTGGATGGAACGAACAAGACGTGAAGATCACGTTAACTGGCTCCCACGCATCACCGGCAGAGAAGAAATGAAGATACAATCACCAATAATAAATACACTTCTTTATTCCGGTATGCAAGAAAGCAACTACTGTTTTAAACGTCCTTACGTTCTATCGATGTGATGTATAAACACTAAATCAACCGATTTTGGCTGCATGGATGTATCTTACTCGGTCTTGTTTTGGGCTTCGAGTTATCTGCTTTGATACTGAAATAAAAGAAGTCGAATAGCGGTAACTTTGATGTCAGAGGCAGTTTGGACGGGTTTCTACTTTCCTGCTTGCACTGCAGGCCGCCTCAACTCAGGGCCACTTATGTTTGTTTATTGGCTGGTGGGATCAGAATCTCGTATCTTCTCGATTTGCCTTCATCTGCGGTTGTTTTATTGAAAGTTCACGTGTTTTGCGGTATAATCCCATCGTTGACCCCATTGAAGCTATTAGCGTCACGATTTATGAGATGCTGGAAATAATCATTTATGCAAATCGTCGATTCATTTAACCTTTTCTGACACTCTTCTACACACTTTCTCAGTTAGTAGTGGCATCCTTGATTGAGTTCATCCGAATTATGATCTTCTACTACTAGTAGTACAACCATTGATGATATATGGTTATGTTAGGTTAGGTTGAATATGATCATTATCAGGATCATTCTTAAAAATATGTCATCTGCTTCATATAGCAAAAATAGTCGCTGTATTTATGTCTACCCATTTATTGTCTCCCAATGGTTTCATAAACTAGAAAAAACTTAAAGCGGATATTTTTTCTTGGAACAAAAACTCAATTAGATCAACAAAATGTTCTAAGTAAATTCAATAATGTTGATAAATCCATTCACGGTATCCAGGGTTTGTTTACGTTGCTCATTCGCCATTTTATAATAATTTCTGATAGATTTACTTACGGAATCAGTGGTAATAAATGGCCTGTGATTTTTTTTGTGACGAATTTAACTATTTTCAACACAACTGACATAATTCATACCTTCATTTATTATTTATTGAAATATACCGCAACGAGCGTTAGATATTGGATGATTTTGAAATAAATATCAATGAAAACATGGTTGAAATCAACAAAGTTGATGTAGGTGGCCCATCAGACAACGGCCTCAAACTTTCTGAAAGACTTACGATTCTTGCTCGACTTGATATTCAGATCATTATTACACCCTACCGTTGATGAGGATGATTATGTGGAACTGGAAAATTATTATGTGTTACCAATTTTGTTTCCGAATTTGTTTTTTCGTATGCAGGTTCATACGAAATACAAAAACCTGTGAAAGTAGCATTTCGATACCCAGTAACATAACCTTTTTGAATTCATTTTGCATCGACCCGGAGGAGAAAAAGCCAAAAATAACTCCCTAAAATTTCCTTCTCCTCATAAAAATAATCATGTTCCTATTGATCAGTGCAGACGGCGCGGTTTAGTATTCATGTGAATGTATGTGTCAAAAAGCCAATTTTTTTAAAGTAGTCTAACTCAAATTCGAATTTTTCATAAATGTTTGGTGTACCCATTGAGAAAGTTCCACAATGTATTCACAAGACCACCGAAGCGCTGAAGAGACAATTTTCTCTGAGCGAAACAAGCTTGCCTGGGTTTGAGAATGAAAGGTTATCCCACACATTTGTGTGCAAACCAATCTCTATTCGTGTAGAAATACCTGATTCAAGTTTCGAGTACTTGATATACAAACTGAGCAGGAATAGGTGATTTCTATTTAATTTAGCGCTTGTCGCGTCATATAGGCAAGGCAGTAGCTGTTTCATATAGACTCTTTCTTCCTTTTTGTGAATGAAACAATTGTCTATGAATGATATACACACACATCAACAGAGAGTACATGCTAAATGTTCAATGTTACTCCTTCTATAGTAGTTTTGTGTTTTTTTGCATAGAATTCCTCAGAGCATTTGAATTGCAGCCGGTCTGTCCAAAAAAAAAACAAAGAGACAGATTCGACAGATCTCCAGGCTCAAGACAGAAACGTGGAAAAACAACTCCACCCACTGTTTCATAAATGATGATACAGACGATATGGAATTAGCTACATATTTTTTGAGTAGCTAATATACTCTCTCCTAATGATCTCAGATATACACCAGACTCATATCGACCATATCATTCTAGTAAAATACGAAGTATCAGATACATCTGTACAGGGTGTAACTGAATAAGTGTAAAACATTTAAGGAGGTGATTCCTCATCGAAAAAAAGATAGGATCTTTCATATAAAGAAACTTCATTGGAGCATCCCTTCTTGAGATACAGTCCCTTAAAGGTGGTACATAAAATTTGTATAACAATTTTTTTCAGAAGCACTGAATATTAATTCAATTTCAGAAATTCATAAACTGACAGTGTCATACCAATTTCATTGTCACTATCACTAATAGCAACCTACTAGATTAGTTTCGTATTTCCGCATTTATGACGATGTATCTCTGAAGTTGTTCGTAAAATAATTTTTTGCTGCGAACTGGTTTATTTTGGGCGAAAAACCTAAGAGACATTTTTTGTTTAGAATGAAACAGGCTATCGGAAATTAATTTTTGAATGCTAAACAAAAAATAAGAAAAAAGTTACATGGGAAATATATTTTAGGGGTTGCGTTTTCCACCCCTTACAACCATGGGGTGAACCAAATAAATTACTGGATAAGTGTCTTTAATTATTAATTTCAATATTGTAACTTTTTCGGTGCTTGTGGAAAAAATTGTTATACAAATTGTATGTACCCCCTTTCAAGGGCGGTATCTTAAGAAGGGATGCTCCAATGAGGTTTCTTAATATGAAAAATCATATCTTTCTTTCGATGAGGAATCACCTCCCTAAATGTTTTACGCTTATTCAGTTACACCCTGTATAGTTCACGTACCCTGCGTCAACCATAGAATATCCCTCCTCACCAGATATACATCTATCAAAAAATTATGGAATACTTTTCCATATTTGGATCATTGATATGTCTTACATATCTTGAATTCACAGCGGAACAAATATCTGTCGATATTTAGATCATTTGTGTCTGAGACATCCTGAAGTTATGTAAAGTTGAAATTATGTGTTAGAAAATTATTAGATACATTTCAGGATCAGGTTCCTAGACGTTTCGATGAGCTCCAAATGGCTGTGTGCTCACTGACCCATTTGCCTCAGATTTCTCTTTGTTGGATACGAATGTAGCATTATGCCTTAGGACAAAACATCATTTAAAATGTGAAGAGTTGATGATAATTCCCCCAATGATATATCGTATATGCAACCCACTTCGCAGACATCTGTAACACGTGTTGCCTATACGTCCCACCACATGAACTTATATTCAGAGATGTTGAAAGATTTTGTATTGATATTTCTAAGCAGAAGGAAAGAATGTTGGATATATGATTATGATATATTGATAAATATATATAAAGTGTAATAAACAGACATTATGAAATTTAATACCCAAACTTTAGTGAAAGAATGGAAAATAATCAATTATTATTATGGCATCGGTGGTTCAGTGGTAGAATGCTCGCCTGCCACGCGGGCGGCCCGGGTTCGATTCCCGGCCGATGCATCTTTTTTTTTTTTTTTTCGTATTTCTTGACCTCATTGGATTCATTTGCCTGAAGGATGGCTGGGGTTAGGTCGAATAATAAAACCACTTTTATTTCGTTGCCGACGTTTCGACTTATATAAAGTCATCCTCAGGGCACCACAAGGTTACAGTAAATCGTATATATTGGTATATACCCATAAGGAACTAATGAAATTTGTGACTAGAATTAATTCTAAGAATAAGAAGTCAGGATGAAGTAATTTAGTACGTATTCAAATTCAATTGATAGCAAAAAGCTAAAATGAGTCAAACAACAATTTTAAAAATGTAGGAAATGATTTGAACATTTTCTGGTTTTCTTGTCTACTGAAATGAAGGACATTAACATAAAATGAAAAATCCCCAGTTTTCAATACTGAAATATACATTTCTGACCCGTGATAAAGGTTCAGTGTTTGGGCGACAATTGAAGATAAATCAGGAGCTCACTTATACTTTCTGCAACTGAAAAGAATTCCTATTTTCATTTCAAATACACAGCACAGCAATGAGTTTCTTTCGAAGTGAATACCGCTGAAAACTTAATGGTAGTCGTCACAGGCGTACATAAACTGTCAAGTTTATCTGGCACTTCCAATTTGTTTATGAGGTGGAAATAAGAATTTGATAGAAATTGTGTGTCTGTGTTTTTGTGTGTTTATGTTTATCATTGCCTGTAAAATTCATTTTTTATAATTTTTTGTTTCCCAATAATCTTCGTTTCACCAAAATCAAACTGGTGTAGATCACTGCTGGAATGTTCTACGAGTCCGGTTTTGTTTTCTAAGCTTGAATTTTGAGGCCTAATGCTTCGTTTGTGCTCAGCAACTCTTGTTTCTATATATCCCCCTGTTTGTACCATTTAAACTTTATTGCATTCTGCGCATGGTATGTTGTATACTACACTACTTTCTAGTTCATTCGGTGTTTTGGTTTTCACTTTCCTGAAATGTCTTTTCAAAGTCTTCTCATTTTTGAAGGCTATACTGAATGAGTGGTCTTTGAAAACCCGTTTCATTTTCTCCAAAAGTCCCCTCGCGTATCGAATTTTGTAGAATATGCTTTTTTCTTTGGTTTATTCTCTATCTGTCATTCTGTTGTTTTTTTTTATTTCTCATACGAGACTTTTAAGACATGAATCACCAAGCTGATACTATACTTGCACTCGACGCGCGTTTCGCTAACAAGCTTAGCATCTTCAAGAAAGAAAAATGATACTGTTGAGTATCAATTTCCTTCTCAGATACATAGTAATCGTAGTCTCAAATCAAACGCTGCTAGCATTTCCTATTCATAATTTTGTTTTTGTCTGTGATATCGAATGTAGATATTATTTAATTATTATTATTTAAATTTATTATTATCCTTGTTTTGCTGATAGAGTTAGTGACCTGATCATTCATTCGTTAATGTTTTCAGTGGGTCAGTAGGAAATTTTTTCTGACTTATTATAGTGTTAAAGCCCACTACAAATAACAAACACAGTAGTAATGGAGTTTTTACTCAAATATTTACCAATAAGGTGTTCATATTGAATACGTATAATTGTGGATCGAATCTGTACTTGACTGATTGCTTAAAAACTGTATATAGGTTATTCAAAGAATGTCAGATAATTTCTCATTCAACTGATATTCTATTGTCCAATATCAATAAGTACACGCAGTGATTAAATCTCTTGGCTCATGACCGAAAAGTCCTGTGTTCGATCCTCCAATGGAAAAAATATTATTCTCTCGATAATTAAGGGAATTGAAGGATGACTCTGTCAGGATTCATCCATATGTTCCAGGCTCAAGGTATAGTTTTATCTGGGTGGAACAAGCTTGTCCGGGTTTGTGAATTCAGTGTTATCCTGGTGAGTGAAATTTCATAACACAATGCCAAATATTAGTTGGTGTGGAAATATCATCTGAATAATGATATCTATTTGTAGAAAATGGTCCTTTTGAGTATTAATCCGGAAGGAGCCCTTTTTACTGACAATTGAAAAAATAACCAAAAATTTCTAAAATATGTCCGTTCACAGGGGAACGGATATATTACTAATTCAGAAGAGTAGGCATTCTGAGCCCTGAACACAATTTATGCCTTCGAAGGTACAACCTTTCCCAAACAATTAAAAACTGGAAAGGACCTACAAGATATTCCTCTGATTTCCAATTAACGTTAGTGACATAGGTTTGAGGATATATTTGAGAAGAAGTGTATAATTTTCAGATGTTGGTAGTTTTGCTGTTTTTATCAATATTTCTGTGTTAATATATAATTTTGAATTGATAGAGAGTTAGCTCAACTCATGAGTCATCAGGTACAAGATGAATAAGGGATTCTTATTATTCATAATAAGTATTACTTATCATTTTGACAAAGCTTCCTGTGAATTCAGACCATTTTTATTATTTAGTCTTCTTGCAATGGATGAACACTGGTTAGTGGATATTTTTCTCTATTTCTAGGATGAATATGTACAAAAACTCCTTACTGAAAATTTAGGAAATCTTGTTGGAATTACTTTCGCTTTGATTTCGCTAAATGAGGACAATTTGCAAGTTTGTTGTTATCATAATCAATTATTGTCACTACAATCATAGCACTAATGTGAAACAAGAAATCCAGATGCAAATTGGGATGCAGGAAAAGTCATATTCATATATTTTGTTCTGAATATAAAAGGTGTATCGTTAAGAAGGTATATTATTGTGAAACATTGGAACCTTTATGTGGCCAAATAACATTTATAAAGAATGTCGATATTGACGTTTGTAAAAGTGTTATTAAATTCGTTTATATGCAATATACCCACTTGAATCAGAAAATGTATTGAAAGGACCCCGCACGGTTCTTATGGAAAATGGGTCCCAGTCGAATTGGCTGAAAATTTAGGATAATGTAGTTTATGATGTCCTGATCAAATGTCTCCATGGGCACAACAAGATCTAATGTACAGTTTTTGAGATACAGGGTGTCAAACATGCAGAGAGAGGGATGTTACTTACCTTTAGAAAATCAATAATGTGGCGATTTTTTTGTTACAAAAAGTTAAGGATAATAATTACAATCTCAATATTGTCGACACGAGTTGTAATAAGAAGTTATAAGACTCCGTATACAGGGTTATTAATAATTACATAATTTTTATGTAATTCTTTAAACAAACTCAGTCAAACGCAAAAGCTCGTAGACTTGCAGAATAAGTAAAAAATATTTGATTTTAATATTGGGCGATCTGAGGTTACTATTATACAGGGTCTTCCACTTTTTTAGTTGTAGTAATTTAATTTTTTTCAGGAACATATAAAAAAATTAAACATAAAAGTAGAAAACTAAATATAATATGATCAATATTTTGTGGCTCATGCCTATTTGTTGCATCTTGTACGGATCATATAATTCGGTTAGGGGATAGGCCCAGCGAATGTTTGGGTGATGGCCTGCGAAGCATGTCCCAAAAACCATAGGACAAGACTTATTACAGAATAATAGAGCATTTTCTTTTTTTTTTCATCTTGCATACACTTCATATTATGAGAAATGTGGCTGACATTATTACAAAAAGCTATGACTATTATATATTATGTGGCCTACAAAGATGTATTTTTTGTCTGAAAACTTGAAATCATTAAGGAAACAGTAAACCTTAATACAGACAATTGGCACGTGGTCTCATCTCAAATTAACACAGTAGCTTGGAATAGGACCGGTTTCGGAGGTCTACCTCCATCATCAGTGTCGCTTTGCGTTAGCTCTGGAAGTACAAGGATCTTTGCTCAAATATATTATACACTTTGGTGTTGTATGTAGGATATACATATTTAGAAAATGTATATTTTGTATGAGAATAATGAATAACTAAGGGAACAGTAAAACTGTAACAACTCAACGCGGCCATCAGTAAACAATAACTGTAACTGACTTCATCTCAAAACAACATGGCAATTTCAGGTGCATTCAAAGCTAAAACCATCGACAGACCGGTGTTGAGGGTCTCATATTTAAAACGTAATGGGGATGTCGATACGTTTTGTATGGAAAAGTTCTAAGGCTATTTACATAGGGTGATTCTTTTTTTACGAAATCAGACTAGTATCGTACGTAGATATAAAATAAAAAACTAAACCTAACGAACAATATTATTTTGTGGTTGGGGTCTGTTTCCTGCATCGTGAACAGATCCTATCAATTGGGTTAAGGGGTAGCGAATGTTTGGTTGATGGCGTGCGTACCCCAAATACCATATTACACTAGCAATATGTGCACAGGTACCGACAGTTCGAGCACCAGATTTACAGGTGCAGTAATAACCATCTATAGATTCTTCTTCATTATTTATTTCTTCGTTATTTGTTGGTCGATATGAAATCCACAGTTGATATTTAGCTGCACTTCTAAAACGAGAAAATACTCTAACCCGTAGAAGCCCTGGCCATGGTAGTCTGTTGATATCTCTCAAAGTTTCAAACTGAAATTCTTCGTCGTCCCTCTGTAATTTGTCTTGGACATAGGACGGTGCCAACTTTACTTGATAAACTCCAATTGTTAGCGTTTTTATAAAATCAAGCGTCAGAATTGGAAAATCTTGCAACTGTTCAGCATCTAAACGTACCCATCTTTGAGCATTTCTAGTATTCAGATTCTCTTCCTCAACTAGTGCTTGAACGACATTTGGTTCACTAGCCTTTTCAAGTAATCTTTGAGCCAATTGTGCATCGGCTCCTTCCATGAGGATAGGAGGGTGATATCTATTAATAATAGCTCCAGCTATCCGAAAAAAATCCCCTAGATGGGAAAGATGTTGTATTTGAATATTTTGTTGTAGAAACTTAAACATTGATTTTATGTGGCCGTTTCGTGATTTTACTATCCACCTCGACTTTGTGATCAAACGAGAGTCGTTAGCATCTTCGGTTGAGAGTTGGTGTTGGTTAGGAAGCATAAGTGCTGGCATTTTATGCACAATGCCTAGGTGTCCAAGTATTTCAGTAGCATCACGGTACCCCCTATCCACTACTACAATATCATTTTCCTGAAACCATCTTCTCATTATATTACCGTCTAGTTCAAGTTCATTTTGCAAAATAGCAGCGTCATTATTTTTACTATCAGAGAAGTATGGCCCTTGAATGTCGACTATGTAACCGTCAGGTGCTACTATTAAAATAGGTTTTAATAAGTGTCGGCCTTTGTGTACACAATACGACTGCCGTAAAACTCTGAAATTGCTACTCTTTTGAATGTAGCTGTAAGTACCATCAATGAAAGTGATTGCTCGAGGAATTTGTGGCTCTGGATTATATAGTACATTAGCAAAGTCCGTAACATGTCTCTCAATATAATTTTCTCTAGTAATAGCATTAAAGCCTATGTTGGTAGTCACAAAACGTTGCATCAAAGATTGTCTAACAAGAGTAACGGCTAGACTTACTGCCTGTCTACTTGAATAGCCAAACATTAAACGTACAAAATCATCAGAAAGTCCATGACGCATTTTGCACAAGAACATCAAGAGATCTTTTTTATTCACATATCTGTAATAATCTTCTTGGCGTACTCCATCGCAGTAGGAAAATAGTTCTGAAAACTGCTGTTTATTAACTGGGTATAAGTATTCAAATTCACTGTCACTTAAACTATTCTCGTCGTATATTCTCGTCAGATTTTTTGCTACATGACGAACTCCTTGTAAAAATGACTGAAGAATTTCTTCTCTTATAACATAGGGTCGGTTGATGTAACGCAATCCAATTACCAAAGGTTGTAAAATATATCCTTGCTCATCTAAATGATGAGCACATGATTTAACATATTCGGGAATATAGATATCTTTCAAAATGAAAACATGAGCCCTACATTCGACAGATAACTTACGAAGATCTTCATCGCTGTTACATATCAAGCACGTACTACTTCTAGTTTGCGTTAATACATTTATCTTTAAACAAGCAGGGTCTTCTTCAATAGCAGATATTTCATTGCGGATCGACTGATTGCAATTGGTACATATTTTCGTATCAGCATTTACATTAAGAGACGGCCTGAAAAATTCTTGTCTTCTACGAATAGCTATTTCAGATTTTGCAGCATTCTCTTCCCCATTTATTCTCGTCATCAAACGTGGTTGAAATCGTCCATCACAAACAAAACAAGTTAAGAGATTTCTATTCCTTAGGGCCATCTTATTCTATATTGAAGAAGGTAGTCTGTTTTCATAAGTCTGCTGTATCAAATCAAACAATAAACTAGTTACAATCACTTACAATTAGCAGATACTAAATTAGTGTCAGAATCAACATTAACTGTCAAAACAATTATTTCCAAGGGAATCTTTGATTCAATCTTATGTAACACTGTATCCAGTAACACCGTGCGCTTCATATTTTCATTTTTTGTGCAGGGTATTGGATTAAGGTTGGACACCAGCGATACATTGATTCGTTATAATATACAGGGCGATTCATTAAATGCGACGACCGGCTTTATTATTAGCTTTAATAAAAGTTATCAATAATAGTTAAATCAAATAATCATAACATATTGACCTTCAAACTTAATATATTAAAATAATATAAGTATACAGATAACACATATAGGGGGGTTCATAATTACAAGATGAATATAATTTATTTATTATACTACAACACCCTGTTCACTTATGTTGATTTGGAATTTTGGCAATTATCTGAAACAAACTCTTGAAGCATTTAGAATAATAATAGATGCTAGGATTGAAACTGTTAAATCAGCAAAACTTGGGGTAACGGAATTGGGACAAGCATTGGTACAAAAGTAAATGCTGTACAAGATGGTGTAAATGCCCAAAATGCCGTATAATTTGTGAATCACACGGTATGAACCGGCGATGAAGATCTTCATTATCTGTCGAATATGGGGCTTTATTTCGGAAAGGATTAAATCATGTTCACATCATTTAGATAGGCAAGGGTTTTTTTTAGAACCTTTCATTCAGTAATAATTATCGGATTACGTTACATTAACCGATCATAAGATGAGAGATCTTGTCATTCTTACAGAGATGTAACAAAAAATCTGACGAGACTACCACGAAAGTAGTTTGAGTGATATTGAATTTGAATGTTTATACACACATAAAAGATAAGAGATCATTATTATTCCAATTGTAAATCAGGTGCTCGAAAGTGTCGGTACGTTCCACATAACGCTAATATCGGATGCAAGCCATCAACAAATAATAGAATCCGTACATAATCATAATTACAATGTCTTAACATACATGGTATGAACTGGTAAGAAATATTTTTAATGCACTAGTCTCCCATTTGATTGCTGCATCATCATGCGGTCGACCAGGATCCGTACAAGATGCAACAAATAGACAAGTGCCACAAAATATTGATCATATTATATTTAGTTTTCTACTTTTATGTTTAATTTTTTTATATGTTCCTGAAAAAAATTAAATTACTACAACTAAAAAAGTGGAAGACCCCGTATAATAGTAACCTCAGATCGCCCAATATTAAAATCAAATATTTTTTACTTATTCTGCAAGTCTACGAGCTTTTGCGTTTGACTGAGTTTGTTTAAAGAATTACATAAAAATTATGTAATTATTAATAACCCTGTATACGGAGTCTTATAACTTCTTATTACAACTCGTGTCGACAATATTGAGATTGTAATTATTATCCTTAACTTTTTGTAACAAAAAAATCGCCACATTATTGATTTTCTAAAGGTAAGTAACATCCCTCTCTCTGCATGTTTGACACCCTGTATCTCAAAAACTGTACATTAGATCTTGTTGTGCCCATGGAGACATTTGATCAGGACATCATAAACTACATTATCCTAAATTTTCAGCCAATTCGACTGGGACCCATTTTCCATAAGAACCGTGCGGGGTCCTTTATCTTGCAAATATTCATTTCTCGTTCATTTCATGGAATTATTCCGAATGGTTTTGAATATAATAGTATACAACCTTTGACAGAGGATAAAATTTTTCTCTCGAGAAATGACTTACCTCGGCTTTCAGCCCCGTTTAGCAATCATTTCCTCTCTGAAAAAATGATTCACTTTCTGCCTCTCTGTCTCATCGATAAAAGTCTGGTTTTACTCGCCTTTGCACTTAGTTTTCAGAAATCGCTAAAAATGTAGGATATGAATCTTCAGCTCATTCTGAGAAGGAAAGTTCATATGAGCATATGTCCTAAACCTCTTAACTTCCGAACTACAGGATGTTGAAATTTCAAGAAAAAATAGTTTTCATATCATAACTTCAAAACTATCCTAGATATTGTCATGAAATTCGACATGTACCCACTAAACACCAATTATCATTTCTTGATGTAAAAGATTTTTTGATGTTCCACCAGTGGCTTTCATACGGACTTGATACTGGGGATTTTCCCAAACAAATAAGATACGTCATTGCTCTTTCCAAAAATAAAAGTCATTTTTGGAATAATTTTACCTTCTACGCGTAAAAAAATCAAAACCATTTTGACTATTTCAATTTACTTTGTTCGAATAAGGATTCGATAAAAACATCTCATCTTCAAACTACCCCATGATATTTTGGCAATTTTGCAAAACATTGAATAAAATAAACTAATACTATATTATTCAATCATTTCCAGAATTGTTGAAAATGTATCTCTTATGGTTTGGTCAGATGGTTGAATTTCCTACCTTAGTTCCTCTGCAGTTTTAAATAAATGAGAATTTCGAAAATAATAATAATAATACGACTTTATTCACATATTAGTTTAGTATACATAAACATGAATCAAATTACCATTAATAATGAATATATGTGAATTGGCGAAGTGTCACTGTAGAAACAGTGTTTTTCAACCCAACCATAGAAATTTAAAAAAAAATGATTTTCATTATAAAAAAGCAATGGGGTACCATATTTTTTAGAAAAATCTCCAGTATACATCTCGTACGAACACCACTGGTGGAAATTTAAAAAAAATTATCAACAACCAAAAATGCCTATTGGGGCTTAGTAGGTGCATGTCAAATTTCATAACAGCTCGAAAAATATTGAAGTTAAGGAATTTTTTTGAGATTTCAACACCCCATATCTCAAAATATAAGAGGTATAGAACATCATAAGATTATATGGAATCTTCATCAAATTAGGCCAAGGAATCAAATCTCATATTATCAGCATCAATTAATTTACACCCTGTATATAGAAGTAAAAATACACTCGTGTGTATAGGGAAGAATATCGACCGATGAGGGCGCTGGTGGTGGTTAAACTATATCCACCATTTTGAAAAAGTTACCTTGTTTGCATTCGTGAAATAACGCGCCAAACTGAAATCAGTTGCCCTCGCTAGACAAGATTTTGGTGTTTTTTTTGTTGTATTTTCATTGTACGAAATTTTTCTCGTGAAGGTTAATATAACTGTGTTCATGATGCTTTGAATAGCCGCACAATACTATTCATTGGAGGTGAACATAGAAGCATTGTGATTCAGAATCTAATAATATTTGTTCCAGGACATTTTTTAGTTTTAGTGTAGTGTTAGTGAACCAAAGAGGCTTTTATTACATGGATGATGAAATGCGCCATAACTTCGCCTAAAAATAGCAAACAGACTCACCAGGTAACAAGAAATCATCTCTCTTGAAATGCAAGTAACACACTGAAGCCGCTCTAGGTGGTGATTTATGCAGTTTCAGTTTAATTTTTCAAGCCTTGTACCTGTCTATTTTCTCTTTCAGTCCACTTTCCGTAATGTTTCCCACCAAAGATGTATTTCTCTTTGGAAACGTGTGAAAAGACAACTTTGGATTTCGGTTCCCAGAATTGCGGCAACTTGGCACCAAACACTTCATACGGCTCACTTAGCGATTTGCATCCATGATTGTTTGTTATTATTAATAAAAAAAAATTACAACTTCAGATGATATTTCCTAAATCAACATCAAAGAACTCAATAAATTCACACACATAAAATGGAAGCCGTTTGTTTGTGAAATTATGGCAGTGCGTTATATTTCCGCCACGTCGCATAAAATTATGAACTTCCCAATACCATTTTCTCTTGTGCAAAGTAGCACACACGCCAAAAACGTTTATCTTTTCCGAAAAGGCTGACAAATTGCTTATCCGTTCGCTTATCTCGAGTGGGATCTCTCGCTCCGATGATGTAGTGCCGCCACTGACCGATCTCAAAGATATACATCGGGCTAGAGCTGCTTCCGTAAGGTAACACAACACGGTACTTTTGTACAATTACTACGTATTGCTCGCCTCATACATTTACCAATAACTGTAGCCGTCGTTATAAATTTTACGAGCCGTCTTTTTTATTTTATTATTCTATTAGCAGAGGAAAAAGTGGCCGTCGGATTGTGCTAAATGGATCTTGTAAGGATCTCCGCGATATTTCATCGCTGGCGCAGTAAATCACTGATAAAAAGCTGCCTTCCTATTTGATTTAGCCGTTGCACGTCACGCTCGAATTGATATTTCTGATTTCTCACGATAATCAGTAAATTTCAAGATCGGATCTCTCCGCCGAGGGAATTCAGTAATTTTCCTCCGAGGATGAAAGATGGCCACCGACTTTGACGTTAATGTCTCGAGTATGTTCCGTCCGTTCTTGTGTTATTACACTTGAATTCGCTGAACAACGACCGTGTAACTCGAGGCACACATCTACGGATTCTCAACTTTTGGTTTCACTTATTTTCTTCTGATCAATTCTCGTGTACAAGGAGATTATGGATAGAAATAAAATCAGTCACCATAAGCCACCTAGGTTTCCTGATTTAGCACCTCGAAAACTATCTGCTGTCATAATTCTTTCGTAGAGATCAATTACCCAAATACCATACTGATATTATTATCAACTTTCTTCTCCTGGCTAGTCTTGTTAAAATTTAAAATGTTTGAATCATTAGCAATGAGTTTTATGTTTAACTCCGTAACGGCATGGGGCATTAGATATTTGGAAGTATTAGAGAGAGTGGATCTCAATTTTTTAAAAAGAATGCTTTTAGTGCCTACTAATACACCCGACGCAATAGTACGTTTGGAAACCGGACGAGTTGAACTAGCATATAATATTTTTAAAATTACCTTGAACTGGCTGTACAAGATTCTTACCATGGAGAGTGATCGTTATCCAAGACTTTGTTTTGAACAACAATCAAGATTAATGAATACAACTGATTCAAAATATAATTGGGCACTTCAAATTAAGCAATTTTTTATTGATAGCGGATCTCTTGAAATTTGGAATAGTATGACTGGTCACACTCTGAATTCGAATAGGAGAAATATAGTACATAATTATTACAGTTATCTGTACAGCAAAGATGCCTCTACGGCATCCCGTTTCCCTTTCATGTATATGTACAATATGCTAAGCATCTCGAAGGAACCAAGCTCATATCTACTGTTAAAGTTGCCCATACAGGTCACCCGCACTCTTGCACAGTTACGCATGTCGAATCACTTTAAAATCAAGTTCACTTTGAATGGAATCGTGTATTCGATCGACCCAAATGTAATATACACTGTGTGCAATAGTAATAGTGCCGAAACCTTATTTCATATCATCTTCGAATGCCCTATTTACACTGTTATGAAACGAAATAAACAATGCCTTCAGAATTTGGATGAACTTATCCATGCTTTAGAGAATATAACTATTCCGATAGCCAAAGAAATATCAGAATATATCTGGAACATTCTCAGGTTACGTTCATTTATATTGAGTGAATGATGGTTGCTTTATTCTTTTTTTTTTTTACAATCAACTTGTAGTCGATTGTTATGTGATTAATTCAACTTCAATAATGTGTATATATATAAATATTTATTTTGTATTCTCACACACACTTCTTGCTGTAAACCACGTGTTCAGAAGCAATAAAAATTATTATTATTATTATTAACGAAACGGGCGTCGGGTGTGAATAAAATGTTGTTAATGTAACTGATCTCAACAAAGAGTTTCAACTTCCAATCTCATCGTTTATTTAATGCCGTCATAATTTCAAATAAGCATAGGTAACTTGGTTTTTTGGTGGGAAGGTCGGCTGTCATATATTACACCAAAGAAAAAAGACAAGCAATATGAAATCAAATCCATGAATGCACAGGAAATGGTATATACACACCGAGGAGGTAAGTGATACATTCCTGTCATGAGATCAGTTACTTAGCCGAGACGAAAAGCGTCGAGATTAGCTATGATCTCGAGAGAGGATTGAAACTTCCTACCGAGGTTTGTATACTATTTTATTTACAACCATCATATTTCGATTAAAATGAGAATCTCTGTTTCGTTCTGAACATATCTAAAATATTACATTTAACGACAAATTACCAAGAACGCGGTTTTCTTAGAATAATCAAGTAGATATATTGTTACCGTGACTACGGGGTATACAATTGTCACCAATATAAATAAACGTCAGATAAAGTCAATAAGTGACAGATAGGGTCTAGAATAGATGAAATGAGGGCGGGAAGTGAGGGAGGGAAGTAAAGGTGTGTAATGTGACACTTCCCAACCTTCAATGACGTTAGTAATGACAGCATTACATATATGGTTGAAAATAAACATATTTTTCTTCAAACGTCAAATAATGATGACATTACTTGTCTAACTTGATCCTGTCAAAGTTTGAAGTCCCCGCCGGCAGCAGTTTTTTTTTCCCCATTTCTTTACGGCGCGGCGGAGGGAAAAATGTTGTCATGGCAACAATATGAAACATGTCACAAAGCAACAATACAAATGTCATTGACAACAATTAAACATCATTTTTATTTATAGTAATATTAAAAGTACAATTAGTTAATGAAGCATTTTCAAAATTAAAACCGTGCAAAAATGTTCCCGACTCTTGATACGCATTGGTAATAGTTGATGATACTGATGGTCGAGCACAACTTTCAGCAATCATTCCCGATGTTGGCGAATCATGAGGGTTTAAAATTTTTTGAGCATTATCGTTCTTATTTCTTATTGAATCCTCTACATATCCTTCGGCAACCGAGCTTGATTTCCAGCCCCCATGTCGTTTGAGGCATTCTAGATTCCGCCTCCATCAATTAAAAGTGTTGCTGAAGTTCGTCGTAAACAGTGACCCGTGTATGCGCTTGCATCGTTTAAATTTAAATAACTAGCTACTTTTTGGGCTACAGGCTGGTACTTTATAAAAAATCGGTTTTCTGTGAAATTTTCAGGCCGCAGTGATGCATACTTTTTATACAGTTTAATGTAGTTTTGACCAATTATCGTAAAAGATCTAATTTGTCATGTTTTACTGTCTGGGATTTTGATAATTATTACATTTTCTTTATCCTCAATGTCCACAGTCTTCATTTTTACCAATTCGTCGCATCGACAGGCGCCGGTAACCCCAATTAACAAAACAATCTGAAATATTTTTATAATTTAGACGAGTATACGACATGCTTTGCAATATAATTTTTTTTACCTTTAATCCTAAATACAACTTATCTGGCGCCTCAAACAAAAATTTATCAAACTCGTCTCTAGTGAAAACTTTAGACTTCTTTGCAGTATATCCTTCGCTTGTCTTTGTCAGAAAGGCACGTAACTTAAAAAATTTGCTTATATCCACATTTTTTCTAATAACTAACTCGGATTTCATCATAGAGTATCGTGACCACATTGTAGAAGATTTCCATTTATTTTCATTCTCCATTAAGTATATTAAAATATGCCAGTAAAACGTCTTCGGTAACTTGCCGTACTCCTCTTGTATCGCACCACTCTTGGAAGTGCTTGTACGCTAACCGATACTTTATTCCGGACTTGGAGGGCCCCAAACGTGCTACTGCATCATTAGCCGCGGACTCAATTTCGTTTAGGTTTTCCATTTTCGCACTAAATTTGCGCTTGCGGTTGCAACAACAATAAGCTGTCTTCAATAACATAAAATAACTGTCA
The DNA here is from genome assembly GCA_032362365.1 of Zygogramma bicolorata. NCBI lineage: Eukaryota > Metazoa > Arthropoda > Insecta > Coleoptera > Chrysomelidae > Zygogramma > Zygogramma bicolorata. The sequence continues at coordinate 311,027 of JAVJAQ010002763.1, forward strand.
AACAACTGTAACCAGGGAGACGCAAATCCCACCGACGACTTAATTATTTTAATTTCTAACATCTAGACGACTTTGATAGTTGTCACAGTTAATTTCGAGTAAAAATAGCGTATGAATTGTACTATTTATGGTTGAAAATTGCTACGTTTGAAGAAAAAATAGTATACTTTATTCGGCAAAGAAGCGACTTTTCTTGACTTGCCCTCTATTACGCGCCTCACTTCGTTCGGCGCGTAATATCGGGCGCGTCAAGAAAAGTCATGCTTCTCCGCCTCATAAAGTAATATACTATTTTCGCCTATCCCTACTCAAAGTATATATTTCCTGGCCTCATTGTATGGAGCAGTCGTTCTTTCCCTCCCTAGGGAGGGAAAGTAAAAAAAGACGTCATGATACGTCATCAATGAAATAACTCATTCCGCATTGACAACCTAAACTATATTCTATTATATAAGTGTACATTTTACCGTTTATTGATAAAACACCCTGTATTTTGCAAAATAGTACAAATCAGTGAAGGAGGTAATATATTTCCAAGAAGTAAATATATTGAGAGAATAAAAGTCGAGCCTCAAATATTATAATAGATTCAGGTTCATGATTCCGCAAAAAATGCATGTCTGTCCCGATAGCACGATGAGTTGGTGCACCGTGTTCACGATAGAATTGTAGGCGTAGTTGTTGGTTTTAAGTCCGGCGTCAAGAGCTTTTTTCTTTTAATTATTTTCTCTTCGTTTTGTGGGTTCTCCTCATTTTCAGGAGTATGCTATACTGTAACCTACTTCTTGATTTTATTTCTTCAATGAATTTTATTTTTCAGTTCCATAAATGAATTATTTGAAAATAACATGTTATTTGAGTGAGGCGAGAAAATTATATGTATAATATGGGGGTAAAGTGTTTTCTCCCTTGAATGACTACTGCCCTCCTCGTATTCATCTCCAGGAGAAAAAGTAGCACTTTCCTTCCTTGTCATACAAATAGCTATTGCGTTTATGATTCATAGTAATTTGACTTTGACGCCAGGTCAAAATTTATTTGGCATTCAATATAAAGGGGAACCGCCCATACAAAAATCAATTCCTGATCAAAATGCAGGTTAGGTCGATAATATTTTCAAAATTGATAGATACTTTGCGCATGATACCTTTCGTATAACTTGGGGGTTTTTCCTGAGTCCTGGAACACAGCCAAAGTTCAGCCAGTTCCTATTGAAGGGAAAAAAACTACCTTGTGATTATTATAGACCAATTGCATTGCTTTCTATCGTTCTCAAAGTTATGGAAGAAGCAATCAATATGAAGCTCATCAAATACCTGGAAAAATGTTTCACATATTTGGCAGCATTCCAACGAAAAATTCTGAGAAACATTAGCATTTCAAAAGCGTTTTGAAATGCATCGGGGATCAGGCCTGCTTTCTTGACTGCCGTCTTACGGTTTTCCTCCTCAATTTTGTGCTTTGTTGAAGAGTTTCTTGTCTAATAGGTCTTTATGTGTGACTGTTGATGGAGTATCGTCTAATATTCTCCCAATAAATGCAGGTGTTTTTCAAGGTTCAGTACTGACGCCCACTTTTTTTCTGCTTCATATCAATGATCTGCTGAAGGAACATTTTGTTCGGTGCATAGTTTTGCAAAGGACATATTCGTGATACTACTCAGAGAGGCCTTGGGGTAACATCAACTTGGTGAAAATTAATGCTGGGACAGACATGTCTCTTCTTGAAGAGAGACGATCTATCTTCATCTAATATTCAGATTTCAGGAGTACCTATTCCTACAAAGTTAAGTATCTCGATGCTTGGAATTAATAATAATAATAATAATAAATATACTTCATTGTCATTAAGAGTAAATCTTGTGGACAAAGCTTGTAAATACCAGTAAGAATGTAGATAGAAAATATACAATGCTGATAAAATATATATAGAAAACATAAAACTATCTAAAATAAGAGATGAACATATAAAGTAATAGGAAAAACGCAGTTAAAATTACTCTGTGTCGTTAAAAATATACAAACGTACACACACACTTATTTATACACAACATACATATACATATTTATTCCTATAAACGCAGATATGGACACATACATATACACCCATACACACGTACATACTAGTAACGCAACACTCAGAAACTTACATAGACACGAATGTGCATCTTGTCATTCAAATTTATCATTGTAATACTCCTGCAAGTTATAATAGGTCTGTCTGCCAGAAACTTCTTGATAGTTTTTCTAAAGTTTATATTGTTCATATTCGCCTCCCTTATGTCTGAGGGAAGGTGATTGTACATCTTAACCCCATTATAATAAATCGAATCTCTGATCAAATTTGTTGAGGGGATTGGCAATTTCAACATATTAGAACGGGTGTTGTAATGACTGCGTGAAACCTCGAACAATGACACATTCTTGTATATGAGGCAAACTGATTGAATGAATAACGCGATTACTGTTAATATTTTTCCTCCAACAAAAATGTTTCTGCATGAATCCCGGGGTTTTAGTTTACGCATATACCTTATAGCCCGTTTCTGCAGTACTAAGACTGATTGAAGTGCCGAGGAATTGCTGACTCCCCAGAAAGGTAATCCATACCGTAGTTGGGACTCTATTAGGGCGTAATACACAGTTTTCGCGGTTTTAGATCCCAAATTCGATGAAGATACTCTCACTGCGTAACATCCAGCAGAAATCTTACATTTGAGATGCTTGATGTGTCCATCAAATTTGAGCTTACTATCAATATGGATGCCAAGAAATTTTGTTAGAGGCTTGTTCTCAATCAGTATATTATTACTGAATGTAAGGTCGTCAAGAGAACATCTGAATGATATGATGTTTGTTTTTGCTGTATTGAAAGATAACAAATTAGCATCACACCATTCCTTTATTTTTTTTATGTCGGCAGATATTAAGTTGGGTAAGGTGTTAGAGGTCTTGCTGGTCCATAATATCGTGGTGTCATCTGCAAGTAGGGTGAATCTCCCAGATATGTTCAAGTTGGTCATTGATGTATAATAAAAACAGAATGGGACCAAGAACCGATCCTTGGGGCACTCCAGACATAATTGCCTTTCTTCCAGAAAGTTCCGCTGTTAACACCATTTGGTTCCATTGAGATCAGTAATGATTTCTCATGGGAAAACCAGAAGCTTGGATTTCTATTCCATGCGAAAAAATATTTCACTCCTCGTCAACTTCTAATGGTCTACAAGGCACTTAGAAGAAGACACATGAACAAAGTTTTTGATTGTGCTAAAACCTGAATTCCAGAAGGCAGAAAGCCAGTTCACTTTTCATAAATTTGATTTTCACAAGCCCTCTATTCAGACAAAGAAATTACAGATGACAATAAAACAAAAATAAACAATGTGTTAGTCACGATAGGGCCTTTTTAACGTGACACGAGCATATGGGAAAAATTTAGAAAATTATTTCTATTAGTAGTGTAGTGAGAATCAAAATACCAAACGACATCAAACAGGAAATCTCCAGAAATTCCGCAGCTGTAATAGTGTAGGAGATTATGTTCAAAATAAATTATTATCTAAGCGCTTCATTAGGTATATTATTAATATTTATAACTCTATAAAAGAAGTAAATTCAGGTTAATTATTGTTTTGCATAGACGGAGAACGATTTTTTTTTTTCGTTTATGGCCCATATCACATTTTAATGTGAAAGGCAACCTATTAGAATCGTTGGAAAAAAGCGCTATGTGAAGCAAGTAATTTTAATCCCGTAGAACAAATAAATATTATTGAAAAACGGTTATTGGTATGGATATATGAACATAGACGACGAGATTGAAACCTTTGGTGTGATAGTTGAACCTTTTTGTAAAGATCAATTACCCTAACACCACTCTCGAATGCATTGATTTTTAGTTTATTGTTTAGAAATTAATCAGAATAATTAGCAGTTGTTTGAAGAGGTCCATATCGGACCAAAAAACATTGTAGGTAGTTTTTGCACTACTTTTGACTGTAGAGTATATGATAGCCAACCCTAGTCTTTATATTTAGTATCAGTTTCCTTCTCCTGATGATGCCTACCTTGGATGGTTTTAGGGTAATTGACCTCTACAAAAAGTTCCAATAAATTTGTTATCTATTGTTACTTTTCATCATCTGTCGATTACATTATCATAAACAAATTGTCACCTTTGTTGTGTTTCAATCCTGAGCATACTTTTCAGATAAAAAGTACCTTTCTATGATTTTCACATGAAATTTTTCCTTTTTACTCTTTTCTGCATATTCTGATTGTTTTTTTTGATATATACAGATTCACACGAAAAAAAAGTTCTGTTACGAATAAACTTTTTTGGAGTTTGTGAAACTCAGGAAAATCTTCAGTATCACTACTTTTATTCGGGTTTGAAGGCCGTCGTTTTTTTGGAATTTCTTCCTGACGTTTCGCTGGCTCGAGTGGCTAGCTTCTTCAGAGGTTCATTCATCTTGGAATTCACTCCGATGAATGAACCTTTGAAGAAGCTAGCCACTCGAGCCAGCGAAACGTCAGGAAGAAATTCCAAAAAACGACGGCCTTCAAACCCGAATAAAAGTAGTGATACTGAAAACCTCGGCCGCGAAAGCCTCAACTATTTTGTCAGGAGAATCTTTTTCGCCAAGGAGTCCAAAGTTCAGCTGTTCTATTGAAAAGAGATCCCTGGGCAACAAAGGGGTCTTCACGTAGTTTTCCTCAGGTTTGATTTCTCAAAGGCTTCTGTTTGCTGCGCATGTTTTTCATGCAAGAACAACTACTGTCTGAAGAGACACTGTTCCACCGGGAGTACTTCAGAGTTCCGTCCTAGGCCCCTAAATCTTTAGGGTGTTTGTAAAATATTCTTCTATTTGACAATTATTGAAAAATTTGACATGCGGGAAAAACTCCATAAGAACACAACTTCCACCTATGGTACCAAAGAAATAATTTGGTTTGGAACAAAGGATCAACGTTTGTTTGAAAGAAGTACCTGATGATAAAATAATTTTCATGAATTTTCTCATATGATTTCTTGAAGGTTGAAATATTGTTTCACGATCATATGTATATGTTGGTGTATATTCAGTAGATCATATGATTTGCCATCTGCATTATGAACTCCATATATATGAATATTATAATAACTTCTATACTTTCTTGTTTTATATATTTTGATGTAGATACACTTCTGAGGAGCCATGATATGAATTGATCTTCAATTTTCATTCGGAGAGACTAAAATTTCCGAAATTATTGCGAACAGGTTTTTAGTAAATCGCTAGGAGTCGAATGTGAGAATCTTAGGAAAATTGTAAACTCGTACATCATGAGAACTCTTCAACTGAAGTGTACCACACTATTTTTTTTGTTTCAGATTCCTAAAGGCGAGAGAGAAGATGGTACTCAGTCAGATGATTCAAGAAAGTAGCAGAATGGTATGTCAAATAAAAAAAAACGCTAACGGTGGGAAAAATTTGCGTGTGATTCAACAGATAGCGGCTTCAGCCAGTGGTTCTATAGAAATACGAGCAATATATTAGTAATTTATCGCCTCAAAGAGTGGCACCAGATTTTTATTGCCAAAATTCCTCGAATATAAATTATCTGTTTTAGTGTCAATTAAATTTCGTAGTTAGTACTTTATAATATTCGGTATATTATCGGTAGTTCGAGCTATAAATTGGTATGATTTATAATTTCATTACTGTCTACGAGCTCGTAAGATTTGAAGTACTAAAAAAATAGATTTATACCGGGGTGAGACTGGAATGTATCGAATATTCGTATTCGGACACTTCTCATTTTTCCGTGTAGATTTATCCTTCTATTTTTTTGGTAAACTTGGCAACATCAAAAACTGAGGAAAGTCACATGAATCTCAACCACATAAAGAATTGTGCATGAGAAAATATCATTTTTGATAACATTTTCAGGTCTTTCAATGTTTTTGAATAATTTCGATAACGAAGTATAATAATATATAATATTAGCAATAAAATATAACGTGACTAAAAAAATTCACAAAGATCTTTGGTATCATTCTCACAGTGTTATACTCAACACTAAAAGGAGAGCAAAATATTTCTGTTATTTCCATTTCGATAGAAAGATTTGGCTTTGTACGCAACATGTTATTTCATTGCACAGCCGATTCTACTTTCATTTCCACGTGTGTTTTTTAGGAGAAACACTTTTCAGAATCTACTCTCACATTTCTGATACTTTCGGAATGACACCCGTATATATCTGATTAAAACGAAAACAACAGAATAAATTATTTTAATGCCTAATCTCTCCTGTCAGATTTTGGATCATAAAAATTCGCACATCAGCGCTGTGGAACATTTCAATTCAGAGTACGACACACCTGTTCCATTTAAAAATCAATTAATTTGTATTATTGATTGATTCAGATTTATGGATCTGTTTGTTTAAAAAACTGTAGCTGTAGCTTAACATTGTCACTTAAGCTGGAATTTTGTGTTTTTTTGGGTCGTCATTATGTGGCAACAGAACGAAGTTTAGTATGTAACATTTCGGCAAACGATTTCATGGCAATGATTCGGATGTGTTAGATTTTCCTTCTACAAATTGATCTTCATTTATTAAATTTCCCACTCATTTCCAATAAATAGTTTTTCATTTGGGACATTTTCTTATGGTCATCTGTAAAGAAGACATCCAATTGAGTTTTGTTCAATACTATGATTTTTTATTTTCAGTAATAATAACGCAAGTACATTGATAATTGTTCAAAAATTCTGTGACAGATTTTGGAAGCTTGTTGCTAGGAAACAGACCGACGTCGTAGGCGGAGGTCTATTTCCTATGAGCAACAAGTTTGAGACGATAGAAATTTCAAGCACAGATAAAAAAATCGGAACAAAATAAAGAACTGAAAACTTGATAATGTATTAGCCAAAAAACATCAATAATACACACGGTTTTAATGAAACTAAAGATAATAATGATGTTGACAATGGGAGCTAAAAAATTATTTGCTTGGTCGATTAATCTTAATTTCTCCAAATTATATCTACAAATGTGGATAATCCACGAAACAGTCGAATATTAGATAACTTTAACAGAGTTTTTTTTTCAATTCACAATAATTTTTTTCTAGAAATTATACCTACATTTATCCCTCCTATGCCAAGCTCAATCGTTCGAAGGTGTAGAAGGTTTATGTTCAATTTTATTCTAAACCTAAGATTTTTTCTCGAGATATTGCCATTTTCACGAAATTTCACCTTTTTTTTCGAGATCTCGCCTTCATCTAGAGATCTAAACAGACATAAACAGATAAGATCTAGGGATAAAATTGAGGGAAGAACAATTTTAAATTAAACTGAAAATAAAGATAATAATGATGTACCTAGGTAATGTACTAAAAACTGAAAAAATCCATAACATTTTCCTCATCTATCTGGATCATTGATGACAAAAAAATTAAATCATTGGGAGTAGAACCTGAGCGAATATGTAAGTAGCATAAATAATGAAATAGCGGTTGAATATTGAAACTAAATGAACCATTGATAATCAATAAATCAAGTTAAAAGAATATATAAGCGGTTTTATTGAAAATAAAGGTAATAGTGATGTAGATAATTTAGTAAAAGCTAGAAAGTAATTAATTCGGTACTAGGTACCAGCCATCACACCACTCTCTTCATCTATCTGGATCATTGATCAGGAAAAAGAATAAAATCGGTGGGCGTAGCACCTGAGTAAATATGTAAGCAGCATTTATAATGATGTAGCGTTTTGACTTGATAGAGATTCCACAGGCAGATAGATATATTGAAACGAAACCAACAACTGAGAATTTTTCAATGAATAAAGTTGAAAGAATACACAATCTGTTATACTGAAAAGGTAGATAATAATGATGTAGATGATTTAGAAAAAGCTAGATAGTAATTCGGTAGGTCCTAGGCACCAGTCATAACACACTCTCTTTATCAATCTAGGTCCTTGATCATACAAAAAAAAAATGTTGAAGGTAGAGTAACCTGAGTATATATCTAAGTAGCATTTAGAATTATTAGCGGTTAAATTGATAGATATTTCAGGCTACAAACGATTTCATTTTCTCATCTGATAAATGCTCGAGATTGATGGGGGGATTGGTGTGATGGCTAGTGCCTAGGATCTCCCGAATATATTTTAGCTTTCAAATCAATTCAATTCAAAATATGCTTCATTGTCGTAAGTACATACACACTTGACAAAGCTTGTAATATATTATAATGTGAAAATGATCTTCTATAGAGCCATCGTTGAGATACTTGAAAAACTAATAGGTTCAGGTCAAAATTTAGAAAGGGATTTGAAACTTAAAACGAAAATGAAAAACATACAATTGAGGAAGATATTTTTTTTCTTAGAATTGCTGTAGGAAGTATTCACTTAGGTTATATAAAGGATTTGCGATAAGTAATGCTTTCACATTAGTACGGAACCTATGAACACACAAGATATTTTTATTGCATTCGGCAAATGATTTCATAGTTTTATTCCTGCATAAATAATTGAGTTCTTGAGCAGAGTGGAATGGGGTACTATCAATTTGACCTTGTCACTCTGTCTTGTATTGTAGTTTGTCGAAACTACCTGGAGGGTGTTTTTGTGAATCAGAGAGACTGCTGGTTCTAAAATGTATATACAAACTACCGTTAAAATATTGCATTCTTCAAATGAATCTACAGGAGAATCTAGCAGTTGCCCCAGTACATTATCTACACCCTCATTATTCTTATTGTCGATAATTCTTCAAATTCAAGAATTTATTTCCGGACTTGTTGCAAAAAAACGAAACTAAGCTCAATGAATCGCTTTTCCATCCACCTGCCATCAGCCTTCCCGTGCGATACCTCCAACGTCCGTCCTCGACTTTGACCGTCGAAGAAAGAAGCGACCTCCGTCGTCACCTCGACACTCGCAGCGGAAGACTGAGGAAGACTCGGAGGCCGTCACGCGGCTTCCACTTCTTTGATTTAACTTGGACACCGGCTCGCCAGGCACCGGACCAGTCAATAGTCATCCTCTGCGGTCGACAAGACGAAGACACGTTCCTGAGCAGGTGGACAACACGCGCGAGACTAGCACGCGACCATTCAACGCGAGATCTTCTAGTGCGTTCACGGTGTTGGGCTTTCACTTCCTATCATGTGCCAGATCCTGGTGCCGAGCAAGTAGGCTATGCTGAGGACCAAGGTGGAGGACTTTCTGTTGATCGGACCAGTTATCCCGATTAATCACTGACTCCCAACAAGTTGGATACAAACTGAAGAAGACAGACAGAACCATAAGTAACAGCCATACCTCGACAAACTCAAGTTGTGTTGTTGTCCCCTTCTTCTGGAGGCTTCCAACTTTTCTGGTATTGACTCTAAAACTTTGAATGGATCCCGACATAGTTCATCTTTCGAGACCATAGAAGGAGCAAAGGAGGTTGTATGTTGAGATACTACCTCCTGAAAGTATGGAAGCAAGTCATTGACTGTTGAGGTAGTTCTACTAGAAAGGAGGAAAAGGTAAGGAATGTCTCCATCTGTATCATTTCCTGATTGGTGAATCAAAATTCGATTCCTTTCAAACTAATCTTGATTATAATGCCTTTCATTTGCTTGTATTTCGATTATTAGAACTCTTTTGACAATGACCCGATTTTTTCTTGAATGATTGCATTTAAAACTTCATTGTATTCAGACAATGAAACCTCATTTAACTACTATTTGGTCTCAATTCATGTTTCTGATGGTAATACATCCTGTTCAAACACATTTATATCTTATAACTTCTACCAATCATATACTTCTTATCAATACTTGTCTGTAAACCTCCATTGCCATTGTTTGATGTCTTATTATAAATTTCTGTGATATTCAGTATGCTCCAGTGTCTTTCAATGGATAACATTTTTTAGTAAACTCTCTTTCTTGCCTATTCTTCTGTTTGATTCTTTTATACATACAAACAAACTTCGTTTGGCTCGTTACTAATATATATGTCATACTACCATTCGTTATTACTTTTCGTTATTATTTTTTTAAAGTTCCTCTTTCCTAATATTCTGTTCATATATTCTCATCATTTGTCCATCAATTACGTTTGCATTAATCTTTCAACAGTACGATTGAGAGAACTTTAATGTTCAAATACAGTGGGAAATGTCGGGAAAGTTGTAGGATTCTGTTGGTTATAGACATATAGAGGATTCATCGAATATAAATTTGATATTTTAAAACTGTTGAGTTGGAATTTCTCTGCTAAGTTCATGGGTGATGATATTTTCATTTCCTTTTTATGAAATTTCTAAAAATACCTTTTGATGAAGATGTGTTCATTTTCCAACTATCCAATATTTCTCATTTCATCTCCTACTCCAACCTCTATTTTTGAATTGTTATATGATTATATTTTCGAAACACAAAAGACACAAAAAACAGGAATGATACTTTTATTTCAACAGAATTCTCGAAAAACAAAGTATTTTTAGTTGTTTCAGTTTTTACCATTGATTTTATCATTTCTTCGACAGTGCATTCTCTCGTGTTATCATTTTTATCGATCTTTTGTTCGTCTGTTTCTCTTCAGACCATCGGAAACTCTTATTCAATATTCAAATATCATTTTACAATCTTTTTCCATTTATTTCCAGCACATTTCTAACTGCTCGTGAAATTATTTCTTCAGTTTTCTCCAGGCTTCCCTAGGTTTTTTGTTCTTCGCATTATGCTTTTTTCCTTTGATTTCATTGATAATATATTACCCGATTTTCGATTTGGTATCAGGAATAGGTAAGACCTTGTCAGTCCTCAGCTCGCACAAGTTTCGACTTTTGAGGGTTGATGTTCGTAGACAGATGTCAGATGGTTAACGAAAAAACCTTTCAATTCGATCGAAATACCCATGTGTATTTAGTCTTCAGATTATGAGCCGTACACTGGTTATTTGTGCATTTTTGAACCTAGAACGTGATACATTCGACTTGCACCTTCCGGTTACTGCTCTCAATCAAGTCATGAGACTTTTCATGTTTATATTTCGTACCACTGACCTCCATATTTAGTGCCATCGTCACATTGCATAACCTTTTCTCGTTATAATTTGTCTTACGGTTCATTGTTTGTTGCCATATACGTACACCAGAAGGGATAATTGAAATTTTGGAAGCAAATAAAGAACAACGCATTCGAAATATTCCAGAATACAACATTCATCTAGGTCTTTGTATTTTATTATCATTATCATCTTTCGCTTTAGTTTTCCTCTTTTCGAAAATGCTCTCATTCTACAGGGTGTTCCTCAATGAGTTGGATGTAAATCTTTATAAAACAGAATGATGGATTGCTATATAAACTATGATCCAAAAATGTTACGATACGAAAATACGATTTTTTTTTTAATTTTCCCTTGAAACTTCAATATTTCTTATTTTAGTAACGGATTATTTTTGGACCACAGTTCATATAGTAACCTATCATTATTTTTTCACATAGATTTGCTCCTTCGAATATTCGCATACCATTCAGAAACACCCTGTATATTGTTTATCTCTCAATTAATTTTTTGATTTCATAAGTTAATATTATATTTAACCTTTTTCTCCCTCTGATACTTTATGATAGAAACATGTGGTGCAGAAGTACAACTTTTCAATAGAGATCAATTACCCAATACTGAATTGAAATCACTCGCACTAGACGCGCGCATCGGTACCTGAGGTACCATCTTCAGAAGAAGAGATTGAAACAGATCTCAGTTGGTGATATAATATAATAATAATAATAATAAAGCGTCTTTATTCATCGAAAAGAATATAACATTTGAAGAAATGGCGAAGCATCAGAGTTACCTGTTTGTCGGCTCAACCAGAAAAAAAAAAAAACAATTGAAATATACGTAGGAAAAAATAATTCTGAAGGTTATAAAATCTCTAAAGGAATATTATAAAAAAAGAAAAAAATAGTATTATAAACAGTATTCAAACCAGTTTATACCCAAAACATGTTTATAAGCCTAAAATCATAAAGTTCAACAAAAACCAGGCGGACATCGAAATCAGCATATAGAGGAATTGTATTTCAGATCATCTTTAAGTCTTTTTTTTCGAAATTTTCGATATTAAAATCTCTGAACTCTTGTGATAGTCCATTGTAAAGTTTACAAGAGATGTATGAAGAAGAGCGAGTGAATACTGCAGTTTTGTGTTTTGGAAGAGCCAGGAGTTGGGTTTTGCGAGTGTTGACATTATTACTTTTTGGAAGTTTGAGTTTTTCCATCAGGTACGGTGGCGTTTTCGAGCATAACACTTTATGGGTGAGTGTACATATATGAAGGCATCTTGTTTGATGGAGTTTCAGCCAACCAACTTCCTTGAACTTTTCTGAGATACGGTCATACTTTCTCAATCCTGTCGAAAATCTCAAACAAGAGTTTTGCAAACGTTGTTATCTCATTGAGTCGATTTGCGGGAGAGCTGGTCCATACACAGTGTCACAGTACAGTGTCACAGTATTAAATTCGGGACAGAATTAGACTTTCGCATAGCTTCAGTTTGGTGTCTGTATTCAAAATATCTTTATGTGCATAGAGTTGCTTGAGTATTCCATAAACTGATTTTGAAAGATAATTCACATGTTCTCTGAATCTAAGGCTTGAATCCATCCATAGGCCAAGATTTTTGCATACATTTACCACCTCCAAATCAGTATCAAGAAGTTTTAATTTTATATCAGGCAGGGAATTTTGCAAGAAAATTTTTTTGTTTCTTGTACCAAAAAATATAACTGATGTTTTCGAAATGTTTAATTTGAGGTTATGTGCCATCGACATATTGTGAAGAGATTCTAAGTCGGCGTTTATTGAACGAATTGCTTGTTTGCAGCTGTCTACAGAAAAGCCACACTGCAACTGTGTGTCATCAGCGTATTGATGAATGTTACAAAACGATACAGCCTGATAAAAGTCTGATATATACAATGAAAATAACAGAGGGCCCAATATTGACCCCTGAGGAACTCCAAATGCAACAGGCAATGGTTTAGACATTTTATCATTCAATTTAACACACTGAGTTCGATTTTTCAAGTAGTTAGCAATTAAATCACATGAACCCTTACTGAAACCGAAGTAACTAAGTTTTTTAATTAACAAATCATGAGAGAACAGAATGAGACAACTAATTTTATTTTTGTCTATATCCCTATATAGATTTCATCATTTGATTGTAAGAGGGCTGTCGTGGTGCTGAACTGTTTTCTGAAGCCAGATTGGAAATCGGATATTATCTTTTTGTCGAACACATATTCAGATATTTGTTTTTTCATTACGGATTCTAATACCTTTGACATAGTGGGAAGTATGCTTATTGGCCTAAGGTGACTCAATTCCGTTGGGTTTGAGATTTTAGCGAGTGGGAGAACATAGGCTTCTTTCCACACTTGAGGAAAAGTACTTGTTTTCAAAGCTGTATTGATTATATAGGTTAAGTATGGTAATAAGACGGGACAGGAAAATTTAAGTATTTTCAACGATATATTATCTAATCCTACATCACTAATACAATCATATATACTTTTGAAATTACTATCAACAACTCAATTTGTTGTTAGGATAATAATTCATATCTGTTGATAGTTTCTCCTGATAGCCACTCTTTCACAGATTTTGACTTTCACTTCTATCCTTCCGACATCACCATTTTGTTGTCGTATTCAGTAATTTGTCTGTCACTTGTTTTTGAATTTTCACAACTTTTTTCTTCCTCCTTCCTTTCCGCTCAATCGTGACCCCATAATATAGAAATAAATTTAAAAATGTAACAGCCGTCTTCCCTGAAATTAGGAAGCCTAGGGACAAAAACCACTGATGACGCTGATGGCGGTAATTTTGTGTCTGGTTTCGTTCCAACTGAGAGTGAAGCAACTGAAATGCATATTTCTATGGTGGTGTCAATTCTGTCAATCAACTTTGACGTTAATTGATATAAAATGCAATTTCGAAATTTTTAATATTGTGAAGCATGAGTTTTGAATTTATTACGACGAAAGTTATGCTGTATTTTGATCGATTAATTCAAACTAGTAGACTATGAAAATGTCTTTTTCTCCGATTGACAGTAAATGTTAATTTTGCAGACACATATCAATCAGCAAACTATTACTTTTCCTACCTAGGCAACAAAGTGAGGACTTTCTTGCATAGTCAACATAAGTAATATTTTGCTGATTGATATGTGCCAGGAGAAGTAAGTACTTCTGAGTTGCTATCACTGTCCATAATGTTGTCGAACTATAATTACTATCAACAAATACATTTCCATAGCAAACAACCTTCCCAACACTTGCGATTTCTATCAAATTTTGTTTAAATTTATCACTACAGGGAAAGTAAACAGCCTGTGAGATCTGTAATTTGTGAAAACAATATCCTACATATATTATAAATAATCGGAGAAAAAATTATATGTTCAACTCGGCAGCAAAGTAGATTGACTCCTTCAGCTGAATTCCTGAACTTTCAGCGGCGGCAGTCAACCTACTACGTTACTGCCTAGTAAAATAACTAAATAACCATTCTGGAAACAAATTTCCAACTCACATTTTATATTTTGAAACAGAAAGCGGCCATAGTCGATGCCTGTGGCAAAAAGGATTTGATTCGTTTTTTTACACCATCTACAGTATAATATTTGTATTTCCGTTTACTCGACAATGCACAACAAAGTTTCCTAGTCTGAATGGAAAATAGCTGCAGAGTTCTGTCTGTCAGTTTGACAGCAATGTTGAAAGAAAGATAATGAATCATCAGAATGGAGTTGAAGATGGAAGTTTATGAAGGATATGAAAGTTTAGGCAATGAAATAATCATCCAAATATAGATGATATACGACGTTGAAAAATAAATTCACTTGTTTCTGAATTGATTGACATATTTTGGTGTAAGTAATCAAGAAGATGTGTGACTCAGGCTACGACGTCTGTAAGAAAAATAAAAGAAAAGACATGACTTGGAAACGTTATCACCTAATGCCATCTACCCGTGGTATCCATCCCTTAACATGAACTTTTCATATGGTTGACTAACTATATATCTATAGATGAAACTTTTCCTAGAGATCTCTAGGAAAAGTTTCCACTTTTACACCAAAGGTTCCAAAACTCATCGTATACTCATCGATTATTATATCTATATAAACAATGGTATAATTTTCTTCAATCCTTCGAAAATTGTTGTATAGTTGGGGTCAACATCCGCCACAGCTATGTGACGCAATAGTTTCTGGGTTATACATGTATGCTGTTTCCTATCTAAACTTGTTTTTTCAATCTACGATCGTGGGTCCACATCGTTCTTCGGCTCAGATTCCCAATTCATCCCTTATTTTCACCCGATTCCAGATCGCAGCTATAAATCAGCACAAGACTCCCCCTAACCGAAAACCGCAGACCACGGATCTGCACCCAGAGCCCAGCTATGCCCGGCAGCCAACCATGTACCTGCAACACCACTCGACAGATTCGACTTCGGACAGCTGCATGTCCCCCAGGGTGTCCACTCCCGACAGCCACTACGCTCTAACGGGGGCCAGCCCCCGATCGACGGCCTCGGACCCGGGCATGTCTTCGCAGCCCTACACCCCCAACTACTACTCCCGGCAGGACTGCTGGAACAGCCAGGGGTACTACGGCGAGAACAACAACATCTACCCAAGCAAGTATGACTGCAAGTACAGGTCGCAGGGGATGGGCTCCTCCAACGCGGTGGCGCCTTCTTACGGCGGCGAGGACTACTACAGCGACGGCAAGTACAAGAAGGACTGCGGGGGTAGGAAGGGTGGCCAGCAGCCCCAATCGGGGCAAGAGGTCATGAAGAAGCGGAGGCTAGCGGCTAACGCGAGGGAGAGGAGGAGGATGAACAGTTTAAATGATGCTTTCGATAGGTTGAGGGACGTGGTGCCCTCTCTGGGAAACGACAGGAAGCTGTCCAAGTACGAGACCCTGCAGATGGCTCAGACGTACATAGCTGCATTGCACGAGCTCTTGCAGAGGGACTAGGGGAGTTTTGGTGGCCTTTCAGGAATATTTTTTTAAAGAGTGGTGAGTCATGGCAACTTTTGAAAAGTATTCTTTCAACTATAAGGAAAAACAGTACTTTTCTTTGAATTTCGATAACAGTGTTTCTTGTTGGGAGAAATCGGTCTAAAATATCATTGTCTATTTTTAACTCTACTGAAACCTTTTATGATACCCATTGGAGGAAAAATGTGATAAGAATAAAAAATCCTAATAGGAAAATTGGAATGAAATACTATGTGGTCGGACATCATGATAAAAATAAGAAATGAAACTTCCTGTTTTATACCAGTTATATTCGTAATTGAACGTTACTGTAATTTCGTCCTATAAGGACATAATCAAACGAATTTATATTTTTCGTTTAATAATGTTGATATAGGACGAAACTGTAATAAAAGGTTAGTTTCAAATATGTGGTATTGGTCTAATGCGCCATAATGGAAGCAAAGACCATAACAAACCAAGAAGAAGAAGAAGAAGAAATATGTGGTACTAGCGAGACGACCCGGTTTCGCACGGATAAAATAAGGTTATTGTGGGTTATCCATAAGAAATAGACATATACCATCGCGGACTTTTTTATAGACCTTTTCGAAGTGAACAATATTGTAAAACATTATTTTGATCTATCTTGTAGGGTTCAGCCAGCGTTTGCAAAGTAAGCGCAAAAGAAAGTGTTTATTGACGATTTCGCATTAGAAGCCTCTAAAATTATCAGTGTTCCTCTAATATATTATACATGTATCAAAAATTAGAACATTCCTTTCGAATCACTCTATCTATTAAAAAAACGCATCAAAATCCGTTGCGTACTTTCAGAGATTTTAGCATACAAAGGGGACAGACAGACAGCGGAAAGCGATTTTGGTTTGTACTATGTAGTGATAAAAACAGAAAATTTTATTCGACATTTTTCATAATTATACAAATAATACAATTGAATAATGCAGTGAATGAATTATCCAAATAAAAATTGAATAACCCACTACAAAAGAGCTCGAAATATTTTGAAAAAAATCACAAAATGATGAGAAGGCTGATAATAAAAAAGAATTGACGTTCAGTCAAATAATGACTGCAATCATCTAAAGCCAACTTCAAACTTCAAATAATGACAATTTTTCGATTTATTGTATTTGATTTGTCTTTCATCATTTTGATTCGTTTTTTATTTTTTCCCACTGTTTATTTCCATTTTCTCGTTCGAATTCATTACTTTCGTGTAGTTGTTTTCAACCCAATCGGTTCTTTGTCAGGTTCCAAGTAGACAATGAATGTTTAAACCGATACCACTCGATAAAGTAACCGTATATGACAAAAAATAAATTAGGTACAATTTTTTCATCACGAAAGAAAGTGCTGGTTTCTTAGATGAAGGAAGTGGACAATATTATCAAATTCATCAAAATTCAACATCCCACTATCCCATTTTTTTCATTAACTATTTTTATTGAGTGTTCAATTGTCACACATCCTAACAGGAATAAAATCAATGATCAATATTAGTATCAATCTTCATGACTGTATTTATTGAAATTTCACTTTTTCTCTCTCAATTCATCAACAGAAACAATAAAATGAAATATTAGTGAATTCAGAAATCAAAAAGGGGAGAAAAAGATCATTCAAAACGATTACAAGTGAACTTTTCTATCTCAATTTGAACTTGTATGATTGAATTGAAGAAATATTCCTGATGGAATGATATCGATTCAAATGAATAATTAATTCGTGTATAACTAATGTATAAGCGAAAAATGCTTGACTCAAATTCACTGTTTGTTTAGCAATATGAGTATAGGGAAGTGATTGTTTTACGTAGAATTTTCATTTTGTATATGACCACATCCAGTTTCTGTGATGAATATCCGTTACATTTCTCTGTCAGAGACTGAGTCTCTATCATAATATTCTTGGAAAAAATCAAAAGAGTTTCTGAGTTCTTCAAGAATAAGTCACTTCATACATCTCCATAGAAAGGTGGGTGGTTAATGAAATTTAAATATTTTCGAATTAGATATCCCAATTTAACTTCATGCCTGAAGATAGTTGACTACCATCCTAACGAACCATATGGATCAGCTAAACACATGAGTGTGATGGCTCATTGTACGAACTTCAAGAATGTTTCTGGAATCCATCATTCCCTCAAGGACATTTCGTTGTTCCCACGTGTTATTTATTTAATTTATAATATTTATTGGAATTAATGAATTTAATTCCCGTCAGGTCGGGAAAGACTTTCATGTGCAATATTAGTAATCATTAAGAATATTTGGTGCAATATTTTAATGTTGATATTTTATTTCTAGTTAATATAATTCACATATTATATACCTGGATTCTGCTCAAATGATGAAGAGTCGAATGTATTTTTTGTACTGTACATTGTTCTACGATGCGCTTCATAAGTTATGTTTTATTTATATTATATATTGGGGTTTGTTGAAATAAAATGTTTTCATTTGTTAATTCTTCGATAATCTGGCAACTATAGGAAAAAACTATAGCCGTTTTAGATGTCAAATCACTCTTTCTTCAAGTTGCGATTTCCAATACAATTTTCCTCGTCTTGTTAACTCGAATCTAACACAGAAAGTACTATTTAATTTTCATCTTGTTACTTGATTGTATACGTCACTGATTTTGTCTTTCGTTCTTATTTCACCTGCTCACAATATTTATACTACTCATAATAGTTCTATCCTTACAAGTAGAAGATGAAATCCTGTTTCACGTTAGATAAAATTGTTGAATGTCCATTTGTTTGCTGATAATTTTGTTTGATAATTTATAAACGTCCATATTGCCGGAATTATTTTAAAATTTTTGTATTAAGTGTACCCAGCCAAGTCAATAATGAGTTCATAGGAATGTTCAGATATTCTGTCAAAAATTTTTTAACGCCATAAATTTCTTCTACA
Source organism: Zygogramma bicolorata (assembly GCA_032362365.1). Taxonomy (NCBI): domain Eukaryota; kingdom Metazoa; phylum Arthropoda; class Insecta; order Coleoptera; family Chrysomelidae; genus Zygogramma; species Zygogramma bicolorata. The sequence goes on from JAVJAQ010002763.1 coordinate 330,041, forward strand.
ACGGTCGCAGAAGTAGAACGACAGCAATGTAATTTTTTATCACGATTGAGTATCGGTGAACGTAATTTGAAAACTTCCGATGGCCATCAGATTGAGAAATTTGAAGTTTGAATCTACACTCAAAAGGTAGATGGGCTGACATCCATCAGAAAACAACTACTTTCCTGATCATATCAGCCACGTGCCGGTTCACGATTTTTCACTGAAAAATCGATTTTTATCGACCTATTTGTAGTTGAAGAAATACTGGCTTGGACTTATCGTTCAAATTCCTCAATTTATTGATAGCAATATAAAATCCAGTAGCTCTTGATTTTCGGTTCGAATTGAAAGGAAAGCAATGATTTAATTGTCTTTTTTATAATTTTTCAATCATATGCAACGAAAATATAAATAAAAATTCTGAGAGTGATGTGATAAAACAAGATGTAACAGGAAAAAATTCATTCCATACCATTTTTCCAACAGTTCTAATATACTCTATGTTCTTGACTAATCATTTTGAAATACTGAAATATTCGTGAAAATATTTTTTTATATATGGTGGTGTATGGTGAACGGGAAAACGTGCAATTCTTTGTTGGTGCAGTATTAAATATAAGCTTATTGTACATAATTGTTTAAGGCTGTTATTTATTTCAAATGATTTATTTATTTTCGAAGTTTTTTCTCACGGTCTGATTGCATTTATGACGTCTACTATCTAAACAACCGATAGTGTTAATAATGACGACCGTTGAACATAATTCTGATTGTGAGCTGGCAGGAACTCGGTCGAAATGTTGAAGAAAACCAATTACAACTCCAATAGCCCTGATGATGAAACAATAAAGTTTCGAAACGTCGAAAATTCAGAAATTGGTTTTCTTCAATATTCCGACCGGATTCCCGCCCACTAACAATCAGAAGTGTTGATTATCCCAAGTTTTTTTTACCAAAATACCCCCTTATTGTGAATACTATGTTCCTTTTGTAATATACTTTTACCAAATGTATCTCAATATGTGCAATATTTTTTTAAATAAAATGTTTCATGAAATTCATCGTGTTTCCATGAGGCATTGCCTGAGTTTATGCAAAGGCAGAAATAGTTCCTTAATTATATTGGAAGAATCATGCCTGTGGGCTTTTGAATTAATCGATTATAATGTGTCGTATTGACCTGGCAGATATTGAAAAGCCCGCTATGGCGAAGTGTGGTATGTCGACCTGTTCCTTAGTGTTAATTAGTGACTTTTTATATTCAGGTATCGATCGACCGGTTTTTTATAAACACTGAATATTAATATGTTTCATTAACTATGTGAAGATTGTCTGGTCGTAATGAAATGTTTATTCACAGAAATATTCAAATCATCATTTTTCCACAATTTTACATCTACCTTTTTCGGTGCGTAAACTTATTATGATTTGGAATTCGGAATTTTTTTCATAACGAATATGTTCCATTAGTCTCATGAATTGCTAGAGAGATATTTAACTATGTGTGATTAAATTTGCGATGTCCATCATGAAAAATTGTTAATAATTATCTTCCGGTAAATATCATCATCATCATTTATTGAATCCTTATAGCGATCACAGACATGATATAGGATACGTCAAATAAAACATATAAGGTACATATTATGTAAATGTCACAATTCACAGATAATATAAGATTATTATATAATATCATATATATGTATAATGAAATCAATTGTGAAAAAAAATTGTAAAATAAAAAAGATATATAAAAAGTGAATATTAAATACTACGGTGACTCATATATTCATTTGTGCTGTAAAAGCAACCGTCAATCAGAAACTTTTTGAGTTTTGTTTTAAAAATGTTTTCGCTTCTTTCACTCCTGATTAGTTGAGGTAGATTGTTGAAAAATTTTGCACCTGTATAAGATGGACATTTTTCAGAAAATGAAGTGAGATGTTTACGAAGCCTTATTAAATCTCCGTGTCTCGTAGGGTAAGAATGGCTCTTAGATATTCGGTGATAATCCTGTGAATACTTTTTGAAAAGGAGTATACATTTGTAAATATATACACAGGGTACGCACATTATTTCGTTCTCGATAAAACATTGTTTGCAAGATTCTCTATAATCCAGTCCAAAAATCAAACGAACAATTCTTTTCTGGGCCACGAAGATTCTACTCATTTTGGGGGAGCAACCCCATACAGCGATTTTATAAGAAATGTGCGAGTACACAATAGCAAAATAGACATTCAGGAGTTGTTTTCTGTTGAAAATGGCTCTCAACTGCCTCAATGCATAGTATCCAGAATTTATCTTTTTGTTTACTTGTTCTATACTTGACTCCCATGACATGTTGCTATCTATGTGTGTACCGAGAAACTTGGTACTTGTCGATGATGTAATAATGTCATCTTTGACTCTAACATTCAAATTATCAGAATACCTATTCATTCTGAAACAAAACTGCTTTAATACTGTTTTACTCGAATTCACCACCAACGAGTTTCTACGAAACCAGTTTGTGAAATCAGATGCTAATATATTCAATTTTTCTTGGAGTTCTTGCGGATTATCGGCGTCCGTTGCAAGAGTCGTATCATCTGCATATAAAACAATACAACTTGTGCTAACGTAATTTGGCATATCATTTATAAAAAGCAAAAAGATAAGAGGCCCCAAGACATAACCTTGAGGAACTCCTAGATCCATGTCATGTAACTGGGAATGACAGTTATCAATTTTCACGTGGATTTTCCTGAGAGTCAAGTACGATTTGAGCCAGAACAGAAAGTTGCCCCTGAAACCAAGTAAGTAGAGTTTACTGCAAATTATATTAGGGTCAATGATATCGAACGCTTTCGATAGATCAAAGAACAGGGCACCAACGTACTTCTTCCTGTCAAGAGCGTCATAAATATACCTGAAAAAAGTATAAAATGCACTCTCCGTCGATCTACCAGAGCAAAACCCATGTTGAAATTCAGTAATAATATTGAATTTTTCCAAGAAGGATATCATTTTGTTGTAAACACATCTTTCAAAGATTTTGCATAACACTGTAGGGACTGTCACCGGTCTATAATTCTCAAGTAGAGTGGGATCCCCCTTCTTGAGAATTGGTGTAACTGATCCAATTTTTAATTTATCTGGAAATGTCCCAGTTTCTATAGAAAAATTGATTATGAACGCTAATGGTTCACAGATGGAGTTGTTGATATGTTTTATTATTCTTGTAGATATACAGTCAATTCCTACAGCGTTAGTGTTCTTCAAATTATTTATTATTTCATGAATTTCTGTCAAGTTTACAGGAGTGAAATAAAAAGTTTTATATAATATACATCGTTGTGTAATCCTTAAATGAGGTAGAAGTGAAATAAGATGTGATCAAATCATTTGCAATGCTTGAAAAATATACACCGAAACTATTTGCAATAATACTCCTATTCCGTTCAAGTTTGTCGTTGAGTTGCAATTCAAAATTACCTTTTGATCGAGTCCTACCCGTCAGATTTCTCACCATATCCCAGATTTTTTTCTGTTTTTCTTGGTGACTCCTGTTTTCAAGACATCGTTGATAAAATGAATATTTTGCCTCAGATATTTTTTTTGCGTACATTTTTTTTGAGTCTAAGTAGTGTTTTTTGACTTCGGTGTCACAGAAATTCTGAGTAAGCCAAAATTTATTTTTGAGGTTATTTCGCATAGAGATTATTTCATTGGTAACCCACAGGTTTTTATGCATCTGCGTTTCAAGATTGACGGTCTTTTTCACAGTAGGACATGTTACATTAATCCAATATATTAAAATATTCAAAAAAAATTTCAAATGCAGACTGAACACAATTGGAGTCCTCACAAACTGAATGGAAGTTTTCACTTTGTAGGCAAGCCTGGAGTTGGGCAAGGTTTTCAGGACATGTATTCATAAATTCAATTGTTTTTCTATTATTGTGACATTTCATTTGTGAATCCAGAATCTCAAAAGATATATATCCATCAATATACAGCGTTGAAAGTGAATCAAGTACCATGATCTTTTTTGTTTGTCCTGGTGTCAATTTGAAATTCTGGTGGTTTTTATCGTATGACAATTTTGATTGTGGTTAATTTTAAATATAAATGAATATTTTTGAATGTTTGTTGAGGGTGTAGAGATGTCCTGAAATCTATTTTTGGGGTTTTCTCTCCCTTGGAAATGAAAAAGAAAAAACCTTCGAATATATTTATAATATCTGTTCTTAGGGTGAATTGGTATATTTGCCCAGATACATAATTGCACTATCATAAAGGAGCAAAATTGAGTGACTGTTTTGTCAGTTACGCATCGTATTTTTTATGAATGGAGTTAAATAAAAAACTTTTTCATTTAACGATTCATATGAAAGGGAATCCCTGTATTGTTCAAAGAACACCGCGTGAATCCAGGCACAGGAGATACGAATTAACATCCTCTTTGAATTTTTGAAGTTTGTAAGCCTCAGGAAAGAACTCTTTCGGTAAGGAGTTCCAAAGCTCAGCTGTTCTATTGAAGAAAGATCCCTGAGCATGAGAGGTTCGACAGGTCTGACAAGAGACATACCTAGGTTTCACCAGCATCAAATTCCATCAAGTTGATGTCAACCCATTCTATTATTTTCGCCAAATCATCGTTGATTCTATTGACGCAAAAGCATCTCTGAATTTTTGTTTTTCGTGCTGGTATTGGAACTCTAGAAGAGAAAGTAGTATGACGAGTACTGTCGTCCGCAAAACTATACAGTGAACAAACAATATGTTCTCTCCAGCAAATCATTGATATGAAGCAGAAACAAAGTTTGCGCCAGAACTGAACCTTGAGAAACACCTGCTTTTATTGGGAGAATATCAAACGATTCTCCATCAACCACAACATACATAGGCCTATCAGACAAGAAATTCTTCAACAAAGCTCACAATTGAGGAGGTAAACCATGGAAAGGTGACCCCGATGTCAAATTCGATCAAACGCTTTTCAAAATGATGGAATGCTGCCAAATATGTCAAACATACGCTAATAAGTTGCCGGTTGAACTCTGATGTCGAAATCCATACTGTCGATCATTAATTATTCCTGATTTCTCCAGATATTTGATCATCTCCAACCCCAAATTATACGAAAGGTTGAATACTTCGGAAAGTACTGGTGTCAATTTGGGGGCATATACTTCTCCTAGACGACGTTTCGGAAGCTAGTCTGTCCCCTTTCTCAAGCATTTTTGAAATTTTTCGGTGATATTAGAAATATTGGTAAGTAGTGTCAAAATGTAACACTGGCATGACTAAATCATCAATGGCCATACCAAATGTTGATCTTGACAACTCACTCCCAACTTCCCTTTTCGGAAGAGGCAATATACTATTGATCTATATTCAATGAGCGAGTAGCTATATTTTCATTTCCGTTCAAGTTTCATTTTTGTTACACTCTGTTCTGTCATAAGTGAATTAATGTTATTCTATTCAACTAACTATATTATGAGAATTCGAAGGTTTTTCTTTTCCAGAGGAAGAAACCTCGAGAAATTGATTTTAGTACGTTTTTACCTCCTCGAATAGTATTCAAACAATAAATAGACGAAAAAACTGGCAATCAAACCAAAAAATTACGAATAATGATATTAGGAATGAGAATTCAATCAAATAAGGCAATCAAATCTAGATAAATAGATTGAAATGGAATTTGGTCAAAGAATAAAAATTCTAAATTTCATTGGTCAGATTGACTAATATGGTGACAACAATAGTATATTGTTTACCAGGTTCAAGAAGACCAATATTTCTGGACGACTGCGAAGAACAAAGAATCCATGTGGCTTTTCTTTCGAGGTAAACATACTATTTTTCCACAAATCGTTTTGAATTTGAGATATATTAATACATTTTGAAAAATCTCCAATAATTTTATTCACAAATTCATTTTCAAGTTGATAAGGTAAGTTATTCATAAGTTAAGTTGACTTGCTTGAATCAGTCCTGAAATGATAAGTGATGATGAAATTTCCTTTCCTGGGACTTCTCTAGAGCTGGTTGAGGCAGTGAATACTGTGTCATTAGAATTATCGCCAAAGAAATCAAGAGAAAAGTACGAATATGCATACGAACGGTTTTTGGACTATCGCAAGCACTAACAACTGGGAGGAAATATCGTTTCCTCACAGAAAGGAAGTGAATAGGAAATCTTGATTTTTTTAAAGATTTTTTTTGTCAAAATTTCCTAGTGGAAATGGGAAATAAAACAAACTTGAATGAAGAAATATAAATTCATATGAACAAATTTTGGAAGCAAGTTTCAAGCTAAGAGTACTCACGACGTTTTGTTTGTTGATATCCGCGATGTCTTCAGGTGATGACAGTCATCATTATCATCATTGTATTCAGTGGGTAAATAAATTGCGTGAATATTGGGTTCTGAGAAAATGTCACACTTTTCCAAAAAATCTTTTTTTTCTTGAATGAACAAACTTTTTTCTTCCATTCCGATTGCCGATCGTAAATCAGGTGATCTCAGCGAACTAGCTAGCCAGTAGCCGTTAATTATATCGAGAGATTGGCCTCTCCGAAACATATGGCTCTCAATGATTCTCTTGGCGGCACCAGCAAAAACTGGGAGCTCTATTATTACCTGTGATGTATGCTCTCATTTATTCTCTTTATTAGTCTCGACAAACTACTCCTGTAAATAGACGGAACAAAAATCGGCGCTGATTATACAGATTCGTTGCTGCTACCTTGTTACAGACTAGCGAATCAGTCAGCGTTAAATCAAACCTAATTGATAATCGCGAAAATTTATATTCGGCATTGTTAGACCTGATTCACTGTGGCCGTAATGACCACAATCAGGCTGTTATCGCGGCACGTCGTTTGCGGATGCTGAATTATTCACAAGAAATTGATTTGTACACGTTGGAGGTGTTTTGCATCACGTGAATATTTCAGTATATTGAAGCTAGCTATACGGCTTGGCATTCGCAGGGGAAGAACTGAGATATTATACCTTTTTATACACATTACATAGAGGCTGATTCACGGTGGATGGCACATTAGACGTTTCTGGTGAACCAGACAACGGATCACTTTGAAAATTTAATGGAGGGCATATTCGGACATTCTCTAGCCAACTGAAATATTTTCGACAATGCGGTGTTGCCGCTTCTATTAGAAAGCAGTAGCAACTTTGATTTTTCAAATGGAACACTCTGTATATAATATTATTTTTGGAATCTCCAACAATTGCCCGACAACTTTTCTTGATATTTCCCTATACCTGTCTGTTACCGTTTTCGAAATAAAAATTAATTTCAATTTTTTTCTTCGAAAATCATGACTTCTAAAAATGCCGATATCTTTTAGTTGAGAAGTACTATGATATCGAAATTTGGTTTGGAGTTAGGTGATACTCAGACACTTCCCACACGTCAGCCTAATCTCCGTTACTTCAATACAGGGTGGTAAAAAATACAGTTTTTTCGTTTGCTTGAAAAAGTTGCTGAAATTTGATTATTTTAAATGGAACACCCTGTATATTATTGAAAATTCGGAAAGCTGCTGAAATTTGCTTCCTTTCTATGTATCATACCTATACCTAACTAGTCAAATTTTGGACTTATGAACATTTATTTGTGAAAATGTCCCTTCAGAATGGTATTTCCATTCGGTATTTGGAAAGCAGGCCATGATTACTATTTGACAGTAGCGTTGTGACATTCTCCTAATAATATCGACATTTTCGTCACTTCAGAAGTTGCAAATACCTTCGAAACGATGGAACAAAACTATTCAAACGAAGTTCTTATGAATTTGTTTATTATTTTTGGACAGTGTGATAAAATTATCAGCAGAACATGTAGAAAGTTCAATGAAATGTATCCGAATCTACCGCCAATGAACAATTTCAATGCATTTGGATCAACTTTAAAAGCACCAAATACTTGCCTCGACCCGTAAATTTCGAAGACAACCAGATTAATGTCTGAGCATATTTTCACGCATTTTCCGAGTCATCGCTAAGAAGTGCTGAAGAATATTTGGGTATAAAATATTCATCGGTTCAAAGAATCTTGCGAAGACATAAAATGCATGATTATGAATTCACCAAAATTCAAGCAATGAAGCCTCAAGATCCTCAACAGAGAGTAGAATTTTGTGAAATGTTGTTGACACGCATTCAAGAAGATCCACTTTTTTTTTAATAAAATTATTTGGACTGATGAATTGAAATTTTCGAGAGAAGGGATTTTCAATAGAAAAAATCGTCATTATTGGTCCAGTGAAAATCCTCACGTCACAAAAGAACCGGATTTCAAGAAAAATTTAGTTTTAATGTCTTCTGCATGTTGATGAACAACAAATTGAACGAGATATACGAGGAGTCATTAACATCCAGAAGCTACCTGAATATTTTGGAGAATACTTTAGACAGTTTCGTGGATAATCTGCCAATCGAAGATCATCGAAACTGTTGGTACCAACTAGACGGAGCTCCTGCACATTGCACAAGAGAAGTGAGCGCAGAACTGGATAGACTATTTGACGATCGGTGTTATATATTTGTTATATATTATATTGTAGAACATTCTGTATCCATATATTAGTTACCAGGGTGAGGATGATTATTATGATGTTGTTGATGTAATTGACACGAAAGGGAATCATTAAAATAGTCTTGTACCGATGAACTAATTTACTTGGTTTTCAATAACACAAACAATTTATAACATGGCGCAGTCGAAAAAGGCAAGTGGAATCTAGAGAAACTCCAACGTTGAAGAAAGAAAAGAAAAAGTAAAAAATTGTATGACATAAATTTGACAAGTTGTCAAAATGGAATTCCTCAAACAGCCGAGCAGAATGGTAATGGAAGGAGATTTAGCCAACAACTGGAAGAAGTTCAAACAGCAGTTTGAATTGTATCTAGTCGCCACAGGATGTGCTCTTAAGGAAGAAAAGGTACAGGCAGCAGTTTTGTTACATATTATTGGTGATGAAGTACTTGAAATCATTGAAAGTTTGGGATTATCTGAGGAGGTCAGAGAAAACAAAACGAAGCTACTGGTTGAATTAGAGAAATATTTCATTCCGAAGAAGAATCTCACAGTTGAACGTCATAAATTCAATGTGAGAGTTCAAGGTACTCTTGAAACTTTCGATATGTTCTTGAAAGATTTAAAAACTTTGGCGTCAACCTGCGAGTTTGGAAGTTTGAAGGATGCTTTGATCAGTGATCGAATTGTGTGTGGTACCAAAGATCAAAGAGTTAGAGAAAAATTACTGAGAGAAGAACAATTAGACTTAGAAAAGACTTGTAGAATATGTAGAGCTTCAGAACAAACAGAACATCATATTAAGAATTTATTGGAATCAGGAGGGACCATGGAAATGGATGAAGTCAGGAAAAAGAAAGGGAGTACTTCGAAATTTTTCACAAATAGAGTCCAGAAATCTGCGTTTGGAGTCACTGATAACGAACATGTGGAACAGGATAGGTTGAAGCTAAATATTTGTACTCGTTGTGGTTTAAAATATCATTTGGCTCATAATTATTGCCCAGCCCTAGGTAGAACATGTAATTCTTGTAAAAAAATGAATCATTTTGCAAAAATGTGTAGAGTGAAAGCGCAGATGAATGAAATGAAAGCAGATGAATGTCCTGAAAATGTGCGGGTTGATGAAATGCATGGTGATTTTATGTTGGGAGTAATTCAAAACTCTAATTTGACAGATATATGGGTAGAAAAAATGTTTGTCATAGAAATGCAGACTGAACTTTCTTTCAAATTAGATACTGGGGCTCAGGTAAATGCAATACCAAAAATTATTTTTGATACTTTTGATCTAGACAAAATTTTGAAACCTTGTGTTTACAGAATAACGAACTACTCTGGTAGCAAAATAAATGCATTTGGAAAATGTAATTTACATGTTGTGTTTCAGGATACAAGATATGAATTAGAGTTTGTTGTGGTTGAAACAACAGCAAATAGTTGGCCGATTTTAGGAATAAAAGCAATTCAGCTATTACATTTATTGAAGCGTGTTCATATGCTTGAGAAAAATTCAGACCTGACCAATGATTTCAAAGAAATATTCTCAGGATTTGGTAAGATTGATATTGAACCAATTGATTTCAAATTGAAGAATAATTATGAACCTAGTGTATCACATGCCAGAAAGGTTCCTTTTAGAGTTAGAGATAAGTTGAAAGTAGAGTTGAATCGTATGTGTAAAGAAGGTATTATAATGGAAGTGACTGAACCTACTGAATTTGTGAATCCGTATCTATTGGTCTTTCCGTATCACCAGAAATTTTTCACAGGGTATTTTCAGCAATTTTTCGAGACATTCCAAATGTAAAAGTTTTTATTGATGATATTATCATTCACACTAAAGATGAAAAAGAACATGAAAAAATATTGATTAAAGTTCTAAGTAGGGCGAAAGAAAAAGGCGTTACGTTCAATAAGGAAAAATGTCATTTTTTCTTGAAAGAGGTGAAGTACATAGGTCACATCATTTCAAAAGATGGAATACGAGTAGATAACGAGAAAGTTGAGGTTATTAGACATTTAGAAGTGCCAAAAAATGCTAAAGAATTGAGCAGGTTTTTAGGAATGCTCCAATATGTTGCAAAATTTATTCCCAATTTGAGTAAATTGAATACCAATTTGAGACAGTTATTAAAAAAAAATGTAGTTTGGAATTGGACTGAACCTTGTGAAAAAGAGTTTGCTTTTTTGAAAGAAATATTAATGACTAGACCTGTATTACAATTTTTTGATGAAAAAATGCCAATAGTTTTATCAGTTGATAGTTCGAAAGACTGTATGGGAGCTGTTTTGCTACAAAATAATGCACCGGTAGCCTATGCATCGAAAACATTATCAAAAGCACAAATTAATTATGCTCAGATTGAGAAAGAAACTTTAGCCATAGTGTTTGGGTGTCAGAGGTTTCATCAATATTTATATGGCAAAAGATTTGTCGTGGAAACAGATCATAAACCGTTGGAAATGATTTTTAAAAAACCTCTGAATAAGTGTCCTCTTAGACTAGAGAGATTGAGAATTACTCTTCAGAGCTACGATTTTGAGGTGAGGTATAAACCAGGTAGTCAGTTATTTTTTGCAGATGCATTATCAAGATCGGGTTATAGTGATGGGCATTTTGAATTTAGTGAATCATCTATTGATGCACATGTTGATTTAATATTGTGCGATAATGTAGTCAGTAAAGGAAAATTAGATGAAATTGCAATCGAGACTGAAAAGGATAATACTCTTCAGTGTTTGTCCATGTATGTTAAAACAGGGTGGCCTTCTCAGAAAAATAAAGTTGCCGAAAATATCAGACCATATTGGAATATTAGAGACGAAATAGTTGAAAATAGCGGGGTACTTTTCAAAGGCGATCAAATGATAATGCCAAAGATTTTACGAAATGAAATGTTGAAAAGGTTGCATTTAAGTCATCTGGGAATTCAGAAAACAATTGTTAGAGCTAAGGAGGTTATGTTTTGGCCATTTATGTCTAAAGAAATTGAAGATTTTGTGAGTAAGTGTCCCATATGCTTAACCTATCAAAATAAGAACCAAAAAGAAACTATAATAAATAAGGAGGTTCCAAATAGAGCATGGGAGATAGTTGCTTCTGATTTGTTTAATTTTGAAGGTAAAACTTATTTACTAGTAGTGGATACATATTCGAAATATCCAGAAATAGTATTATTGAAAGAGAATTCGAGTAGGGAAGTGATTGTTAAACTAAAGGAAATTTTTGCAAGGCATGGTAAACCTAATGTCTTAGAGTCTGATAATGGTCCACAGTTTTCAAGTTACGAATTTGAAAATTTCATGAAAAGTTGGGAAATAAACCATAAAACCTCGTCCCCTACTTATGCACAGTCAAATGGTTTCATTGAAAGACATGTGCAGACTGTTAAAAATTTGTTGAAAAAAGCATATGCTGACAAAACCGATATTTACTTGTCATTATTAGAATACAGAAATACCCCTTTGAGTCATGATACTCCATCCCCGGCGCAATTATTGTTCAATCGAAGATTGAAAGGACACCTTCCCATGAAAGTTGATTTACTCAAACCTCAAGTCTTTTCTGGGGGACATAAATCTTACTTAGAGAAGTGTAAAAATATTCAGAAAAAGTATTATAATCGAAATGCTAGAGATTTGAAGTGTTTAAATGTCAATGATCATGTGGTGGTATTGAGTAGATCAAACTGTTGGGAACCAGGAGTTATAATAAGAGTAGACCACAACAGACCTAGAGCATATTGGGTGAGACTGAAAAGATCAAATATAGTTTTGAACAGAAACAGAAGGTTCCTTAAAAAAGTAACTACTGATAATTTCAATGCAAACGATGAATATGATGAATTATTCAATTTTTATTATAGTAGGGAGAATGATTATGGAAAGAATTTGAATTGTGAGACTGAAGAAAGGATAAAAACTTATGAAATGGATAAGAGTGTTATTAATACGGAAATGAATAAAGTGATTGACATGTCAGGTGAATGTAGTACTGGTAGCGAAAGGGTAAAGGATATGCAGTTCACAAGGGCTGGGAGAAAGATAGTTAAACCAAAACGTTTTAATGATTATGTTTAATTGTTGTTATATAATTGTTTTTTTTGTTCGAAAAGGGGGCATGTTATATATTTGTTATATATTGTATTGTAGAACATTCTGTATCCATATATTAGTTACCAGGGTGAGGATGATTATTATGATGTTGTTGATGTAATTGACACGAAAGGGAATCATTAAAATAGTCTTGTACCGATGAACTAATTTACTTGGTTTTCAATAACACAAACAATTTATAACAATCGGTGGATGAGGTGCTTGGGACCATGGAATTGGCCAGCGAGATCACCCGATCTTAATCCATAAGATTTTCATTTGTGGGGAATGTTTAAAGAAAAAGTTTACAAAATACCCGTGCGTTCGAGAGATGAATTGTTAGAAAGGATTGCCCAAACATTTGAAGATTTGGATCCCAATGAAATCAGATCTGCCACCACGAAAGCAGTCAACACCCGCATTTTAAAGTGCTTGGAAGTGAACGGCCATCGATTCGAACATATTTTGAAATATTCCACATGATTGTTTCACTTTTTTATAATAATTCATATCAATATTCCCAATTTCAAGTTTCTTGGTGCTTTTTTAAAGTTTATTCAAACATATTGAAATTGTTCTGAATTCGTATAAATTTCTTGAGGTTCATTGGCGGTAGATTCGGATACATTTCATTGAACTTTCTACATGTTCTGCTGATAATTTTATCACACTGTCCAAAAATAATAAACAAATTCATAAGAACGTTTGAATAGTTTTGTTCCATCGTTTTGAAGGTATTTACAACTTCTGAAGTGACGAAAATGTCGATATTATTAGGAGAATGTCACAACGCTACTGTCAAATAGTAATAATCATGGCCTGCTTACCAAATACCGAATGGAAATACCATTCTGAAGGGACATTTTCACAAATAAATGTTCATAAGTCCGAAACTTGACTAGTTAGGTATAGGTATGATACATAGAAAGAAAGCAAATTTCAGCAGCTTTCCGAATTTTCAATAATATACAGGGTGTTCCATTTAAAATAATCAAATTTCAGCAACTTTTTCAAGCAAACGAAAAAACTGTATTTTTTTACCACCCTGTATTGAAGTAACGGAGATTAGGCTGACGTGTGGGAAGTGTCCAAGTATCACCTAACTCCAAACCAAATTTCGATATCATAGTACTTCTCAACTAAAAGATATCGGCATTTTTAGAAGTCATGATTTTCGAAGAAAAAAATTGAAATTAATTTTTATTTCGAAAACGGTAACAGATAGGTATAGGGAAATATCAATAAAAGTTGTCTTGCAATTGTTGGAGATTCCAAAAATAATATTATATACAGAGTGTTCCATTTGAAAAATCAAAGTTGCTACTGCTTTCTAATAGAAGCGGCAACACCGCATTGTCGAAAATATTTTAGTTGGCTAGAGAATGTCCGAATATGCCCTCCATTAAATTTTCAAAGTGATCCGTTGTCTGGTTCACCAGAAACGTCTAATGTGCCATCCACCGTGAATCAGCCTGTATTTGACAACAACAAATATTTTTTGCAGTGGTCTAGTTCCAAATATTGGCTAAAGTTAAACCAACATTTTCAGTAAAGAAAATAATGATAAATTGCCATCAAGAAATCAATAACATACATATTTATTGAGAGAAAATATCACAAAATGTTTCGCTATAATATAATCAGGATTAACATATTTTTATGCAGGCAATGATCATGTAAACTATGATATTTTTGTGTTTATATGGATTCTCATCAAGTATCCGCCAGTTCAATTCAATTTCTAATGAGACAGAGTACAGTTTCGAATAGGTAATTTTAGTAATGAAAAACGAGTTACTATTATACGAAAAAGATCTTTGTCGCTGATACCAGCTTCGTTGAACATCTGGTGCGGGCACGAGATAATACAAAAAGTGTAGATTATCAGGTGAATGTGAATTTTGAATATTTCACAGGGTAATTCGGAGGAGGGTAAAGTTCAGCAAGTTTGGTAGCTTCAAATGTTTGCATACTTAATTCTCAAAATTTCAATCATAAAATTAATTCAGTAATTGTAGAACAAAAAGCTGTTGTTTGAGAGCAAAATTACAAAAATAATGAAAGTGTACTACTCATTTCTGTCGAATGAGAAAAATATTGAGATCATTTCACAGAATAGAAAATAGAAATCCACGAACCCAATTTCCCTCCGAAATAGAAGGTTTATTACACCTAGTAAGATTAGAACAATTGATAAATAAACTGAATCGTCCTACATTAACTACTTACGATTATTAATCATTCTCTGCTAAAGAAAAATACAGCTTTTGGTAAGCTATCTAGGGTTAATTCACCTCCTATTTTTCGTTATTCAACAGAGATGTTTTCATTTGAACTTTCGAGATTACTATGCGATAATGAACCACAGCTTCCTGAATTGATACTTATTACGTTTTACTGCTTCGCTGATCCCGTTGGATAGGCACCTATATCGCTCGTAAATGAAACACATGCCGTTTTGGCACTCGACAATTAGTGAATATACACATCACTCATCACTGTCCGTAGCTATCATTTATATAATTACGTAGTGACGTGATATTTTCCTCAACAGCAAGTTATTTACTCACAAAATACATATCATAAATATTTATGAGCCATTCGACATTCTGAAGACGAGCTAGTCCCCATTCAGGATTCAAATGAACGTGCACTGTTAATATTTCGAGTGCGAGCACTCGAAATATTGGATATTCTCCAGCGGTGCCAAGGAGCCAGTTGTTGTTACACTATCAAGTGTCGTACGGGCACTCGACGATGAGTAGTTACAAATAACTTGAGCACGAGCTCCTGTGTTGTCTGACACGTCTGTCAATGCTTAATCATTTGATGAATTGAGTTGGAAATCGTGTGGTAATCCTAGTCAACGATATGGTTGGCATTTTTTGCCACATGAGGGTTTCGATGGAAAGACATGATAGAATTGATACCTGTTTTTTTTAAGCCCCCCGCATACTGAATTTCGTGAAAATCGTTAAAAAATAATCTCTGTCCTGTGAAACCATAGCACCAACTTCCTCGCCTGTATACATTATATATATATATATATATATATATATATATATATATATATATATATATATATATATATATATATATATATATGTGTGTGTGTGTTCGGATAGGTTTCCGCGGTCAGTTGTGTGTTGTTGTTGAGTTCGGGTTGAACCGCGTCTGGAGTTTTGTTCTCGACGTTTCGGCTCCGATTTTGGAGCCATTTTCAAGAGTTGAATGTGCGAACACTAAGACCATCGCCACAGCAAAAACACTACAAGCTCGTATAATTCGCGAGGCCATCGAAATCGAGAAGCGACCTTCCTGCTTAAATAAACGTGACGACGGCCAGAGACTTCCAACTGCATGGAAACCCCTAATTTCCAGATGCCCAGTCCCCACCAAGACATCCGACGGTCCTTTAGTAGCACCCGCTGCTATAAATCCTACCCAACATCCCTCGATACCTCAGTTCGATCTAAGGAGTAGGCAGATTGAGACCTTAGAAAGAACTCGTGACGAGACCTGGGGAGTAGGCAGATTGAGGCCCCGGCGTCAAGTCACAAACCCTTGCCCCCTGTGACAACACCTGAGGAGTAGGCAGATTGAGACCTCAGCGTGAAGTCACATTCACCTCTTGAAAATGGCTCCAAAATCGGAGCCGAAACGTCGAGAACAAAACTCCAGACGCGGTTCAACCCGAACTCAACAACAACATATATATATATATATATATATATATATATATATATATATATATATATATATATATATATATATATATATATATATATATATATATATATACAGTGTGTCCCTAGACCAGTGGGACAGTTGAATATCTCTTGAACCAATAGGAATTTTCAAAATATTATAAGTTCACATTATATCGCATTATGAGAGCTAATTTCAGGAATGACTATTTTTTTTACGAGGGGCGCAAGAAAGGCACACAAAATCGAACATCAATTTCTTCAAATGGAACACCCCATATATTTCAATATATCTGAACTCTCATTCCTTGAGGCTATTTATTGGTTTTTTATTTTTTGAAATCCGACAAGGCGTTGCCAAGTTATACCAGTGGTTCATGAAATGCAGACATTTGTTCAGACAAACCCAATATTCATACTACGGAAGAATTTTTGGAATCATTCAAGACTGTTAGTAGTCGGTAGCATATTCTATCATATGGAATACTCATCTTTTTCGAAAGTTATACAGGGCGGTCAGAAATATTATATGATTTTCACGAAATTCAAACCTTCTTCACATCAATTTTTCAGATAGTGCACCCTACAATACGAATTATTTTATAGCCCATTGGTGATTTGATTGCTTATGGTCAATGGTTGTGAAAGAGACATGTGAATTTCATCATCAGCAAATGCAAATAAAAAAATGCAGGAAACTATTTATTCATTCAACTGTCCTATTCAAAGTCTCAACAAGAAAAAAACTGTAACAAATAATTAGGGACGATAATATTAATATTAATGATTTTAACATTCAGAGTGAAATTATCAGGGGCGGTTTTAGACATCTACTGGAGATTATCGTTCCTAGATATTTGTAAAGAAGGTAGTTTCTTGTAGGGACTCATGTAGTTAATTACACTAGAATACGTAGTTTGATGATTTTTTTTGCATTTTCTGATGATGAAATTCACATGTCTCTTTCACAACTATTGACCATAAGCAATCAAATCACCAATGGGCTATAAAATAATTCATATTGTAGGGTGCACTATTTGAAAAATTGATGTGAAGAAGGTTTGAATTTCGTGAAAATCATATAATATTTCTGACCACCCTGTATAACTTTCGAAAAAGATGAGTATTCCGTATGATAGAATATGCTACCGACTACTAACAGTCTTGAATGATTCCAGAAATTCTTCCGTAGTATGAATAATGGGTTTGACTGAACGAATGTCTGCATTTCATGAACCACTGGTATAACTTGGCAACGCCTTGTCGGATTTCAAAAAATAAAAAACCAATAAATAGCCTCAAGGAATGAGA
The DNA here is from genome assembly GCA_032362365.1 of Zygogramma bicolorata. Taxonomy (NCBI): domain Eukaryota; kingdom Metazoa; phylum Arthropoda; class Insecta; order Coleoptera; family Chrysomelidae; genus Zygogramma; species Zygogramma bicolorata. The sequence goes on from JAVJAQ010002763.1 coordinate 347,694, forward strand.
GTTCAGATATATTGAAATATATGGGGTGTTCCATTTGAAAAAATTGATGTTCGATTTTGTGAGCCTTTCTTGGGCCCCTCGTATAAAAAATAGTAATTCCTGAAGTTAGCTCTCATAATGCGATATAATGTGAACTTATAATATTTTGAAAATTCCTATTGGTTCAAGAGATATTCAACTGTCCCACTGGTCTAGGGACACACTATATATATATATATATATATATATATATATATATATATATATATATAAATTGCTCATTAGAGTTATGAGATAGATAAGTAGATTGGATAGATTTGAGTGAACACGTGATACACAATAAGATGAGAAAACAACTGATTCTCTTATTCTAACCTCAAAGGGAAAACACATTGGCTCAGTGTTGCCTCCCAATTAAATAAAATAATAGCATTACTACTCACTAATAGATGTCAGAAAAAATAATAAAGAGTGATCACCTGAAAAGACGGATGAAACGACTTTTTCAAAAAATGAAACCTAGCTATAGTGTAGCCGCTGAAAAGATAGAATGACCACGTGAACGGCACGCACTCTTTGACTGTTTCTCTCCCCAATGTTACAAGTCCGATTTACACCACTCAACAAAAACGTCGTTTCAGCAGTGAATTCAACAGCATTTCCCTGTTCTCCCATAAACTCTTGGGATGCTTCTTTATAAGTGTTCATTATTACACCTTCTTCCTCTACAGTTAAATGTCTTTTTTTTGATCTTTTTCTTGGAGGTGAAAGAGTGTTTCCATCCATATTATTTAATTAACGTAACACACGTAAATACAAAGCACAAATGAGTACAGTACAGTGTGAACAGTTCTTCATTTATTTCTAGTTTTATTTTTTATTTATTTTATTTTATTTTTTACACACATATACCCGTATATACACACATTCGGTAACGAAATAGGAATTCGTAAGGAAATTCAGAAATAACTCTGAACGCAGAGAATAAGTTTTGTTTTTCCTTCGGTTTACAGGTTGTGAAGAAGAGATAATACTTTTTTCTTGAAGAAATCAAATGGTTTTTCTATTATATCTGGATCAAGTTTATTCATCACTTGGCAAAGTCTATAGAGAGGTGCGTTTTTTCCCAAATTAGTGTAGGCCCTAGGTAAAACGATTGGTAATATATTAGTTTTTCCAGAAGGTTTTTAAAAATGATCTATTCGTTGAGGATTTTATACATAAACAGTGCTGCAGGTAGTTCTCGTCTATGCTCTAGTTTGAGAAAATTACATTCTTTCAGTAGAGTTGTATAAGGAAGATCGAAATAATATACCCCAGTTTTTTTGTAATAGAGATACCTAAGAAATTTTTTCTGAATTTTTTCTACTTCATTTTTGTATATTTCATAGTAAGGCGACCAGATTATAGAGGCATATTCAAGAACACTCCTGACACACGTATTGTATAACAGTGTCAACGTTTTAATATTTGTGAACCTACAGGCGTTCCTGATAACAAATCCCAGCATTTTGTGAGCTTTTTTTACTATGGTATTGATATGGTGGTTGAAATTGAGTTCACTGTCAAAATATACTCCTAGATCTTTTGCTTTGTTTTTTCTTGGTAGTAAGTTATTCCTGATAGAATATGTAAACTCGACCTTAGTTTTTTTCCTCGAGTGAGACACTGTATAACATTTCTCTATATTCAAAGGTAGTTTATTTTTTCCGACCAAGCTACTACTGCATCCAAATCTTTTTGTAAAATAATACAATCTTAAATATCATCTATTTTCTTGTGAAAATTTTAAAATCGTCAACGAATATCGAACAGTCAGATGAATTCAAACTATTTGGTAGGGTATTTATCAGACATAGAAAGAAAAAAGGACCTAGATTGGAACCCTGATGTACACCAGATAACGTTTAGAAGGCGTAGCTACGCCGCGCAGGCTATATATAGATGCAGGCATTCACTGTTCACGCGTCCTCGAATTCTATCTTTTGAACGGCCCGACTATAGATCGATTTTTCACCCCCGAAAACCCCTGCATACCAAATTTCATAAAAATCGTTGGAGATGGTTCGGAAATTCAGATGAAATATAGATATATTAATACAAAAGAATTGCTCATCTTAATGTATTTGATAGATTTCTTCGACAGTGACATTGCTCATTGCTGATAATAATCGAATGGTCTTACTACAATATAATTGTTGAAGGCACGTTGTTCTCACGACGTATCGATTACTGTAAGGCCATTTTTATATTTATATTTTTATATATCAATATTATTTCTATTAATTTGAACAGTTTTTTTAATTATTAAAATTTAATTACCTATTTGAATTTCCTTCATTTTGGTTTTCAGTCAAGTTTCGCTTCAATTCGTTTCTTGATTATAATAGTTTCATTATTCTATTCTTATTATTATTTTTGGACTAATTTCTGCTCATTTTGATAGATTCATTCAATTTGAATCAGATGTGTATTTTAGTTGTTTTCTTAGGATTCTGAGTAATGAATGAAAAATATAAGGCAATCATAAAAAATTCTTTACATCTCAACATTTTCGTTGAACTCAAGTATGAAAAGTGAGGTTATTCACCCGTTAGGTGAACAAGACCCAAAACCATAAAAATGCATGCTTCTGAAAGACAAAAATTGTCAAACGTATTTTTAAATTATTGAAAAGTAAAATGTCAAGGATTATAATATAAACATGATTTTCGTAGCAAGTCGGAGAAATTTTCATAACATTTACTTTCGACTTCAGTGGCGAAAGTTAAATTCATTTTTTCAATCAATTCTCGCCCTCGTATATGATTTGAATTTATTATCGATAATCAAAGATAGGGCAGTTTACATGAAGAATTATGAATATTATATTATTTGTATTGTGGGCCCCACTGATCGGACAGTGTAAGGAATATATACATTTATTTCATTATTTCTAGTCTCAGTAGAGTTCAATATTTTATTGGAAATGTTGATTTCAATTTTCAATGTTTTCTCCCGCCACTGAATTGTTTTTCCAAATGATTAAACATCTGTCATCGTAAAGACATCTGTATCATAATGATCTCATTAGGATAGGTTCATATTTTCGATCTGTTTTATAACGGACATCATTATGAAACAGATCATAGACTTATGGTCTCATTAGAGTACGGGTGTAAAAAGAAGTTTTTGTGAGTTTTCCGGTGGAAATCACTCAGTGTTATTTCATTACGTTTAAGGAAATAAAATTGTGGACACTACAACTGTAATACAATGAAGTCATTGTTATCAGGTAAGTAAATGAAATTGAAAACATACAGTGTTCCTCATTTCTATCAAGAACAGTTAAGATAGAACAGTTTTGTGTTATAACCGCTTTTGTAATAGCGGTTTTGTAAACTTTCTAGTGGAAATCACACGAAGTGTTATTTCATTACGTTTTATTCTCCTAGTCAATTTTGACCTGTCAAGTCCTTGACATTTTGGCATTATCAATTGATATTTGAAACATGAAAGTCGACATTGATCTGAGTGTATCGATGACAGCATAACAGATTGATGACAGTCCATGAGATTTATTTTAAGTATAATGTTCTGACTGGTTGTAAATTACTTATATGATTTCAAATTGAATTCAAACAAAACAAAACGGTGATTTCCATTTTTGGAAACTTCAGTTATTGAAGGGGTTTGTGGTCTTCAAGGAAGAAACTGAGTACCTAAGTATATAGTTTATAGTAAATCTGTCAAATGTCGGTTTTGACAAATTGACGTAACTCTGAGTTTTATTGTTGTCAATGAAAACTCTGAAATTATTTCTTCGCATTCAACAGTGTTTGAAAGTCTATATAAGTAGAATAAGTTTTGAAGTTATTACAAGTACTTTTTCACGATGTGTAGAAGATTTCGTATTTTGTGTGGTCAGTCAAAATCTGGGGATCCAAATATTCTTCTTTATACAGCACTTAAGGTAAGTACAAAATAATAACATGAATGTAGCGTTGTAGCTGATTTTATTCGTTTCAGCTTGAGCGAAAGTCTTATATCGAGGAGGAAACATCTGTAGCTCTTATCAATGAGATATTGAAAACAAAGCTTTGTTTAAATAAAGGAAATATCGATGTGATACGTATAACTGATGTGTGTATCCCCAATTCCAAGACAGTCTATCACTTTCAATAAACTAGCATGAACTTTGTAGTAAATTCTCAGGTGAATGGGCAAAGTGAATTCTCTCGGAATCAAAGTCTAGTCTTACAAACTGATATCAACACTAAAAACTTGTAGAGGTAACAGCATATATATATTAACTACGAATATTGATAATTAAGGCAGCTATTTGATGCGGGATTTTCGGAAACAAAAGAGCGCGATTGGTCGCAAGGAATATTTGCGCATGCGTCAAATTTAAAAGTAGAAGATGTCATTCAAGAATGACTCACTAGTGTTGTTTCTCTCTGACGTGTTTCCCTACTAGGTAAATCGGAAATGATCGTATGTCGGGTATAACTATTTGCCATAAATTCCAACTTCTTCGAACATAACCAAAATGTTGAGTAGATTCGCGTCAGTGTCAAAATTTTCTTGAAATTCTTTCAATATTTTTCATAATTAATATTATTCTTGTGTTCGTTGATTTCTCGTTATTGTTCGTTACCGTTTTTATTATAATTATTGTTCAGTATTGTTTTTTTGTTTCCATATTATAATAATAATAATAATAATATGTCTTTATTCATACTGTCATTTTTTCATTACAGAAAAATCAATTAAAACTAAATAAATAAACATCGACAGTATGTCAGGGCGGAATTCAGTCGCCTATATCCGGAGATATTGGAATATAGTGTTGTGTTGCATCGGTAAGAAATTTATTACATGCATGAGTGTTGTTTTCATGTTCAATATATTTATGCGTATTTATATTTTAGTTTTCCTAAGAATCCATCGCTATAAGATCCCAGTGGATGAAAATATGTCATCTCCAGGCATCCGAAGACGTGAATGAACAGAATATGTGCTGATCATTTCTCAAGGACAGATATAATATATTCTGTGAGCAGTGGAAGAATTCTTTTGAAAACTGGTATACTACCCTTACTGAACGTTGATTGTTCATTTCTTCTACCTAGATATGATGATTCCCAATGAAGTCAGTCTTTTCCTGTTGGTGAGTTCTATATCATAGAATACAATTACAATGGGAAACATTGCCATAATATAGTAAAACTATCACAGATGAAATATTAAATATTTTATGTTCTTTATAAAATAAGTTCAGGCGCCTATACAAGTTCTCACTCTAGGAGGTAAATCCCTAACCGAATGTTTCTATAGGATAAGATTTGTAATTCTTTCATTCGATTGAGATAAGTGGGTTGCGTAATCAACCCCTCTCGTACTTTTGCCTGAAAAAATTATCATGATGGCCTAGTTAATGCATAGTGCATAACTTATGGATAATGCATAACTCAAATTAGTGAAATTTTCATCTACCAGCTGAAAACTGCCTTTTTTGACCCTTAATTATGCTTTAAATATATTGAATAAGAATTTTTTGTTATGCACTATTCATACAGTCTGCCTATACAATATACAGACAAGTTCTGAAATTCAACAGTAAATACCATCGATTCCATCAGTTCTATCTCTGATGATAATAAAAAAACTATTTTGATAGATTTATGAGCTCACCGATGGATTTAAGAACTTGCCTGATGAACATGAAGGGGGCTGTACTGTAACCTAGAAATAAACATGTCTCAAGTAACTTCAAGAAAAAAAACCTGAAACCATTTTCATAATAAATATTACAGTATGGTATTAACGTTTCTTGTTTATAGTGAGCAAAGAACTACCCAATCAAGGTGAAGAAATAAATAATTCAAATCCACAATAATGATTTTAATGGTGAAACTGATTTTTTTTTCATTTCATTCATTTTCAATCACAATTAACAAAGAACTGCCAAGAGATACTTATGAAAATTTCAGAATATGTAGATCTGATGGTAATCTTGAAAAGGTGTTTGATATTAGGCAATGTTGTGTATTTATTCATATGATTATGATTTTTATCAAATATTTTGGTATCCACCAATCAATTCTTAAGCGTTTGAAAACCCAAGAACTGATAACTTACTATACAACAACAGCAAATTATAGGATTGCACATTCATACAATTCTCATAAGTACTAAAAACTGATTATGTAAAGCTGCTGGTTAATTTGTTGAATTATTTCACCCTTAATATTGTTTCAAATCACTGGGCTTTTTACGTCATTTCACAAGGAACATAAAAAGGAACTAGTCAAAAAAATCACAGAGACTGTAATTCCAAACAATTGCTATGATTATTTGATGAAAGGTATTGCTTTGTTGTCATCGTATTGGAATAAAAAATTATTGAATAAGCATTGAAAACTATGCCTTATGGATATAATAATACTGGGTAGTTTTTCCAAGAAATAGTCTTCTCTAGAATAGATAATGAAAAACTATTCTAGAACCTGTCTTGCATGAACTCCACACACATTTATAGGATTCCTAAATGAATGATATGTATTTGACCCCTTTGAATAATATGAATATAGTGAACTCTAGTCATATATCCACTGTTCAAGTTGAATCTCTTATGAAATGAAATTATTTTTGAATTTGGTTGGAAATTCATAACCATCTTGAGGAAGTTAATTCTGAATCGGAACTCATCTGTCGGAAGAAACAAAAAGCAGGCAAGTATTTGTAGTGCACAAAATGTTGCATTCAATCAAGACACACATTTACCAAATGCACATTGAAATGAAAATGGAAGACACAAATATTCCAAAAAAAGTGTGAAATTTTGCCTATCAAAAATTTCCCTTTGAAATTTTTCTGTACTATAACTTCTAGAGAATCTGATTTATGACTATTCTATTATGTTCTATCCTCAAAACATAATGATGGTTTTCAAGTTTGAATCAATAATTGGCATGAGTACTTACCCATTTATCATCACCAAAAAGGCCAACAATTCATCACATTTTCCATTAGTTCATTTTTTCAAGCTGAATTTTTTGATTTGATAAATATTCAACAAATTAAAATTGATATATCGCAAAATGAGATTTATTAAAAAGTGTGAAAACATTCTGAGGAGTTTTTTTTCACCTTTTGTGGCATATTTTCGTGTTTTGCTATTGATTATATTCCTTTTTCAGATAACATCCAAAAAATGAGAAAAAAAATTGACGAGTATAACCTGAAGATTCGAATTCTCCAACAGAAAAATAGGCAGCTCACGAAGAAAATTAATAATTTGAAGCAACTCTGGGGCATTTGAAATAAAAAAAACCTGATTTCAAGTGGTGCTTATGATCACTTGATGGTAATGTATTCTTCTGATTCACAACAATAGGCCCTATGCTGTATCATGTCTGTTGAAAATATTGTCACCTTTATCCGCCACTTTCGTTATTTTGTTGTGGTACAGCATAGTGATACAGCATAAAGCGGAATATTATTAGTTTTTTCTACACCAATACTATAACAATACTCTTATAGGCCCATAATCTGTTTCATAATGAGATCCATTATGAAACGGATTGGAAATCTGTATTGTAATGAAAAATCTGTATATCATAATGGGCTCATATCATAAGATATTGTGTATCATAATACACAATCAGAATAAAATCAGAATATCCAATACAGTTATTGAGAAATGAAGAAATAAATGTAAATATCCCTTCCACTTCCAGATCAGTGGGATCCACAATACAAATATAAATATAATATTTATAGATCTTTATTATTTATCGAATGTAGAAAAATAGCGTATGCAACTCTCATGTAATGGTTATATATACCCGCATAAGCCTTATATAGCCCGGTTATAGATAGATACTTTATTGGTGTTTCACAATATTTGTTTACACAAGTCAGGTACAGGCTAGCAAATCCACTAGAATTTAAAACAATCAAAAAATACACATACACGAACATCAATAAAACTTGGTCAATGTCAAACACAATAGTCTTGAATATCATCAAAATTTTCATTGAAATAGTCATCATTAGCATAAAAACATTTTTTAATCAGGTACATGGTAGGCTGAGATCTTTGATGGAGGGTGGCAATCTATTGAACATTTTAGGGGCAAGGTACTGCACACCTGTTTGTGTCTTACGCAATCAAAAGCCTTTGTCAAGTCACAAAATATACTACCTATGTATTCCTTATTGTTGAAGCCTTCTTCAGTTATCGAGATCATCTGTTGTAGAATATGATTTCCTAAATCCATATTGAGATATATTAAATAAACTTAGAGAAACAAAGTAAGCCACCATCCTCGTTTTCAGAGCTTTTTCCAATATTTTGCTTAAAATTTGAATAAAAGCAATTGGCCTAAAATTATTGCAAGTATTGTGTGAACCTTTTTTATAGAGAGGAAGCATTTTTGTTAACTTGAATGATTCTGGGAATATTGAGGATCTTTGACATAAATTGAAGAATTTTGTGAGGTGCACTGCAATGTCATTGCCAATGCTTGTCTATTAATCGCCTTCATTATATGATCGTTGCATAATATACTATTATGATTGATAATCGCAGAACAGAAAAGTGATGAAAAAAATCATTTATTGAATACTTTTATGCATGCCATTCCATCTGTTTATCAATTCATACAATTCACATTTGGGGAAGAATTATTTGAAATATAGGTGGTGAATGTGGTTATGATTTTTTTTAAATGTCAGTACAAATAGGTATTCAAATTCATGATATGAATCTCCCATTTGATTGTTTTTTTTTCCAAAACTAATGATTTTTTACTCTGGAATGAAAAGGCCACCAACAAAGAATTTTATTTTATTTCCCAATTATGTTTTAGGAATATCATTAATGAGTAGTAGTTATTTTGTGAGTTTGAAAATGAAGACCATGGCCATGAAATATAGTATTTTTTCAACATAGTTCCAATCCGGTATTTTCAACATAGATATAATTGGTGTGTATCTATTGGATCCCAAAATATAATCCTAATACCTCCGTTTTGGAGTTTTTGCAAAACGCTCCCCTTGAACTACACCTGTATGAATTGTTAATTTATCAGAGACTGATTTGCCTAATTTGCATAGTTGCTTTCTGTTTGGGAGACAATCCTCGAACCATTTGAAGACTTGAAGTTGTTCAACCCCGAAAAACACCCCCGGGACTTCGGTCGCTATGAACTTTTTTTTTTAAAAGTCCACTAAAAAAATCCATATCCATTTTGTTGTGAAATTTCACCCCATTTTTCACATAAAATTTCTTTCTCGAAAAAAAACAAAATTCGCCGTTCTTCTGATCAAAACACCACACATGCCCTTATTTACTCGTTTTCAACATTTTTAAGCAGAAAAAAACCTTTATATTTTCATCTTCTTGAACCGTCCCCAATTTGTTGTGATTGTTGAGGAAATGCATGATGTTAATAAATGAAGTTTCTTTTCTTTTCATGCAATCCTGAATTGAATCCATAAAAGTTTTGGAAATAATATATTTGAATTGTATTCACAGGATGATGTTCCTGAGAACTGCAAGTTTTTATTCGAAAGGTCAAATGCAAGAAGAAATATAAAGTATTCACCTGAGCTGAGGCAATCTGCAGTCACCCTCCAGTTTTACTCCACAAGAGCGTACAATTATGTGAGGAAAACATTTGGAAAATTGTTTGCACATACAAGTACCATAAGGAAATGGTACAGTTTAATTGAAGGAAATCCCGGTTTTTCAGCGGAAGCTCTCAACTTTGTTAGCGAAAAGAGCGTCGAGTGCAAAAATCTCATTTTGGTGTTAGAGTAATTGGTCTCTAGGAAAAGTTTCAACTTTTACACTAAAGGTTCCAATCTCATTGTAAATTTATATGAAAAAGGAACTGAATGATATCCTCAAAGAAGGAACAGGTGTAGTAGATACTATACACAAACTAAAAAGTCCCATTTCACGAAATATACTTGTCAAAAATGTCAGAAAAATATGCTTTGAACTTTGTATATATATATATGTATGTGTATATGGTGATGTGGTTTGGAAGGATCCAAACCACATCAACACCTCCTTCCAACGCAGAAGAAATGTATATATATATATATATATATATATATATATATTGTGAAAAATGCCTGTAACTTCATATAATTTTCGCTTAAATTGAGTATTTCTATATTTTTCTAGGAATATGCTTTCTGTTTAAGATATAAAAATGTGAAAATGATGCAATTTTTGAGTTTTTGTTCAATATTCACCAAAATTCTTTTGAGATACATGCGCGATCTATCATGAAAGTTCCAAGGTGCGAAAAACAGAATGTTAAGCATTTTTCTTAGGTACTTAATCTTAACTATACCGTAATTTATACTGTATTGCATCTTCCTGAACTTTTATTCAATTATTTATTATGTCTATTGAGTAATATAAAAAATATTGAAATCATCATTGTTTTATTCAAATATTCTTGGCATAGCCACAGTTCCGAAGCAAGTCTATATTCTGTGCCGAAAGTTATTCTAAATAATAATATTCCACAGGGCTCAGTTACGACCAATTTTATTTCTTATATATCAATTCAATTTCAAAACTGTCTTTTGGGATCCATCACTCTTTGCTGATGATACAACTTCAATTTACGATTCAAAAGATACAAAATCAATACAATTATCTATGACACATGACTTGGAACAAATATCATCTTGGTTAAAATATCACAAATTGAGTTTCAATTATGAAAAATCCACTTATATGTTTTTAACAAGTGAACATTCCAACATTGACCACTCTGACCAACTTAAATTTAAAAATAAAACTATAAAATTTTCTAAAACTACCAAACTTATAGGACTTTATGTAGATCAAAATCTTTCATGGGCAACTCACATTATTTAAAAATTACTATTCAGAATAAGAAACAAAATTTCTTTCAAATATTCGGGATTAATATTTTTTTGTTTGGTATATTCCAATTTACAATATTTAACGTCTATATGGGCAACGGCCACTGCTTCACTATTGAATCCGCTGAAATACAGCTTATCCAATCCATCTTGGCACAGAACTAATGACGTATATGCCCAGCAATCTCTGTGAAGCATAGCAAGATGAAAAAACACCTATTATATGTGTGTGGAAAAGTAGCAAAGTTTGTGCCACAATGGATTGGACAAACTGTACTTACATAATAAAATCATCGAATATATTTATAGATTGCCTTGCACGAAGCCCACTGTGGATCTTTACAAACCACACAATCTTCTTGACATCAATTCAATATACCAGTTGAAAACATGTACTTTTATTCATTGTGTAAAACATAAGATGAAACACTGCATACTTTTCAATGAAATCATTACTACACATTATCACAGCACTAGACAGGCTCAACATCTAATTGTACATTCCATACATACCAGATTTGGGGAGAAATCAATTTGAGGGCAAAAACATCTACAATAAACCACCAAATTCAATTAAAAATATTAAAGATTTAAAAATTCAAACACCATCTTAAAAAATATATTTTAGCGTCCAAATGATATATTATAGTTTTATAGATCATTCAACATTTCAAGAGTTTTTTTCATATATTCTTTTACCATATACACATTTCGTTTTATTTCCTTTTTATGTATTAAATATCCCTATTCATAAACTGTAAAAGTTTCTTGGGATGAATAAATATTATTATTATTAAATTCATAGCAGTTGGAACATACAATAATTGATTTTTGTGTTTGCGGGCTTCTAGGCCGTGGTCTGCAGGTTTTTAGGACTAACCATCTGCGGCAGACAATATCCAAAAGCAATGAGGCAATGTCAGGCCCAAAAATCTGTAGACCAAGGCTTAGAAGAAAGGAAACACCTAACAATTCATTTGTTATCGGCCGTGAAAGTTTCCAATCTCTGAACAACAAACATAATTCAATCTTGCTCAACTGGCTATTGACCGAGGTTCTACCGCCCAACAATCTTTGATACTTCAACAAGTCTCGAAACGTATAAAATATATCGATTATTTTCCATTAACTCCATTTGAATGCTCCACCGTGCATTTCAATTTTTTTTGTCCTTAATTTATTGGTTTCAACGACTTTTTGTTTTCCATCTAATGAATTTTTTGTAACATTCAATTATATTGAATGAATTCCAAACTAACCACATTCAAGTAAACAGATTATATCGCACGTAATTCATAAGCATTTTCGAGTCAGCATTGTGTTTTTCTCGTAGCTACAAGACAGGCCCCTGGATGTTAACAGATGGTATTAAAATATGAAGATATTAACATTCTTAATCTGCAAGATGGTATGGTAAATAGTTCTGATGGAATTTCTAATATTATTGAGCCTATATGGGTTTTCTTCATTGAATTATTCATATCAGTGTAATATGAACTTTCCACGAATCCAGAAATCAGGACACAATGAACTTATAAAATATCGGAAAGATCAGGATAATTTATGATCCCACCATTTTTCAAAATCTTGATTTCCTCATTCTTTTGCACACCAGGAAACGTTCCTTCAAAACTGAGTATATTTTTTGTGTAACTGGATGATTTTCTGAATAACAAAATTTACATTGAAATCTCTGTGAAATTATATAAACATAACCTGTAAATTTGAAGGTCGATGACAATGACATATTTAGAAATTTGATTTACGCGCTCTACATTTCGCGCATGCGCCCTCGATCATCGCTGCCTATTTCTATTCCAAGGATATTGTGATTAATACAAAAGTCGGCTTCACTTTGCTAACATTGTCTCTTATGGCGTATGGTCAATATTCGTAGTTAATATATATATGGGTAACAGTGACAGTATTGACAGGTTGTTAACGGTAGGTTTCCATGTTACATGCACGTTTTCTGAAACGCATTTGATTGGCTGTCAGGGCTGTCAAAATCTCAGTAGGCAAATAATAAACAGTGGTAGAATATTCGGTTGCACATTCCTCTCTACTGAAAATTAAGCTTCATATGGTATATGACTGATCGCCATCTACAATAGCGATCTGAAGCATTTGCGATCTCAGAAATCAAGCAATCAGTTTTCGCCAAGTTTATCCCAAAACTATTCAGGTATAAGTAGATACACCAGGGTTTCATAGGCATCTTAGTACTGAGATAATGTGTGAATACTATCAAATATCATATCGGGGATAAGTAGCTCTTTTTGTGTGACTGCGATGGTTTGTACACGTTAGCGGGAATCTAACCACTTCATGAATTCTGAAGGAGAAGGCGAAGTCGGGAAAGTGCGAAGGGGTCGGCAGAGTTTTTTGCCGACTCGTCTCTTTCGTGACTTTCTGACCTGAAAGTATTTTAGAAATAAGAACATTTTCGGAAGACTGAAAATATTTTTCTCTCAGCGATAAGTTTGTTACTGCTCCCTGACGCATGATATTTGCATTTATCAATGATGAATGACAATACAATACCCTTCACCCGTATGACATCCATCAAGATGCATATATTTCTGGTGAATTGACTTCCATACAAGTACAATGTTAGTGTTTCCGTCAAAAATGATAGACCTACGGCTCACTTGATCATAACATCCAGGGAAATTCACATTCTTGAAATTTCTTCACAGATGGCGTCAAGCGGCAACTCTAGACAAATAACATAATGAAGTCTGTCGAAATTTTTATTAGCGAGTCAGCGTATTACTTTTTTTTTCAATACTCCACCTGATTAAGGATAAAGATACACGAATTCTGTCGAAAATTGCACGAGTTTGTGTGTTTATGTTCAGACGTAAATACAGATATGCATCTTGATACATATATTACAGATAGATGCATTTGCTATATATTCTCGATATGTTATGAGAAATCAATATCACAATTCATGGAAATTCCTACTATTCGGTGCTGCTTCAGATAATTCGATAAGATTCTTTGAAATATCGCTATCGTCGTGAGAGGTAGTGGAGTTGGAATACATGGAAAAAATATAACGTCGATATACGGTTTATTGAGCATTATAGTGTTTAATTCGAAATGAATTGGACCCTCCATAGTCTAGATCAGGGGTTCCCAACCTTTTCTTAGTCCGGGACCACTTTTATATTATTCTTGTCAGCAGGGACCACTATGAATGACTCACATAGTGGTATATACATACGTACATTGTAGGTAATGAAGATAAACTGTAATTATCAAACCGTAACTTTAATTAGCAACTCAATAGGATATTAAAAAACAAGAAATAATAATAATATGTTTAGGATAAACTTCTGTGATTTTGTATCAAAATATCGCACGGCGATTTCTCGAAGTTTAGTATAAGAAATTGCCTTTTTACACCAAAACGACTCAAGTGAATTCAGTTCAAAGGCATCCTTGCAGTTTCTGTCATTTTGGAATCCAATGAGTTCTTCCTGGCTTTCTTCAGTAACTTCTCCAGCGTCCGCACTAAAAGGGTTAAGAATCAGTTTTTGATCAACTTTAGTTTCTTCGGTATATTCTGGACAGTAACGATTGAATTCATCCATCAACATTTGTAAGTGAGTCCTGATATTTTTTGTATATTTGCTTTAATAGTGTCATACTATTTTTCTTCCACAAGTGCTTTTAACGTCGCAAACGCAGAATAATTATTTTCTTCACATTTACCTAACCACACCTGAAGTTTGCAAATAGAAGCGCGAAGTTTATCTTCAAAAATATAAAATATATTTGCCACGTTTTCTAATTGTTTGTTTCCGGAACCTTGCAGTTGTATATCCGATTTAAGTATGTGAAAATATCCACAGGATAAGCCAAATTAATTTGACATGCTGGATTAGTAAACTGTTTTAACAAATCATTCATTTTTTTGTCAACCAGAAAAATCTCAACCTCTGCTCTCAGTTCATATAATCTTCCCAACAAATTACCTTTCGCTAGCCATCGAAATTCTGTGTGAAAGAGAAGTGTTTCATGGAGGGAGTCCATTTCAGGGAATAATTTTTTAAAAAGGCGTGTATTTAGGGTGCTGCTTTTGATACCATTCACAACTTTTATGGTCATTTTCAGTGTATCAGTAAGGCATTCAGGAAGAGTATTAGAAGCTAACGCCTAGCGATGTATGATACAGTGTGTTGTTATTACCTTATGATTTTTCTGTTTTAATAACGTCGCCAGCCCGGAACGTAATCTCAACATTGCAGGAGCACCATCAGTACAGAGGGCAACGATTTTATTCCACATGAGATTATGTTTCTCAAAATATTCCGATATTGAGTTCATGAAAAATGACACCCGCTAAATTTGGAATCATTCGCGGACCATATTTTGTTTTCTGCGGACCACTGGTGGTCCACGGACCACTGGTTGGGAACCACTGGTCTAGATTAACCTGAGTAATTTCAATTCATAGGGAAGATTGCTATCCATAGTGCAGGCTATTATAGCGCTGTACGAGAAGACCGTGTTGGAAAACACTCTCCTGAAAGAACTTTTATTCCATTCCATGATTTTGAATTTTTGTTATTGCACCCTTTGTAACAACCAGTATCACTAATGCTGGAACTTGAAATCTATATGTATAACTGGAAAATTCTGGAAAGCAATCAGCAAATAACACAAATATAACTTCTACCAAAGTAAAAACTGAGCATGATGAACTATGTGTTTATCAGCGTCAGAATAATCTTGCGTTACATTGATCAGTTGAACTTGAGTACATATGTTTTGAATGTTTCGTACTAACCATCGGAACTTGATATTGATGAATAGATGATTGATAATTTCGTCCACAAATACCTCATCGTTTGATATTCATTATGAAGCACTATTCAAAACAACCATCAAATTAAATACTAAGCAAACTGAAAACAACTAATAATTGAAAACAACGGCAGATGAACGACAAATAACTAAGAAGACTACGGTAGAGAATTGATCTGGAAACGACAAATAGCTGGTTGAAAGGAACAGTAAAATTATGGAAAACTTCTAGCAAAATTCGAATAAATTGGAATGCAAATGTCAAAAGCTGTCAGAATTCGATTCTTGCGCCATCTACTGGAAATCGCAGTAAATTCCGTGGATATGATTGATCGTCTCTAGAGTTTTTGACGAAACAATATCGAATCGGAGATCGCACCAGGAATATATACATCTTGACATCCATATTTCTCCTCTTGTTATGGCAGACGCGTCGGCAAGTGCTAATGAGTGTTCCCGAGGAGACATCGCTTTAGATAATCGCTAATTAGGCGAGTCAATCAAGGATTTTATTTTCCGTCCGGCTCGCAAACATGGTGCAGGGAATGCGGGGAATCTGTGCCCGGACGTTTCGAGAAAATCGCTTATGGACTTCTCGAACGATCGCAACGATTATAAATATCTCGATCTTCTTCATAGATGCGTATCGCGATTCGATATCCATACGTTACACATATGTTATGACGGTCGTCGGATTCCGATTCAGGATCGCGTGTCTATGAGCTACACTGATTGATTGGTTGGTTCTATGTTGAATATTTACCGAGAAAGTGTTTTCACTCATTGTGTGATAAATGTTGGAACTGTTTAATTTTTTTTTGGTTTACGAATATTTTGAAAAACGTCTATTGCCAAAGTCATGACTATGCATAGAAATTCATCCATAAACTGCAAAATATGCCTGCGACTTATAAATATTTCCTAGTTTGTTGAATCAAGTTTGAATTGCCACAATTGATTTTTTTGTGGAATCGAAGGACCTACATCTACTCTCCGCACCAACAAAATAACTGAAATTATACAGTCCAAATCGCCTAGTTGGTTAAAGCGTACGTCTTTTGAGACGATCCACTGTATAGTCGTTGGTTCGAGTCTCACCAATACTGATTTTTTTTGGTACCTTTTTTTGTTTTGAGATAACTGATTCAATTTGTATCTTTCGAAATCGATTTTAATGAAGTTTCTCCCCTTTCAGTTCTTCGTGAATATCGAAAAAATACTCTATATCTAAAATAGATTATAAATATGATACTTGAAAGAGAGACAACTGGGATGGATATTGGCATAAACAATGATATTATCCACTCTTGTTGTACAAAGTTGGCCGCTTCGGTCGAGGCATAGTATACACAATATTTTTCGGGCAACCGTGAAAAATATATGATTCCAATAGATAAATATGATGTCGTTTTGAAAAAACAGCGTTCCAACCCGAATATGGAAAAATAAACTGATGGCGCCCATATCACAGTGTCTCTATGGAAATAAAATATTTTGCAATACAAACATTAAGTTTGCCAGCAGTTACTCTGGGCACCGGCCGTGAAAAAAAATTTGCCGGTCGTTACCCTGGGTAACGGCTCCAACTATCTATTTATTCTTATTCTTACTACAAGGTAGGTATGTATACCTAGGTGGAAATTTTGAATTTTTTTAATTTCACATATACAGTGTCACACATAAAGTTCGCGACATATGGAAGTTTTTTTTATTAATAGATATAATGAAAATTTGACTTGGCATGATTCAAATTTCATAATTTTGATGAATACGAGACTTCAATGGCATATCTTGCCCAGAAAATACCCGCATTGGCCTGTTACCAGAAAAAGAAATATGATATTTCGGGTTAGTTTGTAACTGAATTATTGGTCAGAAAAATAATCAAACTGGATAAAAATTTATTAAAAAAAGAAATACGAGTGTAATAAGAATGAAGAGGAATTCGTTTATTCGATTACTGACATATTAACGCCCATACATGGAAAAACCGAATCATTTTAACAATGAAATGAAAAAACTAGATGAACTTTGCAACAACAAAGACGAATTTCTGGAGGTGTATTCATTTCTTTTTCTGGTAACAGGCCAATGCGGGTATTTTCTGGGCAAGATATGACATTGAAGTCTCGTATTTATCAAAATTATGAAATTTGAATCATGTTTCGTTCGAATCGATAGAGCGAAAGATTCGAAAAATTAAAAAAATTGGAAAAAAGTCGAAGTGACATCTAAACCGGCCGTGAAAAAAAATTTGCCGGTCGTTACCCTGGGTAACGGCTCCAACTATCTATTTATTCTTATTCTTACTACATATACATACCTAGGTGGAAATTTTGAATTTTTTTAATTTCACATATACAGTGTCACACATAGAGTTCGCGACATATGGAAGTTTTTTTTATTAATAGATATAATGAAAATTTGACTTGGCATGATTCAAATTTCATAATTTTGATGAATACCAGACTTCAATGTCATATCTTGCCCAGAAAATACCCGCATTGGCCTGTTACCAGAAAAAGAAATTTGATATTTCGGGTTAGTTTGTAACTGAATCAGTTTAACAATGAAATGAAAAAACTAGATGAACTTTGCAACAACAAAGACGAATTTCTGGAGGTGTATTCATTTCTTTTTCTGGTAACAGGCCAATGCGGGTATTTTCTGGGCAAGAAATGACATTGAAGTCTGGTATTCATCAAAATTATGAAATTTGAATCATGTTTCGTTCAAATCGATAAAGCGAAAGATTCGAAAAATTAAAAAAATTGGAAAAAAGTCGAAGTGATAGTAAAGAGTCCAAATTTCGAGCAGAGGTATAAAATTGGAAACTGAGCACTTTTTCTCTTTGGCATTTTTCGAAATTTCCAAAAAAAAAAAACTGATTTTTTGAGGATTTTCGAAAAAAATGTTAAATTTGACAGGTTTAGAGTATCACATGACAAAAGGAGAGAGGCTGTTTTTTACTAATTTTTCAAGCACAAACTAACTGCCAAGCCAAATTTCCATTATATCTATTAATAAAAAAAACTTCCATATGTCGCGAACTTTATGTGTGATACTGTATGTTCAGTAACATCTTGCAAAGATAGCAAAGAAAGTATGTTCAGACTTAATAAGCAAAATTTTTCTTACCTCACTTCGATGAGTTTCATTCCACTGAATCATTTTGGGTGGTTTGCATGAATATTGCAAGGTCCCCCTCCACATACAGGGTGTCCCAAACTCGATGGCCTATTAGACATTTCTGGAAAACGGGACATAGGATTATTTTGAAAATTTGATTCCTTGGATAATTATTTCTGTTCTATCGATCTAAAATATTTTCAGCGCTGCGACGTTGCCGCTTATATTGAAAAGTAGCAGCAACTTTGATATTTTAAATAGGACACCCTATATATTATTGCATTTCTCGCTTTGTTATTGCTTTCCGATTATTTTTGTATGATACTTCCCTATACCTATCTCTAGTGGTTTTCGAGAAATTCATTGATTTCCTTATTTTTTGTGCGAAACATAGCTTTAATCAAATGCTTATTACTGCGGTATTTGGATTCAAAGACAGCTTAAATTTTGGATGTAGTTTGACAATGCCCTGTGTATTAGTTGTGTCTAAGAAAATTCTTTCTCCATTCTACAGGGTCGTTCAAAATTTGTGATTTTACCGATACATACGAAAGTGGTGAAAAGTACATTTTTTCAAATGGAACATCCTGTATATTATCGAAAATCCTGAAAGACAATTGAAGTTCCTTTCAAATGATGTATCATGTTCCTATACCTAAATAGTCAGGTTTCCGAAATACATGCAAGTTTCTATAAAAATTGGATTATTTTGACATATTTTGTATTAGGTTGCTATGAAATGTCATGGAACATGTCATTATGAAAATTCGACAATTAATGCATCAATAGGGAGTTGAAGTAAAATGATCTACGCAGACTTAACTCACGTACGTTACCATTAATTAACACTCGTATCGAATTGCTTGAAAAAGAGTTGAAGTGGTAGATTTACAATTCTTCTTCACAGAAGCTACGTGGCTACATTAACTTCGGTGAAATAACTTAACCTCGAAAATTTATTTTATTTATGTTTATGAGTTTATGTTATTTCAGTTATTGGTTTTCTTTTACCTGAATTTGAGAAAAATTAAAGTATACAACATGCAAGAAATTTTGGATGCTGCTATTCTCGGAGATGGAGAAATTAATGATGATGATGATGATATGGAAGATGAAATATTACTTCATGTTTTTAATGATAATCCTGGAAAAAGAGCTGATCTATATGGTCGATTCAACTTCGAGGAGGTATCAAATGTTGAAGCCAGATCCTTTTTCAGATTCGAAAAAGACCATATTCCCAGACTGTGTCACGCACTAGGCATTCCAGAATTTGTAACAACCCCAGAAAATATAACTTTAAGTGGTAAGTTTCTTCTCAAGTTCACATTATACTTATCATGGATCATTCTTTAACAGTATTCTTTAGCAGCCCGTTAAATTTGTAGGTGTTACGGGTCTATGTATTCTGCTAAGACGGTTGGCATATCCGAATAGGCTGGTTGACTTGGAAATCACATTTGGATATTCTTATAGAGCGCTATCCAGCATCATAAACAGGGTCATGGAAATTGTTATTGACAACAAGGGTCATTTGTTACAGAATATTGGGAATGTTTTATGGCTCAATGAAGAAAAATTGCAACAGTATTCACAGGTACAGTATGAACTTTTCAAACCAGACATTTTTTATAAGAAATATTTTTTAGGCTATAGCCGATAAAGGGGCTCCTATGAACAACATATGGGCCTTCATAGATGGAACAGTTAGACCTATATGTAGGCCATCAGAACACCAACAAGAGTATTATTCAGGTTATAAAAAAGTACATTCTGTGAAATACCAGTCCCTTCTATGCCCTGATGGAATAATAATAAGTCTTAAAGGTGCATTCCCTGGTCATCGACATGATGCTGGGATGTTTCGAGAGTCAGGATTGTATGAGGAATTGGAGGAGTTCACAGTATTTGAAGATAGGCATTTTGTTATATACGGAGATCAAGGATATAGTCTAAGAGAGCTATTAATTAGACCCTTTACTCAACAGCAGATTGCTGGGAATCCACAACGACAGAACTTCAATAATGTTATGAGTAGTTTAAGAGTGACAGTGGAATGGGGCTTCAGTAAAGTGTTGCAAGAATTTGCTTTTGTGGACTTCAAAAAGAACCAAAAGTTGTTATTACAAGAAGTGGGTACAATGTACCATGTTGCAGTGCTTTTCACCAATTGCCACACTTGTCTTTATGGAAGCCAACAGAGTTCCTACTTCAACATCGAACCCCCCCTGCTAGAAGTATATTTAGGCAACTGACATAAAATATTATAAATATAACACCTATCAACACATTGACAATAAAGTATATTTAGATTTTATATATTTGTTTTGCTAGTTACATTAATTTGATGTAACATTCATCTTCTATAATATTTATTTAATCCCTTCCATTTGGGGATGAAAGCATAAAAGCTTTGTTCATTTACAAATTTACACTTCTGTACAAAAATTAGATGATCAGTATAGCCACATTATTTGTAAATGGAAAATTAAAGTTTGCTTCTTAGGTAATTCCAAAAATATTTGTTATTAAGTCAATGTTATATTTGGTAAATATAAACATTTACTTTACTTAAAAATATAGAAGTACTGAATGAATAACACAAAAAACTACAGACTTAGTCGATACTGTTATCACAAATGAGTTAAAGCCAGATATTTTATCAAAACTGTATTAGAAATCTCAAAACAAAAATACATTCCTATATAATAAATAAAAAAAACATGTTACATGAGCAACTGAATAAACAACACTATAAAGATTCAAGCCAAGTTTGCTTTACTTTTTATTTAACACAAATTTAATCCAGTCTTGCTGGTTGACGAATAACATTTTGAGCCTTTCTTCTTCCATTTCCAGCCTTCTCTCATCGATTTCCAACCTTTTTTGACGTTCCTGTCTATCCATGTCCAGCCTTCTCTCATCGATTTCCAACCTTTTTTGACGTTCATCTCTATCCATTTCAAACTTTTGTTCTTCGAGTTTTAATTTCCTTTCCTGTATTGCACATTCTCTGCATTTCAGTTCATATTGTTTATCATTCTTCTTTTCCAAATATTGTACAGTCTGTTGTTTAATGTTGCTATTGATTCTTTTATGCTTTGGTCCTAAAATATATATTTCAATCCTAGTATAAAATATACAATGAGACGTTTTGCCATTAATTTCAATAATTTTTTTCATTTGACCGTCTACCACTTTCAATTAACATCACTTACCTAAAATATTTGCTTGTGCCAAAGGCTTTCTTTTAAGGGGTATAGGTTGACTGGTACTCTGATTGGATGAAAATGTATTTGCCTCACTGTTTTCATTACTTTTGATTTCAATAATATCTTCCACTACTATCTCGGTATCTATAACAATGAAATATTCATGCATTTTCAGAATAATTATGAACACAAAAAGTCACATCACAGAATTGAATAATTCTTACCACATATCAAATCAATCCCAGGATCAGAACATAATTGCTCTGGTACATTGACATCAGTTGGGTAGGATTTTCTTGAATTTCCCAGTGGTACCTCGGCATCTAAAACAATTGAAAATTTTTCAGTTTTAATGGTGAAGTAGTAGAATAGCAAATGTAAGAAGTAATTCCACAGACAAATCAATTCTTACTATATGTCGCATTATTTTCAAGGCATGAGCGTTCTCGTGCATCATGACCTTTCATGTAGGATGATTTGGAATTTTGAGTAGAAGTAGACAAGGGTATGCTTTTCCTTTTCTCTTCTTTTTTCAATTCCAAAATTTGCTGAAGTAGGTCATCCATCTCCGTTACCAGAATTTCTATTCCTGACCTAAAATCATGACAAAAAACATACTAGATATAAAATTAATAAAATATATAAATCTAGGTATTAACCAATGATCCTTTCAACTGCTTCTTATGATCTATACTTACATTCCTACCAATGATGCAGCTTTAATTGAATATTTACTAAGCAAATTCTGAATTCTATCTCGGAGAGTTCTAATGGACACACATTTTCCAGTAATTTGGATCATATTCACTTGAATCATAGACCATCTTTTCATATCTTCAAATGGATTTTGACCATATACTTCTCTGGCTAAGTGTAAATCAAATTCCTCTGTGAATCGAAATCGTGTAGATCTATCAGTCATTTTTTGACTCAACTGATCTGATATTCTGATTACAGAATTTCTCGGCTGTGATACAATCATTTACAAAATTCAAAAACAATGATAATGATACAATCGTTACAATCAGTACTCGCCTCGGCACCAGTCGGTAGCTCTCGGTTAACGTACGTTGATTTTTTTACGTATACGTGAAAGTCCGTAAGATTACGTAAACCCGTAAACCATCTACGTGGGCTAACGCAAAAAACACAAGACTGCGCATGCGTAGCTGTCAATTTGTACGTTTACGTCTACGTTCACGATTGCACTTCAACTCCCTAATAATAAAACGTTTGCGCGTTCAATAACGTAAATTTGATTAGAAAAGAATCAAAATAGAAACTGTTTATTCTTCATGGTCAATGCGATAAAATTATAGCAAGAACATGCAAAATGTTCTGTAGTATATTGAAGTTTATGAAGATGACGAACTGACTGTACAAAGAATGATTAATATACAGGTTATTACAAACTCGATGGCCTATTAGAAGTTTTTGGAGATGTGGGACATAAATGCTTGAAATCTTGTATTCCACGATAAGTGATTGCGATCTACCTCTTGAAAATATTTTCACCGTTACAGTGTTGCCACATCTGCTTGTAACTAATATCGACTTCCTAATTTCGAATGGCGAACAGCCAGTATTTTGTTCCGCATTTGAATTTCACTGATAAATACAAATAACTTTTACTAAACATGTCGTATACCTATCTCTACCTTTTATCAAATATTGATTATTTTGTATTTGTTTTGCTACCAAAATGAGACCAACTTTAATTCAAATATCTCTTTTTTTACTTGAGTTTTTTTTATTTTCAATACTTTCTTCTGACAGAAACACTATGAAAATCACTGCCTGTCAAACTTAAAGTTTGTTTTGCTCTTTTCTGGTCACGGCACACTAGATCATTTCAATTGGGAAATATAATTGATTTTGATTAGTTATAGGAATTGAAAATGATAGTCACACACTTCAATATACTACAGAACAATTTGCATGTTCTTGCTATAATTTGATCACATTGGCCATGAAGAATAATCAATTTCATCAAAACTTCATTTGAATTGTTATTGCTTTCCATTTTGATTCTTTTCTAATCAAACTCCATTAGAATTATTATTGCTTTCTATTTTGATTCATTTCTAATCAAATTCACGTTAATGACGCGCAAACGTTTCATTATTGATGCAATAATTGTCGAATTTTCATAATGGCATGTTCCATGACATTTCATAGCCACCTAATACAAAATATGTACAAATAATCCAATTTTTATAGAAACTTGCATTTATTTCGGAAACCTGACTATTTAGGTATAGGAACATGACACATCATTTGAAAGGAACTTCAATTGTCTTTCAGGATTTTCGATAATATACAGGATGTTCCATTTGAAAAAATGTACTTTTCACCACTTTCGTATGTATCGGTAAAATCACAAATTTTGAACGACCCTGTAGAATGGAGAAAGAATTTCTTTAGACACAACTAATACACAGGGCATTGTCAAACTACATCCAAAATTTAAGCTGTCTTTGAATCCGAATACCGCAGTAATAAGCATTTGAATAAAGCTATGTTTCGCACAAAAAATAAGGAAATCAATGAATTTCTCGAAAACCACTAGAGATAGGTATAGGGAAGTATCATACAAAAATAATCGGAAAGCAATAACAAAGCGAGAAATGCAATAATATATAGGGTGTCCTATTTAAAATATCAAAGTTGCTGCTACTTTTCAATATAAGCGGCAACGTCGCAGCGCTGAAAATATTTTAGATCGATAGAACAGAACTAATTATCCAAGAAATCAAATTTTCAAAATAATCCTATATCCCGTTTTCCAGAAATGTCTAATAGGCCATCGAGTTTGGGACACCCTGTATAAGTACGTACTTGATGTATAGAATACAAATCATGCGTTTTTACTTCGTTTGAAAGGTTATCATTGGCTATAGAAGTTCAGAAAAGCGTCACATTCCACTTTTATTCCATTTTTATTGCACGATAAAACCAATGACAACCTCGTTTTTCATCAAAATTTACATATTCTTCCACCTTCTCTGGCTTTTCAGTTGACAAATATTTCGAATCTTATAATAGGTACTCGTTTCGAAGTTCCGCGACGATTTTTTTTCCCTAAATATTCAAGTTTAATTCTTTGGATTACCTCTCTCTAAATCTAACCAATTACCTTGATTTACAACTTGTTATTCTAGTCATAATATACCGTACTGTCCATTAAGAGTGTAACAAATGGATTTTTTCTTTCTCTTGCGCAATTAAATGGCATCAGTATATGCCACTTGAAATATTTGGCAAAATTTAAGAACAACAAACGAAATTTGCAGAAGTATAAATCTAAATGAATTTCAAAAATATGCCTCGACTTGAGAAAAATCATGCCGAAATGATTTGATTGAGGCCAATTTGAACAAGTGTGAAATCAGAATACTTGAAAATCATAAACATACAGGAAAAATTCCCCTGTATGCTGATAACTTGAAGCCATTCTAAATTCAGTCAATAAGTTATCGAACATGTAATAACTTCTGGGGTACTCAAAAATAATTTCACTGTGCAAGTAATAAAAAAATCCATCCGTTGCATATTCAAAGGACCACAACACTGTAGTTGCTGTAACTCGCGCTGCGCTGTTGTTGTACCGTCGTTCGCTCTATACCTTCATCGTCTCCAATAGCCGTGATCGTCTAGTGGTTAGGACCCCACGTTGTGGCCGTGGTAACCCAGGTTCGAATCCTGGTCACGGCAATGTCAAACATTGTCACGGAGGAGACTTTTTTTTTGTTTTTTTTCACATCCAGATTCTTCAAATAATGATGGAAATCATTTCAAACAATCATATTATTGTCTTGAGTACTTAATATACGTAATTTTAGTAATAAAATAAATCTATTCTATATTGATTTTTTCACAAATTCTATCTTATTCTTCAAATTAACCGTCAGTTCTACGATTCGACTTTCACACAAAAAGGAAGCCCTGTAATGTTCTAAGAACACCGTGTAAATCAAGTGATAGGAGATACGAATTAACATCTGCTTAAAATTTTTGAAGTTTGTATATTTGATTAGACTTTATTAGATACCTCTCCACAATAGAGACTAGTTCATAAAAAGATTTCACTCACAAGAACGACATTCCATTCTCAAGCAAAAAACTGGTTTCTTCCGGATTACACGCTCGTCGTTGTTATAGATACTCTTTCCAACTTTTAGTGAATGAAGTAAACATACAGAGTGGCCAACAAAAGGCATGCAACTAGCTTCTCTCCCCCTTGTTTGTATTTTGAAGCAAAAATATTCGGACACGTAGTTTGATTGTGAGGAGTACGACGGCGCATAAGGGGTCACTGTGAAAATTAAAAATATCTTCATTGACAGATTTTAACCAGTCAATAGGCAATTGACAGATTATAATCTGTCATTGACAGATTATATTTAGGCATTGACGGATTAAAGTTGTCAATGGAGATATTTTTTGATTTTGCATCGACTCTAATATACCGTCGTAGAGGGAGACACTTTTTGGACAAATTATTTAACATATTCATTCAACACCCTAGCCAGGATGTTTCACAACCACAAAATTCTATACGAAAAGTGGGGTGAAAAGGTACAAAATTATCTTTCCAGTGGTTGATCAAAATTCGAAAATACGAATTAGTTTTGGGGATCAGGAATCAATCAATTTACCATTAGAAGTAGGTTTCAATGTTTGTGAGAAAAAGCAAACACGTTTATTCAAACGTTATTATAACAAGAGTTGAAAATGTGATCCATTCGCTTCTATACAATATTATAGACTTACGTTCACTTCTGAAATTTTGTTCTGATGGGGTTCCACATTACATAGGAATCATGTATCGACAAACTTCCTAACTGACTTGACAACATACGAATCATTTTATTGAAATGAATGTCCCCAAACAACCGAGCAGTAAGTCTTGAAATTGGATGTTAACAACTTCGATTCATCCTGAAATGGAATAACCATTTTTTATGGGGAAGCTGAGATAATTTTCAAAAAAACCAAACCGAATCAGTCACAAGACCGAAATAAACGTTTGTTCTAAGTATTTTCCTACACTCATCTTACAATTTTATTCAACAATAAAAAGCAAACGATGAATGGGAAATTTGATTATAATGAAAAATTTCAACATTGAAAACCTGCTTCTGTTGAGATGAAGTAAATCAGAAATGTTTGTAGTTATTCTGATTCTCAAATCTCAAGACTTATTTGAATTTTTCATCAGTGCCAAAATTATCGGGTTGATGATTTGAATTTCTGCGAATAAAGTATTATTGGAAAGATAGCTTCATCGGTTTAGACCATGATTTTCATTAAAATACGAAACACGTCTTCCATTAATTCTGTTAAAGAATATTTATGCAGAATTCGAAGTGGATTGAAGTACGTTGTCCCATAGAAACTCTGACCCGGATTCCAACCCTCTTTGGGGTGGAATTTCGTAAAACCCTTCCTCTTCAGATGCTAACGTCATACAAGGAACACACCCTTCATGTTTCAGATCTCTACGATCAGCCGTTTAGACTGTGTGTTGATTCACCCCCAAAATACCTTTCTACCCCTGTTCATCCCCGTTAGGCGATTTATTTCAATGAAATACGAAAAAAGCCTTTCATCAAATCTGTTAAAAAATGTTTATGTAGAATTTGAAGTAGATTGGACTAAAGCATCACGTTTTCTCATAAAAAATTTTCTTCTTTTTTTTTCTCCCTCCCCCTTAGAGGTGGAATTGTTCAGTCATAATGAAATATAGCCTATATCATTTTTGAATTTTTGATTTTTAAAATTGGATCAGTATTTCCGAAGATTAATCCCTACAAAGGAACATTCAAACACGAACCTCTTAATATTGTTAGTATTCAAGTATAGACATACACATATCAAGAAAGAGTGCTTGGTAATGTATTGATGATACTGTCAAATATGGAAAGTTGTCATTAGATTATTCAAATCCATTCAAACAAATACATGAGTTGAGAGATGTTTCAACCTCAACTTCAATTTATTACGCTATAAGGTAGACACGATTGAATTTCCACAAAATTTATTGTCTTCGCGACATGTTTCGGTACACTGTACCTTTATCAAGCGAATGTATTTAAACACTTTTCTACCCCTGTTCATCCCCGTTAGGCGATTTATTTCAATGAAATACGAAAAAAGCCTTTCATCAAATCTGTTAAAGAATGTTTATGTAGAATTTGAAGTAGATTGGACTAAAGCATCACGTTTTCTCATAAAAAATTTTCTTCTTTTTTTTTCTCCCTCCCCCTCAGTGTTTAAATACATTCGCTTGATAAAGGTACAGTGTACCGAAACATGTCGCGAAGACAATAAATTTTGTGGAAATTTAATCGTGTCTACCTTATAGCGTAATAACTATGGATTTCCATCAAGTAAAGGCCACCTCAGTCCAAAACTCAACTTCAATATTCTAAAACAGAAACACTCAGTATTCATAATTCCATATTTTAGTACTCCAAGTTCATATATATCAAATTGATACGATTACAGGATGTAGGAATATAAAACAATCTCCAAATTCGCAAACTTGTACGGATACGTGCTGAGCATTTCACCTTAGTACGGTGACCGGAGCAAACTTGCAACCTCAGCATATGAATTTTTATAAATATTGAGGGAGGTCAAGATTCGGTATTCAGTATTCAGTAAATCAGTCAGTATTCATCGATCACTCTTCAGGAACGGTTCCAGAACATTTTTGAGGAATGCAGCACACCGTGTTTGGTGTTTTTTTGTATTTCCCGTTAGCTATTCAATTTCAGTTCATTTTCGAGCATAGTTTCTCATTTTTTATAATAAATATTCAATCAAGTTTTCGAATGAGTGCTTTCATTATTTGGATTAATGAAAGTTGGGTGAAACAGCGAAAAATCCTCTCGTAATAAGCCAAGCGAGTACCGAGTTGCGACAATACCTCTTACAGAAGTTTTGCACTTTTTTCATGTTAATACGGAGAGGAGAGAGCCCCAAAACATTCTGCCATAATCGATTTCTGTCTTGAAGTTTTCATCGCAGACCACCTCGTAGATTCCATCTAGCACCACTATGGGGAATGATTCTGATGGTCCGAAACGAACGGCCGTTTTCAGTGACCCGACACGTCCGTGAATAATAATTCATAGAAAAAATCGAAGCCGTACGATTTTTGAGCACCTCATCCATATTCATAGGCATAGGCAGGCACCGCCGTACATCAACTACTATTTGCACATGTCATAGCTACAGTTATTTATCGATTTGCTGTGAACACGACGCGACGGGCCTTGTGCAAGTATTTACTGAAAAAAGAGGAGCCGCAGCCAGAGATGCATTCGACTGTGGGAGTCATTCAAGTCGCCCATCAGTTTTCGACTCTGGCAGTGCTTTATCATCCGTTCTTGATCGCTAGACTCGAAAACGGAATAGAGCAGGGCCGGCATGGCGATCGGGTAAATCCGGGACCGGGAAGAGCTTCGAAACGAGATTCGATTATGAAAAGTAAGAGAAGCTATGGATGAAATGAATAAGAACTCTGCTCCAGGTAATGATGGGATTTCGGTAAAAGATATATTAATAGTGCAGGAGTTAATAATACCAATCTTAGTCGACTTGGTCAATAAAATGTTCGAAACAGGGTAATTTCCGAAGGAGCTAAAAATAGGTAAGGTTACCCCGATCCATGAATCAGGATCAAAAAATAAATTGGAAAATTATCGACCCATTACAGTAGTTTGTGCATTGTCAAAATTTATAGAGATTCTTTTTAGAAACCGTATCATGAACTTCATTACAAGATATGTTGAATTAGACAAGTATCAATATGATTTTCAAGAACAGTCAAATACCCAAAGTGATACGATGGACTTTCTGAACCATGTCATAACTAACTTGGATAACAAAAAATATATAATAACAGTATTTATTGATCTACAAAAGGCATTCGATGTAGTGGATCATGAAATACTAATTGAGAAATTGAACTCTTAAGGTATAAGAGGAAAGAGTGCAAGCATATTAATATCATACTTGAAAGATCGGCAACAATATGTATCTCTGGATAAAGTAAATAGTGAAATCACGAATATAAACTGTGGAGTCCCACAAGGCTCAGTCTTGGGACCAGTTGTACTCTTTACACACCTTTAATCTCAAAAAGGCAAATCTTAAGGCTCGCTATTACATATTTGCAGATGATACCATTCTAGTATATGAAGGATCTAAACTAGCAGAACTAGAAGACTTGGTGAATAGAGATTCAGAACTATATGCTAAATGGCTCCTGTCTAACAAGTTACAAATTAATTTGAAGAAAACAGTGTATATGCTTTTTGAAAATAAAATTGAAGAAAGCCACGACCCTGATATAAGAATTGGAGATCAGGCAATTCGAAAGGTCGATCATACCAAATATCTAGGGTTGGTGATCGATGATAAATCAAACTAGCACAAACATGCAGAACACTTGACAAAAAAAATTGTACCAATGATTGGAGCACTTTATAGATGCCAAAGCTACTTAAATGTTGCAAATAAAATCATGATATACAATGCTTATTTTCTCTCTATATTCCGTTATCTAATAACAAATTGGGGGGTACGTTCTCAAACATTATTTTAATAAGATAAAAACTTTGCAAAATAAGGTAGTGAAAACTTAATTTGGCTTTGAATACAGAACACACACAGAAATGATCTTCCATCGAACCGAAATTTAACCGCTAGAAAAAATTCTACAAATAGAACAGTGCAAATTTATTTATAAAATTTCGTTACAATAACAAAGAATCAACAAAAATGTAACACAAACATGAGCATAGTAAATGAAATACATTCATATGAAACCAAAAATCAAAACCAAATCTATCTACCCCAGGTGACAACAAATATTGGCTTGAATAATCCCTTCTCGAAATGTCTTCAAACATATAACCTTTTGCCAAACTCTATAAAAAATAAAGATAGCTACTCCACATTCAAAGCTGAAATGATGCAATTCGTCGACAGCCATTGAATTTACAATATGTATATGTTCCGGTACCAGCAATCATTGCTGATTTGGAACAATGCTTTGAATACATATGTTATGAATCTGTATTGAATTCTTATCCTTTCGGAAACAGATGTACTAATAACTACTTTATCTATTTTAAAAATAATTAAAAAATTGATTGTTCATTTATACTTATATACTTATTGCTGTAGTGTGTGTATATATGTATATATAATTCTGTATAGTCTGCAGTATGTGATATAGGTTTGTAATGATCACCCTTACATATCGATTTAAAAATATGTCCTCAATATTTGAAATTTGTTTATTTATATCTCTTTATATTGTATGGCGTGTGTATAAATAGCTGTTCAATCTGAAATTCTTTATAGTCTGAAATGTGTGATATAGGGTAAGAAAAATTATTTTGTACTGATCACCTTTGTATATCGATTGAGAAAAATAAATAAATGCATATATTAAAAAAAAACAACACGAAAAATTCACTTGTAATATCACAAGAACTTAAATTATTTCCAGGAATGATATGAGCTTGCGTAGCATTCGGTACGAGAATTTCACACCATAATTTGGGAAAAAATCATTTATCCAACCTGACATTTTAATATAATTTTTCTGATTGTCAAGTTGGTCAGGGTATTGCTGTTTTTGACATATGTTTAGTTGTCATTTTTGTCAATAATCACTAGTTCAAAAAGATCATATAGGTATATCCACCATATTTTATATAAAATTACCAACTTCAGTTGAACCAAATGCTAAAACTCAGATGGGTACCAGCCCAGTATATCGCCCTTTGGTAATTTCAGTTAAATGAAGGAGGTACAAACATATTTTTACAATTAACATGACGCAGTTTCTAAGAAATTTTTATGTAGGTATATCTACCATATTCCGTTAAATGAAAAAATTAACAACTTTAGTTACTCCAATTGCTAAAACTCACATGGGTACTAGTTCAGTTTATGGCCCTTTGATAATTTTGGGTTACTGAAGTGGGAAGAAATGTTTTTTTTAATGAGTAATCCATAATGTAAATGATATAATATCAACATGGTTTGTTGCAGTAGGTGACCGTGATAAATAGGCGGTCATACTTTTGCTAGATGACGTTTATATTGGTAAACTACATCAAGTTTCTCCATAGTGAACCAGCAAACAAAGATATCCTCATGTAAAACATTTCATGTGAGCATTCGCGTTGATAATTTGAGAAAAATGGAATGCTTCGGAAAGTATAATTCATGTAAATATTGCAAAAAGTTCAATCAAGTGCAAGTATGTATCTAAAAATAACTAAAATTAATATATTCAACAAATTTAATGGAAGATTGCGACCAGGAAGCGTTAGAGTCGAATGGTTTGTATACGAAATCGAAAAGAGTCTGCTGCAGATGTCGAGTGAATATTGGCTTTCGCCTAAAAGAGATTTGAACAAGATTATTTGAAAATATTACATATACGTCTTATTAATTTATCACCTTCCTATTCATCATCAAGAAAAGAGGATGGTTTAGAATTCAAGCAACATTCAAATCTTATTATGTTCGTACATCCTACGTTTTTGAAATATAATAATAATAACGTTTATTGCTCCCAAGAAATAACAATTATTTATGATGGGGAACAGTTAAAGTATAATAATGAAACAAATTTGTGTTTTCTGTTTAATGGAACTTCTAGTTGTGAGGAAAAGTACCCCGACTCGAGGATTTCAACTGGAACACCCAGTATATTTTATACACTCAACAAATAATTATGAGGTGATCTCATATGCGACCCTCGTTATTAGCATGATTTTGCATAAGTTAATTTAGGTACCAATTTATAATATCAAAATGTTGCTGAAACAAGAATCTTTCTCATTAAGAAACTAAAATAAGCCATAATAGTTCGTTTTAAAAAAATCGTTGTGTTATAAATCGCAATATTTTCTCTACAAAATTAATTATTCATTTCATAAAGTTGGATAATTTTTTTCGAAGCTATACCATATTATAGCATATTAACCACCAAAATATCGAATTGATACACAGAGAGACAAAAAAGTTATAGGGCGAGCCTGAATCGGTTGACACTTGGTTTAGTAGGTGTGAATTGGAATATGAATGGTTTTTATTTTCAGCATGTATGAAACCTACAAAATTTCACCGAAAATATCGAAAACTATCAGAGGAACAATTCAATATATTTAAAATATGAAAAAACTTAAAATTTCTGAATAGAATGTGTTCTGAGAAAGATGCCTAGAAGCCTGGTGCGTTTACTTATACCTGTGAAAGTTTGGGATAAAAGTGGCAAAATCTGGATTGCTTGAATTTTGGTGGATAATTGAGCTTTTGGAGGTTTCCTTACTACGTACAGATGTCGCTCACAGTCTCTTGTCAGTCTTGTTTGAAGCTAAATTTGCACTAAATGAAAATGTGCAGTCTGGTTTTTCTATTTTCATTTAATTGGCTAGTGAGAAGAGATCGCAACATAAACGATAATCGGTGGCCAATAAAATATCAGTAGAACGCGAGATTTTGTCTCTTGAAAACAAACGCTCCTCCATGAATGACTTTACTCGATGTTCACTTTACTAAACTTGGGTAGAGGTTATATTTGTGTGATTTGATGTCTTTGCTGATTGTTTTTCAGAATTTCCCAGTTTTTACAAGTTACAGAATTACTGACAATAGTTGTTACATGCCTAGTGAAAATATGCAGAATTGTGGTCCACTGTTTATAACAAAGAAAGTCCAAATAGTTTTTATTATGTCGCCTGATGAACGAAACCTCACGCTTAGAGGTTTATTCAGATTTCCAATAGTTGCATTTCAGTTACCTTGAATGTTAATTCGTATCTCCTGTCCCTTGATTCACGGTGTTCTTTGAACATTACAGGACTCCCCTTTCGTGTGAATCTGCATAAAAAAACCTCGGTTATAGATGAGTGTATATCTTCATTTGTAGGCCTAGACTGTGCACAAACATTTAAAAGTCGCAACATTTTGCAGAAATCTCAGACAAAACTAACAACAAATCAGACACTATAATAATATGTAACAAGTTTCGAATAAAATGTTTTAATGTTCAAAAGCAACGAAGTCAATAAATACACACGATAAACATTGTTACACATCAAAGACAAAATGTCGAATTGACATGACAATTGATTCGACACTTGACATCAAATTTGAAAAAGGGAACATAACGCTCCCTACCGAAAAAATAGTGGAAACCACCAAAATCGTCAATTGTTTTTTTCGCCACAAAAATTTAAACAAAATCTCAAAATCACCAGGTTTTCTAGGCATCTTGATAATGGAAATAACTTCAAGAAATGAATTAAAATATTCAGGAATTCATATAGATAGTCATCTTAGATGGAACGTGCAGGCAAAAGTGGTGTCGAATGAACTCGAAAGTCTCATACCAAAATTTAAAATATGTAGAAGATTTTGTAATATAGAACACTTGACATACGGAATCTTAGCATGGGGTGGACTCTGTTTTGTCAAATTATATTAGTTCAGCAATATAGAGATGAAAACAAGCAGAAAATTATACATATATACAAAACCAGATATCGTGAGGAGGCAAGAATCGTACCTGAAGCAAATAAGACAATAGGACACCGAAATTACAATTTTATAAAACAAATAATATATATAGAGTGGCTTGTAAAATTTTTTTGGGAGCCAAAACCTAACGAGATTAATGTTATAAATTCGCAAAAATTATTGAAAAATATAATAGTTTAATGGATCGAAGAGCAATACAGAAGTGTAATTCAGGAATTGATATGAAAAATAACTGAGATTATCAATTTTTCACTCTACATATATATCATATTCAACTGTACTATTTTATATTCATTCGTTGTTTGTATACAATTGAGAAATCATTTCGTTAATTGTAATATAAAATGTTAAAATAATATAATTTGTAGTTGAAATATGTGATGAGGTTAGGTACAACATTGTTATAACTAGTATTCAGGTAAGTGTGAGATAGTTGACAGTAGAAACTTGCTGATAACCCCACGCGGATTAATTTCCTTATGTTCTCTTCATACAAATTGCCTATTGAAAAACTCTCGATCAGTGTTCAGAGATATAAATAATAGTATATTATGCAACGATCGTGTAATCATGGTTATTAATACATGAGCATAAACCGGGATACGAAACGAGCCGAAGGTGAGTTTCGTATGGTTTAAGCGAGTGTATTAATAACCATTACATGAGAGTTGCATACGCTATTTTGTCTACACCCGATAAATAGTAAAGAACTACAAATATTATATTTATATTAGTATTGCACACAATAATACTAATTTAACGATTTTTTTTGAAAAATTCCACAGAATTGTAATTAATAGTGTTACTTCGAGAAATGAAACGATGAGGTATGAAAAAAAGATCAAAAATCAAAGAAAAAAAAAGATCACTCGAGACCGGAATCGAACCAATGTCTCCTCCAGCTTGAATAATCAATGTCAGCGCCACAGACGGCTCGGCTACGGAGAGCCCACAAAAGTTGATGAAAAAATAAGTAATAGATCATGCATTTGTCAAATGAAAAATTCAATCATTCTAACTGTATTTCTGTCGGTGAAAGTGTCGAAGGTGATTCTCCAATATCGCTGGTATCAGACATTTTGTTATGATTATCGAAGTTTGGCTACCTATACCGATTTTGACTTGACAAATGTCAAATGCAGAGCAAGCACATCATGCTTGATTGAAAAATAATGGGTTTCTATTGGTTGAAAATCTGTATCGTAATGAAAAAACTGTATCGTAATGGATTTCATTATAAAACGGGTTGTGGGCATATAAGTGTATTATTAGAGTACGGGTGTAGATAATAGTAGATTATACCATGAGTCAAAAATAATAGTCATTATTGCGAGTAGTACACTCTACTTCACTTACGACTCATTTATTAATCATAAGCAATTGATTCTTCAGTTTCATTCATTTCAATACAAATACACAAACACTACCTATGCGTTTGACACTGACTTTTAGGAGTTTGGTTTTTTTCGTTTCCATGATAATATTCAATTTGAGAAATTTTGTGATTGGTGTCAAATATGGAAAGTTGTCATCAATTTATTCAAATCCATTCAAACAAATACATGAATTGAGAGATGTTTCTACCTCAACCTCAATATTCTAAAATGGAAACACTCAGTGTTTACAATTCCATATTTTAATACTCCAATTTCATAGACATCGAATTGATACGTTAACAGGATATAGGAATATAAAATAATCTCCAAATTCGCAAACTTGGACGGATGCGTGCTAAGCATTTCACCTTAGTACGGTGACTGGAGCAAACTTGCAATCTCAGCATATGAATTTTCATAGATAGTGAGGGAGGTCAAGATTCGGCATTCAGAATTCAGTAAATCAGTCTGTATTCATTGATCACTCTTCAGGAACGGTTCCAGAAAATTTTTGAGAATGCAGCACATCACCTCGACAATCCTGCTGGTTAGCAATATATTGTAAGTTTTTGGCGTTTTTTTGTATTTCTCGTTAGCTGTTCAATGTCAGTTCATTTTCGAGCATATTTCCTCATTTATTTTTGTGATAATTATTTGATTAAGTTTTCAAATGAGTTTTTTCATTATTTGGATGAATGAAAGTTGGGTGAAACTGCGAAAAATTCCCCCAAACGAGTACCGAGTTGCGATAATAGGACTACAAGAGGGAATAATGACTATAACTATTAATCTCTCGCCATTATTCCCTAAGGAAATAATATTTATTTATTCATTTATTTACGAGCATTGCTCATTACTACAAAATTTATAAGGTTGACATCGCATTACTTAAAAATACAAATAAAATACTTGTGACATTTAAATATATAAAATATCTGATGCTTAAGAGGCATCGTTTTTATTAGAGTAACAATAAAACTGAGGAAGACAAATAACAAAGCTAATGTTAGACACACTTTCTCAGGGCGTACTCAAAGTGTGCAGAACCCATAAAAAAGTCCAGGCTATCTGAATGGTGATTGGCAAGCCTAGATGATCTGATAACAAATGAGTTACCGGCTATATTAGTTCTGAATGGTGGAATATAGAAGGAGAAGTTTGAACGAGTGGATCTGGACGGAACGTGCAAACTAATGTAGCTATTTAGCTCAGGAGCACAATGTTTGGAGTTTATCAGGTTGAACAACATCCTGAGGTCTCTTATTTGGCGACGAGAGTTCAAACTGTTCAAGTTCAACTCAATTTCAAGATTCTCACAATTATAAGTAGTATAGTGTTTTTTGAACGCTATGTATCTTAAAAATGTATATGTGGCATTATACTGCAGAAACCATAAGTATAATACTTACATTTGTAACTTATGTATTTGTAGTTATTCTGCCAACACGCAATATTTTATAAATGCTTTTTTTTTATCTAATTTCAACACTGTCTATTGTTTGATTATAAAAACTATCTTATCCTGTTATTATGAACACCCTCCATGATTGTTTTAAAATCTACTGTTAATATACCACGTACAGCCCTAGGCTTGTGGTTTTCTTCTGTTTATTTGTCAATGAATCAAATATTTTGATGCCAACATATCTTTGTACACTTTATGCTTTTTTTCAAATAAACGTTATTATTATTATTATTATTATTATTATTATTATTATGTATCAGTCGTAAATAAACATTGGTACTATTAAAAAAAATGAGACATTTAGCGCAATCAAAACTCTCTCAATCATCGCACACCCTTCTCCACCCCTAGCAGTCCTTCGAACGATACCGCTTGACCGGTGAAGCGGAAAAGACGCGTGTCGATGCGACATCGACACCGACATCGTGATCTCGTCTGCACCAGCGCCAGATGACACTCCGGAGCGCCCATTTGGCACGCTCCGGTGGGCGCGTGTGCCCGTCGCAAAGATACGCCGGGGTGCCCTCCATCAGTCACCGGTCAACGGAGGGTTAATTGGATAATGATGGGGCCAACTGGCGATGGGCGGATATACGGAGAGGGCCTAGGACTGTCCAGATGACGCAGCATCTTCATCTCGAGTCCGGCTGATTGATTTCGGTGGGTAGGTATACGAGGGGTGTGTCCGCAGGGGCGCAACCAGAACTTTTTTTCGGGGGGGGGTGAGTTTTAATTTTGAGTTTCGAAAGTACATCTTAACATATACAGGGTGTAACTGATATAAGTGTAAAACATTTAAGGAGGTGATTCCTCATCGAAAAAAAGACAGGACCTTTCATAATATAAGGAAACACCATTGGAGCATCCCTTGTTAAGATACAGCCTTGTTAAGGGGGTACAAAAAAATTGTATAACAGTTTTTCTGTACGAGCACTGAAAAAGTTACAATATTGAAATCAAACTGAAGTTTGGTACTATCAAAAAGACACTTAGCCAGTAATTTATTTGGTTTACCCCATGGTGGAAAATGCAACCTAAATTTATTTCCAATGTAACTTTTTTCTTATCATTTGTTTACCATTTAAGAATGTTATTCCGTCAGCCTGTTTCATTCTAAACAAAAATTGTCTTCTGGGCTTTGTGCCCAAAATAAACCAGTTCGCAGGAAAAAATTATTTCACGAACAACTACAGAGATACATCGTCATAAATGCGAAAATACGAAACTAATCTATCTAGTAGGTCGCTATTAGCGATAGTGACAATTGAATTGGTATGACGCTATCAGTTTGTGAATTTCACTCGGAATTTCACTATTGTAACTTTTTCAGTGCTTGTGAAAAAAATTGTTATACAAATTTTATGTACCCCCTTTAAGGAGCTGTATCTTAAAAAGGATACTCCAATGAAGTTTCTTTATGTGGAAGATCCTATCTTTTTTTCGATGAGGAATCATCTCCTTAAATGTTTTCCACTTATTCAGTTACATCCTGTATATATATATATATATATATATATATATATATATATATATATATATATATTTGCATATTTATGTATATTATATTTTCCAGACATCTTATGTAAAATAGCATCTTATCTGCGTAATGTCGAAAAAGTTCGTTCATTTTCTGCAGTGGAAACAGGCAATACTGCTAATATATTTTACAATATTTTGATGTTC
Source organism: Zygogramma bicolorata (assembly GCA_032362365.1). NCBI lineage: Eukaryota > Metazoa > Arthropoda > Insecta > Coleoptera > Chrysomelidae > Zygogramma > Zygogramma bicolorata. The sequence goes on from JAVJAQ010002763.1 coordinate 386,831, forward strand.
GGTAATATGTCTCCACAATGTTCTAGATTCTAGAGCACTTAGAGCATCTTTGGCCATTTCTCTCTTTCCAACCTAGAGACTTTCCTATACCACAGCTTGAGTTCCGCTCTAAGTTCTTCTTTAGTGCCACTCAAGTCATCTCGGTAGAAATCAACCAATTCTTGAAATTATTTCAATATACTGTCAATCAGTTTATTAGGATCTGTCGGCAATCAACTTTGGAATCCAATAAAAACTGATTTGTGCTTTGAGAATATTATTTATAGCAATGAGCAATGTTAATATTGACTGAGAGCATGTGTTTTGCTTGGTATTTGGTAGTAATAGTGAACTATTCAATTTCTGGTCAATTTGGGGGGTGGGTTATAACCCCTGAACCCCCCCCCTTGGGTGCGCCCTTGTGTGTCCGCATAACTCGGGTTGCGTTCAGGGAAGCACGGTTCAGTGTTTACGATCATACCCTTGTCCCTGAATCTTTTGTCGTCGAGTGACATTTGGCGAGGAGACATAGATTCAAGAGGAACTAAGTTCATTTCTGAAGATTCGTCAAACAGGTAATTTATTCACGAGTAATTTCAACCAGAACTTTGTATAATAGAGTTCCCATGTAGTACTGAATATTGGCTGAACCCAATTTTAATTGGGACAACACAGATATATCATAATTCAAATATATGACTAATGTCAGCTACGAAACAACAACAAATATTTCTATTTGAAAAGGAATTTGCATAGAAGATTTGAGAACGGAAGCGTATTTAGTTTCCGAAACGTTAACGATAAGCATTTTCGCATATATATATATATATATATATATATATATGTATATATATATATGTAGAAATTGATGTTTTCACGGATCTTCGATATGCAAGATGAATTTTCTGGGTTTTTATCCGTTAGGTATCTTCTGATTCGTTCGACGTTTCGAATTCCATTTTGAATTCATTCTCAAGAACTGTGAGACGAATATCTGTCCATACCGTCCTGGTCAATCACTCCCCTTACGAAGTAACCAAGCAAGAGTAAGCAAAGACTTCAATTGTCTGTTCTCCATGGAAACTGGTATTTATAATGATTCTCTCCAGTTATTATCCGACTAGGTCCGATATTATTGATGATTATATCGTCAGCCGCTCTCTAAGGTTGTATCCTGCCCATCCAGGTATTATGTAGAAATTGATGTTTTCACGGATCTTCGATATGCAAGATGAATTTCCTGGGTTTTTATCCGTTAGGTATCTTCTGATTCGTTCGACGTTTCGAATTCCATTTTGAATTCATTCTCAAGAACTGTGAGACGAATATCTGTCCATACCGTCCTGGTCAATCACTCCCCTTACGAAGTAACCAAGCAAGAGTAAGCAAAGACTTCAATTGTCTGTTCTCCATGGAAACTGGTATTTATAATGATTCTCTCCAGTTATTATCCGACTAGGTCCGATATTATTGATGATTATATCGTCAGCCGCTCTCTAAGGTTGTATCCTGCCCATCCAGGTATTATGTAGAAATTGATGTTTTCACGGATCTTCGATATGCAAGATGAATTTTCTGGGTTTTTATCCGTTAGGTATCTTCTGATTCGTTCGACGTTTCGAATTCCATTTTGAATTCATTCTCAAGAACTGTGAGACGAATATCTGTCCATACCGTCCTGGTCAATCACTCCCCTTACGAAGTAACCAAGCAAGAGTAAGCAAAGACTTCAATTGTCTGTTCTCCATGGAAACTGGTATTTATAATGATTCTCTCCAGTTATTATCCGACTAGGTCCGATATTATTGATGATTATATCGTCAGCCGCTCTCTAAGGTTGTATCCTGCCCATCCAGGTATTATGTAGAAATTGATGTTTTCACGGATCTTCGATATGCAAGATGAATTTTCTGGGTTTTTATCCGTTAGGTATCTTCTGATTCGTTCGACGTTTCGAATTCCATTTTGAATTCATTCTCAAGAACTGTGAGACGAATATCTGTCCATACCGTCCTGGTCAATCACTCCCCTTACGAAGTAACCAAGCAAGAGTAAGCAAAGACTTCAATTGTCTGTTCTCCATGGAAACTGGTATTTATAATGATTCTCTCCAGTTATTATCCGACTAGGTCCGATATTATTGATGATTATATCGTCAGCCGCTCTCTAAGGTTGTATCCTGCCCATCCAGGTATTATGTAGAAATTGATGTTTTCACGGATCTTCGATATGCAAGATGAATTTTCTGGGTTTTTATCCGTTAGGTATCTTCTGATTCGTTCGACGTTTCGAATTCCATTTTGAATTCATTCTCAAGAACTGTGAGACGAATATCTGTCCATACCGTCCTGGTCAATCACTCCCCTTACGAAGTAACCAAGCAAGAGTAAGCAAAGACTTCAATTGTCTGTTCTCCATGGAAACTGGTATTTATAATGATTCTCTCCAGTTATTATCCGACTAGGTCCGATATTATTGATGATTATATCGTCAGCCGCTCTCTAAGGTTGTATCCTGCCCATCCAGGTATTATGTAGAAATTGATGTTTTCACGGATCTTCGATATGCAAGATGAATTTTCTGGGTTTTTATCCGTTAGGTATCTTCTGATTCGTTCGACGTTTCGAATTCCATTTTGAATTCATTCTCAAGAACTGTGAGACGAATATCTGTCCATACCGTCCTGGTCAATCACTCCCCTTACGAAGTAACCAAGCAAGAGTAAGCAAAGACTTCAATTGTCTGTTCTCCATGGAAACTGGTATTTATAATGATTCTCTCCAGTTATTATCCGACTAGGTCCGATATTATTGATGATTATATCGTCAGCCGCTCTCTAAGGTTGTATCCTGCCCATCCAGGTATTATGTAGAAATTGATGTTTTCACGGATCTTCGATATGCAAGATGAATTTTCTGGGTTTTTATCCGTTAGGTATCTTCTGATTCGTTCGACGTTTCGAATTCCATTTTGAATTCATTCTCAAGAACTGTGAGACGAATATCTGTCCATACCGTCCTGGTCAATCACTCCCCTCACGAAGTAACCAAGCAAGAGTAAGCAAAGACTATATATATATATATATATATATATATATATATATATATTTATTTCAAATTGTGACTGTATGCGTTATGTAGAGAGACTTATTTGGGTTGCAGTCTGGGGATGACAATTAGGCTGTTCTCTTTGTTTTTGTCGAGCTTTCGAAAATGTTTATTTTCTTTTTCAAGACGCTACAATATGTAAATATATATATATATATATATATAACTATATATATATATAAATAATTATATATATATATATATATATATATATGTATATATATATAAATAATTAAAATTATTAAAAATGAATGACATATTTTACGAAGATCGGGAAGTCACTTGACGGAAATTGAGTCATATACAGAGTTATTACTTTTTAATTATCTACTGATATTATAATTGCAAATGAGGGATAAGGGTAATGTTACTGTTCTGATGTATATTGAAGATTATAATCGAAGGAGTAACTTATTACTTGAGTATGAAAAATACTATAAACAACTGAATCGTGATCCAACCTCAACTCTTCAACAAAAAGCTAACCAACTCGTAAACAAACTGAAAAATAAAAAGATAATAGATGATACTACCGCAAAATCCTTGACAATAAAAAACTCTACTGCACCAAGGTTTTATACTCTTCCAAAGATTCATAAACCTTCACTAGCAATGAGACCAATCACTTCAACTATCGATTCACCAAATAGCAAATTAACCAAGCTAGTTAACAATATTCTCACAACAGCTTACAATACTCAAAATTCATTTCATGTTAGTGACTCATTTGAATTCAGTGAATTCATCAATAATATAATCCTTCCACAACAATTTGTCATCATTAGCCTAGATGTTATATCCCTCTTCACGAACCTCCCAAAAAGTTTGGTCAAAATGAGTATTAAGAAAAAGTGGAACATTATATCAGAATACTGCCAGTTCGACGAAAATACTTTCATGGAAGTTATTGATTTCATTTTCGATTCGACATATATGCTTTTTGATAAAAAAATTTACAAACAAATTTTTGGTACACCTATGGGATCAACTATTTCTCCTATAATATCGAGTTATGTTCTTGATGATCTTCTTGATGAATGTTCAAAAAGAATTGATTTCGATTTTCCCTTCCTGAAGAGGTATGTCGATGATCTCATCCTTTCTGTTCCCCAATCAAAAGTAGATGAAGTTTTGGAGATATTCAACAGCTACGATGAAAATATTCAATTCACTGTAGAAAGAGAATCTAATAACTCTGTTCCCTTTCTAGATATGAGATTGATAAGGACAGAAAGAAATGAAATCATAACTAGATGGTACCGAAAACCTATAGATAGCAACAGATTGTTAAATTATCATTCATATCATCCTATGAAAACAAAAATCAATGTAATAAAGAATTTCAAGAATAGAGTAGAAAAGTTATCCCACCCCTCTTTAAGGATTGAATGTTTGAAAGAACTCGAAATTATACTATTAGAAAATTCATATCCAAAATCTGTAGTCAATAAAATTCACTTCAGCACCCCATCTTTTGATAGTGTTACCTCACCTATAATTCCAGTTACTGAAGATCGCTCCTATTACAAAACATTACCTAACATTCATCAATTGACGCCTAAATTAATTAATATATTCAGTGAACATAACATAAAAATCGCTCGAACTAATATTAAAACAATATCTGACTTACATTCTAAATTGGAATCTCCTATTCCTCTAACATCCAAATCCAACGTCGTGTATGGAATACCATGTATGGATTGTGATAAAGTATACATCGGTCAAACAAAACAACTTTTGAAAGATAGACTAACTGGCATAAGAGTGATTGCAGAAGGAATATAAGATCAAGTGCATTGACAGAACATTCAATTGATTTAGATCATAGGTTGAGTTATGAAAATGTAAAAATTTTAGATATGGAGACCAATTTGACCAAGAGACTATTTCTAGAAATGGTCCACATCTCCAATAAAAAAGATATTGTTTTGAATAAACGAACAGATATTAGTGATCTGAGCAATATATATACTTATATTCTACATAAAAATCTGAATACGAATGATAACTCTCATCCTCATTGAATATAATACTCCCTCATTTGCAATTATAATATCAGTAGATAATTAAAAAATACTAACTCTGTATATGACTCAACTTCCGTCAAGTGACTTCCCGATCTTTCTAAAATATGTCATTCATTTTTAATAATTTTAATTGATTTTCAAGTTTTGTAAGTATACATATATATATATATATATATATATATATATATATATATATATATATATATATATATATATATATATATATATATATTGTAGCGTCTTGAAAAAGAAAATAAACATTTTCGAAAGCTCGACAAAAACAAAGAGAACAGCCTAATTGTCATCCCCAGACTGCAACCCAAATAAGTCTATATATATATATATATATATATATATATACATATATATGCATGACCTATATATATATATATATATATATATATATATATATATAGGTCATGCAAAATACATTATTGAAAATATTTTATTGAGAAAAATCGGAGATACTCCACTGAAGCAGTTTATAGGGAGACGGGATTATTAACACTCTTTTATTAGCTTGGGTTGTAACTATGTATGTCTTTGAGCATAATTTTCACCAATTTTCAGAAGTCTGATTAATTTGAAACTTTGCATACGTATCAAGGACCGATGACAATGCAATAATTTGATCATAGTTTTCCATTATCCTTATAAGGACCACCAGTATTGATAATTTTTTTTTTATAGATCCTCTGTAGTGGAGTAAAAAAGATAGAGCTAGCGCGCGTTCTGCGCATGCCTGCAATTTCGGACTTACTCTTTCGTTCTTTCGTTCGGGCACTCGGCACAGCACAACGGAGGCAGAAACGTTTTCAGGGTAGTTGCGTTCTCACAATGTTCATTCCTTATCTTACATGCGTAGGTGTACATGAGTCTGATACATACAAATTACTGTATATGATATTTATGTAACATAATTTATCTAGGCTCGCGATTGTTTGCTGCTGGACAAGCCTATGTAGCACTTAGTCGTGTAAGATCTTTAGACGGTACTCGGATTGAAGAACTTGATTGTTCTAAGTTAACAGGAAGAACCCCATGCAATGAAGCTTTAAATGAAATGATGAGATTGCGGAATGATTCGTAAGAAATATCACATTTCCACTAGAAACTAATTGATAAATTGAACTGAAAAATGAAAAATAAATAATTGTTTAAAAAACTAAAAAAACACGTTTTTATAGCAAACCGAACTAAAAAATAGAAAATAATTTTTAATTACAAAGAGTTTATATTACGGTAGTAGAAGGCTAAACAATCATTCATAGTCAATCAGCTCAAAATAAAATTATAATAAATTTCAAGTAATTAACAGAATGAAGTAATTCAGAGTAAAAAGCGTGGGGTGCATTTTAATACATTTCATAAGTCTCCTCTCGAAGATAATTACCGATAGAATGATCGTAATATATCAAGCACCACGATTTTACTCTTAATTACTTTATTCTGTTAATTACTTATATTTTATTATAATTTTATTTTGAGCTGATTGACTATGAATGATTGTTTAGCCTTCTACTACCGTGATATAAACTCTTTGTAATTAAAAATTATTTTCTATTTTTCAGTTCGGTAAGCTATAAAAGCGTATTTTTTAGTTTTTTAAACTATTATTTATTTTTAAGTAAGAAAACTATATACCTACTTACCATTGTTCACTCTGGATAATGAAATTTCCAATGACTACTTCAGAACACTTCCATAATACCCAAGCAAAAGCCAAACAGACACAGCTGTGCCATTATGTAAAATATATCACACTCAAAGATTTATATATTTTTATGGTCTAAAATTTTTCAACATGCTACCCCCATGTATAAAAAATATTACGAAGGACCACAAGTTGAAAAGGGAGCTGAAGTGGTTTATAGACCTAAATTATGAAAAAATGAAACACATACTTTCTAACACATATTGCGTAAATATTTTTTTATTTTTCATGCAACTCCCATGGAAGTTCCTTCACACCAGCGTACCCATTACAAGAATTCTCCGATCTACAATGTCATCAGTTTTTATAAGTTCCACTCTCTATAAAGAATCAAACTCTGAAATAATTTTCAGTGGAACATTAAGCATTGCTCATTCGCTAAAAATATTTTCTTGAAATATTGAAATAACTCTCAAGAAAATATTGTATGAATATTTTACATTCAGGAATGAATACCTTAATAGGATCACTGTCAAATTTAAAAAACATGATTCATTGCACAGTGTATTTTGCTATTTTCAAAGATAGTTTTTGAAATGGGGGTTCTAGAAATTTTCAATATTTCCTCTTACACGCCCACCAACCTTTTTTCAAAGTTGGAAGAAATAACATTTTCAATTACCGACTCATGGCAGTGGATTCATTAATATGGAACATACAGTATATGATGGCTGACTGGTCCAGGAAAGGTTTGGCCGATCGGATGTCGTTGGAAATTCTTATTTTTGGCGAATACGCCAGGAAATGTTGATATTTTTATTTGACTGAATAACAAATGTTGAATCGAACTGATAGACATAGATAGAAATTTTCCCATGAATATTAAATGAATATAAGACGAAACCGCGACATACGTTTCGCTATGAAATAACGTCTTTGAGCACCTTATAGGGAACTGTATTACCATTTTTTAAATAGTATCAATAAACGACTAATCAGGCTACTTTTTTCCTGCGGTTGAATTTCGACTGTTTCAACGATTCTGGTTCAGTTCTACTAAGTAATTGTTGTTCCTATTCACCATATTTCGTCATAGTTACCTCAATCACTGGATCATTGTGATATTCGTCTTGGCAGCTCCATCAGTTTTATTTGAACTGTTTGCGATCGTATATTCTAGTTTAGTCTAGTAATAGAAATTTCTTCAAGGTAGATAGAGTCGAGGTACGTTTTGATATAGGTTCATTGATTGTATACAGGAAATAACGATAGAAAGATAGAGCCCAAACGAATACTAAACAATATACGGTGATTGAATTTTTGAATTTTGAACGTAGATTTATGAGCTTCAATCTCTCTAGGGTAATTTTTCATGAAACAGACTATTCGCATCTAGATCTACTAGTCATTACTAGGTTTAATTATCTAACACCAAATTGATACTGGCATAGGGCGAAGTGTTTCCAATATCAGTGGATGTTTCTTTTTACTCAATCGAGGGCTCAAATTTTCGAATCAGTCTCTGCACGAACCCAGCACGAATTTCCAGCGTTTCATTAACAGCGACTCGAAAATCCGCGTGAATCGCTAAACGGTTGTCTGTTCCCATCATCGCGTCGTGTTCTCTCCTCACAGTGGAGTGAAATAAACGCCGATAATCTGCGTTGACGTTGTGAAATAAATGTCGGAATCCTAGCAGGTACTTGTATACACGTAGGTCTCGCTCGCGGAAATTTTCAGACTCCACGACTTTTTCAACGCCTCGGTGACAAGCATAGAAGTTGTCTATGTAGTACGTTCTGGCTGTTATTGGAAAAAAATCATTGAGGTGGTTGTTTCTTGGCATACAAAAGACATAGTCGTTAAAGTACTGTGTACAAGAATCCAAGTGTGCGAAAAAACACCTCAAATGGTTTTTGTTGAAAGGGTTGGATGGGGATTTATTTATTCATTAACACAATACAGAATGGGCGGTGAGCTCAAACTGTGATCCTTGATCACAAAGTCAAAAAGACAATGGTATACAATGGTATACAAGACTGTAAGTTTTTGAATTCTGAAACAAAGACCTAGAATTTCCCTAATTTATAAAATGTACAGTCGAAAACTTTTCATTGTAAATTCTACAAATTCTGTTTATGGGGAATTTTGACCTAGATTTGTTGTGACATATCTAACATTGAATAATGGAATGTTCCTTAGAATTCGCGGTGGTATGCATAAATCTATGGTGGAGAGCAGGTTCGCAGAGTCGATTAATCCTATCATCACATTCTCCCTTGAAAATGATAATCAAATGTAGAACATATCTTCCAAGATTAATCAATGAATAGGCTTACGAATGAATAATTAGAGATGATTGGTCTTTATATTTTCTCGCAATCCAACCACGACTTCAGGTCACCTTTTTTTACATCCCTTTGAGAGGAATGGATATTATACTCAACGATATCTGCAACTTTTGCATTTATTTGAAATAGGAAAACTTTTTTCCAAAGAGTGAATCAAGATAATAAGATAGTTTTTGATGCCCCTTTCAATGTTACATCGTATTTCCACCTCGTTTTGATGCCCCTTTCAATGTTACATCGTATTTCCACCTCGTAATGACAGTATTAGTTGTCCCTACAGCAGGTTCCAAACAATGATGAGTACAACATTAACACTTTCTCTCGACCTAAGAGATGAATTAAGTAATTTCTCAAATGCAATTGAATATCTAATTTCTCAAACGGCAAATTGTATAGGTCGAGTGATGTTAACTCGCAAATGAATCATGTTGTTGTGTTACTCCTCCTCTCGCTGAAAAATAAGTATCAATTGGTTTCCAATGGGAAAAAGGATCTTGTGAATATGTCGACACAAATACTTTTTCATTAGTTTTATCAATTAGTTTTCTGGTAGAAGTTTGAGTCCATCAACATATTGTGGCTATTTGAGGCTGGCTTGACCTAGCGTTCAACTTTCTCAATTTGTTGATGGTTTGTTGTTAAACGATGAGACTGGAACCTTTGGTGTGAAAGTTGAAACTTTTTGTAGAAATCACTTACTCAACACCAAACTGATATTTTTGCACTAGACGCCCATTTCACCAACAAGGTTGGCTTCTTCAGAAAAGACTAGGGTTAGTTGTTTATATACCTAACGCTTTTTGGTTTGGTGTTTGTTACTGCTGATTATTCTAATTAATTTATCGATAATAAACTAGTGCAGCAACTACCGATATGGATTTCGTCTGTTAGTACTGATTATTCTTATTAATTTCTCAACCAACGATTGATAAGCGGGTTGAAAGGGATTGATCTCTTGTCACAATACATGGTCTTTTTATATTTTGCTATTTCGAGACTCTCACACGCATCGAGAAGTCTTGTGTCATGCACATGCTTGATCAGTTTCAGATTGCTTTCACCAATTTTGTGGTCATTGTCTAGAGCCTGTTGGGCGACACTACCCTTCTGTATTTGATGTGTGCAAAATGCTCCTTGCAACGGGTTTTGATAGCTCGTCGGCTCTGGCCGATGTATTTGCCGTTGCAGTCTAGGTCTTCAAGTACACTGTTTCTCCGACTGAGTCGAGAAGGAGATGTTTCTTTTTGATTCGAGATGGAGCTTGTCGATTTTTATGACGGGTTATTTCCAAAAAATTAATTTGAACACCATGGCCGGACAATAAAACAAATGTCGGAATCCAAGCGGCTACTTGTAAACACGCTCATCCCTCGGAAAGTTTCAGATTACTCGCCTTTTTTGCAGCTCGTGGACGAGTACAGAAGTTGTCGATGCTATTCGATCTATGCTCACATACCTAACAGCAGTGTCTGCCGTTGCTAACATGTTCACGGTGTCGCGCTCGAAAAATCCCATATTGCGAATTTAATGCTCGATGTGCGAAATATGTGGTTATTCCTTGTTTTCATTAGCTTGATTTATGGCCTAATGACGGGATCGCCGTGATGCATTAGAGCTGCAGAACGGATGCGAGAATTCTACGAAGGATGTTTCCCAAATACTAGACAATGATACCAAGGTGGTTCTTTTACTGTTATGAGTACCTGGATGAACAAGCTTTGCTCAGTATTCGTGTTTATTGAAAATTATATTCAAATACATATTTCATACTGATGAAATACGAATAAGGTTCTTTGATCTTACCGACATAATAGTGTCGTATAAAAGGCCTTAATAAAAAACCTTCGGAATTAGGTCGCGACATTGACTTACACATACGCATTCGTTGAAAATGGTTTGATGCACGTCTTTGTTTTGTTTTGGCAAATATCACACTCAGTAAAACGAATGTGTTATAAAAGAAGTGTCGTGGCTCTGATTCGGAAAAAGATTGATGAATAAACCGTTGATCGGGGAATTGGAAACAAGTCCCTGATTGATTACAAAATTGTCAGATGTAGTCAGTGAAACGATTCTGCCCAATAGGGCAAGTAAATTCAGTGTTGTTGGGTTTTTATTTTGTAAGTATAGGTTTATAACGAATGATTGTCGTTTTGAGTGAATGTGTGAATCAATAAAGTTTGTATTTGTGTTTTTACCAACTGATTTCATCCTGGTTATCACAAAAACCATCTGAGCTACTTTAACCCCAAGGAAGGACCGAAATCCCTACCTTACTTCCCGACAATAGTAAACAATTATAAACTGGTTATTCGAATAAATAATCAAGTATATGATGATGACAACAACCGTTTGTCGAAATATTGGAAATATATTGTTATAAGAGTACACTTTCGCTTCTGCTGCTGTCCCAAATATAATTCCCAAGTTTTGTATATCTGTATATATATATATATATATATATATATATATATAGAAAGAGAGAGAAAGAGTTATTTGGGTTGCAGTCTGGCAATGACCAATTATGATGTTCACTTTGTTTTTGTCAAGCTTTCGAAAATGTTCAGTTTCTTCAAAATACGAGAACGTAAAAATCAAGTAAAATTATTCCAATTGGGTTCTGGCCAAATGGGTAACTACCCAAGGCCATTAAAAAAATATTACATGATTTCTTTCAAATTATCATTATTTGCTGAACAGCCATTAGCCATGGGACCAAAAACCGTAATCGATTCGACCACCGATTGCACGATAACCAATCAGAGCCCCCTTAGCTATAATTTACGAATGAAAACCTATTTAAAGACTAGCAGAAGTCTTCAAAACGACAGTTGCTTGCACTCAGTAGTAGCAGTAACATTCTTGAAAATAACCTGTGGTAGAAGTCCATTGTATCTCAAATTGGAGACTTTGGAGACTGAGTTTTTCTGCATCGTAAATTCTTGAAAATGCCAACTGAGATGTTGGCGGAACGACGGAATACAATTACGACAAATCAACGATCAAACTCCCAGAGTAACAATATTCACATTCGTTATCTCAATTTTCTTGTCACAATTTCATTTCAATGATTTTTTTAGCCCTATTCGGGTTTGCAATAAATACTCATCTAGGACGGTTCAAAATAAGTCACCCACCGAATTGTTGTAGATATATATTCGAGACAAACCCCCCACGCTTCAACAGTCCAACTATTTCGAATCGTTCCTGGACTGTTTTTGTAATTATTGATGAAAAAATCCATTTCAACATTTTTTTTTTGTTTGGTTTTCTCACAATTGACTTGTATTTTTATCTTTTCCCTCCTGGATTGCTGTATTGATCGAGAGAGGTACCTATATCCTATGAATTCTTGACCAGTATGGGAATCGATTAGTCCAACATTTGGCACACGAAATAATTCACGAGAGGACTATTTTCTATTCTCCGGCGTCCGTAAAAAACAGTCATTTTCATAACCGACTGTTTCAAAAGCAATAGTTAACAACGGTTTTTACGATGATAACATAAGCGGTAGAAATGACTTCCACCTCAGAACTGTACGAACAAATGTAAGATTTTATATGCCTTCGACACCAGCTGTTACATTTTTCAATGAATAACCAGAGTATCTACGTGAATTTCGAATTGAACTGAAAATTGAATTGATGAAATTCCATATTAACAAAAATATCAGTCTCGTATAACGTATACGTAAATTTTCAAAATAGTGTTAATTCACACATATTTGATATGAGCACCAATGTACGATGTTGATGCTACTACTCAAGAATATAAAACCACATCTCTATATGTACTAATTTGAGTTTGGTTGAAGGTTATTAATAGTGTTCTTCTATATCCGTTTATCATATCCACATGTTGACTGCTATGGAATTCCAAGAGTGGCATTTTTGTTAACTAGGAACAATAACATCATATAATATAAATGTGTTTAACATATAGTTCAAATTCAATTGGAAGGTACTTTATGTTGATTTTCAATAAGAAAATAATTACTGCTGCCAATATATATATCATACTGGAATGGGATTTTGTAATTTGGAACTCTTACATATTATGTGAAATGAAATTCCCAGTTTGAATAGTAATAGCAAATTTTATATTCGAGGTAATCGAAACGTTTGAGAAGTTGATTGGAATTTTCATTGACGATGCGGAGAACAGTTAAAGGAATTTGTTATTCTTGTTGTTTAGCATTTGAATTTTCTTTGTACAATACAATGACTCAATGTGAGTAAACGGGGCAAACATGTTACGAACAATTCGCGAAACTTGCTTACAGAACATAAAAAAACATTTCATTTGTTTTTCCTCTTAGTTTTTTTTTGGTTATCAACCTTCCACAATCTGAAAAAATAAGAATTAATATTGAAATCCATATATATGTAGAAGGGTGAATTTCTGAGCTACCCTGAAAATTTGCTGCCTCAATTAAAAAACAGTTCTTTTTGAATAAACACGTCCTATCAATCAGCAACTTCTTGTATAACTCAAATTTACTTGTCATAAAAATGTAGTAAATGATCAAGAATTATATGTAATAAGTCGAGAACTAACCAAAGAAATTTTATATAATTCACATGAAAGTCTTGTAAAATATGTCAATTGTACGAATCTAGAAATTATCTTGATTTTAATATTGCAAAGATCACCAGAGCATAAAATGAATTGATTCCACATTACTTGATGAAAGGACAACTTCCACAACGCAAATGGCTAAGAAACAATAGATTACCAAGATATAATGACAAAAGTACAAGAAAGACAAATAAAGAATGGACAAAGGTATTTAAAGAAATAGAAGATATTAAAAGACATAAAAATTAAAAGTTTTAGAAAGGACAATTAGAATTAAGAAACAAGAACTTATATTCATAAAAATTTAATCGAATCTGCTTCCATTTTCAAAATTCTATCACATTTAATGTCAAAGAACTTTGACAAAATAATTACTTTCAAACAGTTATTTTATTCATCCTGTTAACTTTTTGAATAGCTTTCGTTGAAAATATAAGAATATTTTGAAATAACCTGTCCCTCAATGTTTGATGATGAATTTGACGTATGTAAAGACCTCGACTCATTTCCCGTATGCCAGAATTGTAAAAAAAAATGCAGAAATTTCTGTATTAAATAATAATCAGCCTCAAGAAAACTGTTCATTACCAAAGTGAGTCGTGATATACCATTTGGACTTCTACATAGCATTCATTCAAGTTATATTGAGATAATCAACGGTCCCCACGTGAATATAATAAATCAATAGAAACGTTTAGAAGATATTGTCAGGGCGGTACGAGGAGCTGTAAGAAATAATCTTAGGCCTCCCAGGAAGCAGCGATAAGATGAGTTTACCGTAAATCAGTGACATATGAGTTTGTGTATTCGATGATCTCACATGTGTGTTAATACTATTTGTGATGTATACTTACATGCGAGACACATTTCAGAGAGGAAAGGTATTTTCGACACATCCTAACTTGATAACTCCTTAAGATGTATGAATTTAGATATTTGTTACATATTTCTTTCAAAATCATTCGGAATTGGGTTGATTTCCAACCTACCTTCAGGTTAGAAATTAACAAATTGTTCACTCAAGGAAAGACAAATTCGGCAAAATTCTTTGCCGACCTCTTTACAATTTCCTGGTTTCGACTTCTTCCCGGTGTTCCTTCTACCCATCGGAATTCAGTATTCAGAACCCCACTAACATATAAACTCCAACACAATTATCCAAAACGAACCGTCCCTGACATGATATAGAAGGAACACAATACACAGCCAGCTCACAAAAACTCGACCACCGAATAAAAATAGTGACACCAACAACTGCATTTACGTATACTATGCGATAACGGCGAGTCCTACTACATCGGAGGAACCAGAAGACCATTGGTAGTGCGAATAGGCGAACACAAGAAAAACACGAGGAGAAACCACGAAATCGGGAATAGTGGACGGAGCATGTTTGGACAAACCACCACAGCGCTGAATGATCCGAAGCCGAGGTCATACACAGGGAGGAGCACTGTTTCAAGAGAAAATTCATTCTCAACTACGATGCATTCAGTCACCACTCATCCGAAGGATAAACCAACTTAGGTTCGGTGAAAGAAAATCTCGCGCCAATACATCCTTTTCCCGCTGAAAACCGATCAGTTCGCCCTATTAGTAGCACCCGTGCGCCCCATGGTTATCACCGCCCCCTTCTCCCACCATAGGGAAATTAGGGAAATCGGGTCACTATAACCGACCATATGGTTGGAACTCAGAAACGTGCAAATTACAATACTCGGCAAGTAACAGAAAATAAACTACATCTTCCTGTTCCAGAAACGAGTCAGACGAAGTACTCTGTTATTTATGAGAGTAAAAAGCTGTATAACCATATACCCTACGAAATTAGGAAGGAGATGAGCTATAAAAGGTTCAGAACTCTTGTTAAAGAAGCTCTTATAACAAAAGCGTACTACAACCTTGTACAATGGAACTTTGCTGTGAATATGATTTTTTTTATGCTCATATTGACACCTATAGGTTAAAACTCATTTTAAACTGTAGAAGGTATATTATATTTTAATTCCATGACATGTGAAACCATATTCAAATTGTGCGGCCTTGTGTTTTTCACAATTTTTTTCTTAAGGACTATACAAAACTTTTTTTCAACAAACTGTCAAACATATATGTTGGATCTCATTTTATATTGTTATATTTTATCTACTTAACATGTGAACTCCTTTTATGCAAATTGTGTATGTGAATATTTGTGCTTTTACATTTTTTATCATATTTTCAAGTACTATACACAACAATTTTTTTAACAAGCGTTGTCAACAAAGAATTATTTTTCTTAGACAATGAATTATATCTCTCTCTCTCTCTTACCTTGGAATGTTGTCAGTCATCACCCGAAGACGATTGCGGATACAAGCGACCGAAACGTCGTGGTACACTCAACATGAAACTTGGTTTACACATTTGTTCATACAATGATAATAATAATAATGTTTATTTGCATTTCATCTACATACATGACATCATCAAGATATTATGCAAAATGGAGCTGAAAACAATTGAAAAAAGTTCTAGTTCAGCCCCAAAGATAACATACCAATATTGAATAATTCGCGTGAGAATATTTCAAATACTTCACAATTAAACTATATTGCAGGTGGAAAAGTGAAGTTATTTATAGGTAGCTAAAAGTGTCTCTTTCATTTTCTTTTTGAAAAGAGCTGGTTTCGTTTCATGTAAAGAAGAATGGACCTCATTATACAGCTTGGAAACGTTGTAAGTGAAACTTCTTCGGAATAGACACGTTTTGTGAGGAGGAAGCGAGATATGACCCCTATGGCGCAAATTAAGATTATGAATATCTGTCCTGTACTTAATCTTATTACAGAGATAAGGAGGACATTTGTTATTTATTATAAAATGTACCAAGACAAGAAAATGAAGTTTTCGGCGATCTTGCATTTTTAACCATTTTGTCGGTTTGAGCATATGTGATATTGGATCATATTTACGAATACCATATATGAATCGGAGACATGATTTCTGCATTTTTTCCACTCGATTTATGTCATTTTGATCTAGACACGGTCCATACAACTCAAGACGAGTGAATCACTAAGTATTTTTTTGAGAGATTGAGATAGTAAATGCCTGTGAGGATACAGCAGTTTCAATGAACAATAAGCCTTTTGGAGACAGAAGCTTATGTGCTTTCTGAAACGCAGTTCAGTGTCCAAGTGTAGACCCAAGTTTCTTACATCTCTTGTAAAAAATAGCTCTTCATCTTGAATTTTGATCTTCATAACGGTTTCAATGTACTGTCTGTTTTTTCCAAAAATCATTACTTTAGACTTGAGGGCATTGATCCTCAGATTGTGCATTTGTGAAATATCCACAAGTCGATTCAGATCTTCAGAGATAACTTGTTGAGCCAGCAACCAGTCATCTGAAGCAAATGAGTGATAGAGCTGTGTATCGTCAGCATAGAAATGAATTTTACAGGTACTGACACTCGATGTGAATTTACTCGTATAAATGCTGAACAGTAAAGGACCAAGAATAGACCCTTGTGGGACCCCACATATTACATTTTCCCTTGCTGACTGACCCACATCAGTCTCCACATATTGACTCCTATCCAGCAAATAATTACGCATAAGTCCAATGGCCTTACTCGAGAAACCTATGTAATGCAAAATGGAAAGCAATATTTCATGATTTATCGTGTCAAATGCTTTAGAATAATCTAGGAGTATGAGTACTGTTGTCTTTCCTATATCTGTAGCTCTTATTATGTCGTCAACAATATTAAGTAGGGATGTGGCACAACTGTATCCTGGTCTAAACCCTGATTGTTCGGGTGGCAAAAGAGTATATTTTTCAAGATGGAGTCTTATTTGGAAATTCATTATTTTCTCAGTCAATTTTGATAGACATGATAGTATACTCACTGGACGAAGATCATTGTAACTCAATACATCCATTTTCTTAGGCAATGCCATAATACGTGAAACTTTCCAGCAATCAGGAAAAACGCTCTCTAGAAGACAAGTATTAACGATATTCGTTAAAGCCGGTAATATTGATGGACAGCAAAGTAATATCATTTCTATATTGATTAAGTCAGGACCAGTAGCGAATGACTTCACTTCTAACAAGTATTTATGGACTTCATCAACAGTAACTGTGGAAAAATCAAAAAGTTCTTCAAAAACATGTTTTCTAGAATGATTATAGCTATTCAAAAGATTATGATCTGGATCTGACCTATTTGAGGATGACTGCAGGAAATGCTGGTTGATTATGGATGGGTTATTGAGACATTGCGGTAAGAAAAAAGATTTCCTGTTGTGTATATTCAAATTCTGCAACCTTTTCCACATTACCTTGCTACCATTATTGCTTTTTGTACAGAATTGTAGATATGATTTTTTTTCGCTTCTAATAGCAATATTTACACTATTTCTAAGTTGTTTATAGTAGTTCCAATGATCCTCACTCCGTGTTTTTTTGAATCTACGATAGGCTCTTTCTCTAAGTTCCATCATCTTCTCAATAACATCTGTAATACAAGGAGGGTTCTGTTCTTTTATAGCAATAGTTTTCAAAGGAGCTAATGTATCAAATATATTTATTATCAAGTCATTTATTTATATCTCGAATATAGTAAACATTTTCGAATGGTGCAACCTGTAGAAATTCTTTAAAAGATTTTTATCTATACATTTAAGGTTTCTCAAAGTTACATAATTATCGAATTTCTCCCATTCTTTTCCACCCAGTCTACATATCGTGAGGCAATGATCTGAAATTTCTGAAACATCCCGTGTATTCCATGAAAAACTGAATTAGAAATTAAAATCACATCAAGAAGCGTATTTGGAGTTTTTGTTATTCTGGTTGGGGTGTCAATGACCTGTTGTAAATTAAATGATTCAACAATATCCATAAACAAAGAAGTATTGTGACTATTCAAATCTAAACAGTTGATATTAATGTCACCTCCACAAATGAATATATCACATGATATAGTTAATTCTGGCCAAGACTCCTCGATAATACTAAAGAAATCAGTAATATTGCTTTTGGGTGGTCGATAAAGTGACCCAATTCTGTGAATTTGTGTGTTCAATTTAAATTGCACCCAGATCTGTTCCAGAGAGTCAAACGATTGATATTCTAAAATTCCAAATTTTATGTTATTTTTGAGATACATACCCACGCCTCCACCTCTCGAAGATCTGTCTTCACGAATGAATGTGTAGCCCTTTATATCCAACATTTTACTATTGATATTATCTGACAACCACGTTTCGGACACTCCTATAATATCAAATTTCTCCCGTAATAAAAGCGATGTGAAGTCAGCAAAATGACCAAGCAAAGACCTAATATTGAGAAATGCTACAGTCAGCTCTCTCATTGTTCCACCTGTAATATATCAAATTATATTTTATTATAAGAAAAAATGAAAATAAAAATATATTTTACTTAATCTAAAACAAAGTTGTTTTTATAATACATTTTGTGTGTATCCGGCTATTTGCATAAGTTCAAAACATCTTCCGTTTTCATGAGAATTTTCTTCCCGTTAGCCATAGTGAATAATTTTCCGTCATTTGTCCCATCCAAGCTTTTCTTTGGCGAAAGTAAGCAATTTAAATCTACCTTTAATAAGGTATTACTACATTCATTTTTTCATTTTAATTTTAGGATTCTCAATATTTTTTTTGTCACATTATTTTTTCGTTGATCAATCAAAAACTTTAATTCAATTTTTTTGATCAAAAATCCATTTCAACTTTTTTGTCTGGATTTGACACATCATTCGATTTGTATTTTATAAGATTTTTCCCCCTCTTTTTTTCCTTAGCAACAGGTTTCAATAGAGTCAATAATATTGACAATGGAAGTCTGAATTGATACCACTCAGCAAGGAACATTGTCAGCCACATTCATTAAATGATATTAAACGTAGAACGCATTAGTACCAAACGGACCGAAAATATATAGGTACTCGGTTTTTTCGTTGAAAACTTAAAACCTCTTCAACAACTAAAACACTAGTTTCCAAAAATTGCAGGTGTAGAGAATTCAGCGCTTCCGTCGTAACTAATTCAAATGATGCTATTTGCAACAATCCTCGTGAAACATAACGGAAACCCATGAGATATGAATGCGGAACGCATTTATTAAACGAAGATAAATTGTCAAACTTTTCAACGTAGGTAAATGACATTTACAAACGATGACAATATTGCCATTTGTGGAAGCGTCATTAAATTCGTTTGTTCAATGGCTACTTGAAACACATAATGTATTGAAGTTGAACGTGCAAATTTTAATTTCTCACATCCACGCCTATTGTATAATGTATTCATTATACGTCTATATGCTCCACCCTAATAATACAGCGATTATTGAGTCATTAATCACTGCTGTCATATGCTTCCTTGATTGAGCTAGAATATTGTTTTGATGTTAATTCTATCCCTGCGATTAACTTGACCAGTCGTTCAAATATTACAGTTGTCAATAACTATATATAAATATTATCTTGTAAGATTTGATACGTGATATTTGTTAAGATAAATACATATATTTTTTTGTATTCGGCAACTGAATAAAAGCAGTTTTTTAAAATCAAATGTTTAATTTGTATCTTGAAAGAAAATGAATTGAGCGACCTCAACCCTGCAGGCAAAAGATTGTATAAGTCGAAGTTTAAGGAATTTTTCTGGGAAACAGAAAGTCTATCGTGGAGTTCTCAAGTGATCCGCCTGTCTCGTTCCATACCGATGAACTTGACATTGAGTAACCAAAGATGGTGAACGTTTATGAATCTCCAGGAGAATGTAATAGATATGTAGAGATGGTAAAGCCATTATTCCAAATTTTATGAACAATGGTTGGCAGTGATCCCTATAACCGCAACCCGCTAAGATTCTTATTGCTTTTTTTTGTTGTCGAAAAATTTGACAAGCTTGAGGAGAGTTACCCCAGATCGATATACCATAACTGATATGTGAATGAAATAAACTGAAGTAAGTAGATTTTAGGGTGTCGAACCCAACGTAGCATCTTAATTGACGAAGTAAGAATAATGTACTTGAGAGTTTGTTCCGCAGTTGGTCGATATGAATGTTCCAATTAAGTTTATCATCAATTGTGAATCCCAGTAGCTTAACACTTTTGTTTTCCAATCGAGAATTGTTAGTTGAAAACACTATATTTTGAGTTTTAGTTTTATTTAGTTGGAGTTTGTTAGTCTGAAACCAAAGCTCAGCCCTCTCCTGCACATTCAAAGCCAACGATTTCATATCATCAAAATTTTCGTGTGAACAAATCAATGTAGTATCGTCCGCAAACAAAACACAATTATCTGGCAACAGAAATCTGTGAAGATCATTAATATATATAATGAAAAGTAAAGGCCCCGAAACAGATCCTTGGGGCACTCCATAACTTATTTTCCTCAATTCCGATCTTTTATTGTCAAGTTCTACCAGTTGGAAACGATTTTTCAAATAGGATTCTATTAATCTGAGCGCAACCCCTTTAACTCCATAGAAACAGAGTTTTTCAAGAAGAATATCATGGGAGACACAATCGAAAGCTTCAGAAAGGTCACAAAACATGACTGATGTGTGATGGCCCCTTTCAATCGCCTCGACAATGTCGCCCAGTATACTCATAACAGCCTGCACAGTAGAGCGATCTTTCCTAAAGCCAAACTGGGAACTGTAGAAAAAATTTCGAGTTTCAAAATAATCAGCCAACCTTTTCTTCATCACTTTTTCCAAGATTTTTGCAAATATACAGATGATCGAAATGGGGCGATAATTATCCACCACTGCAGAGTCGCCTTTCTTGTCGAGAGGAAAGACTTTTGAATATTTAAATTTATTGGGAAAAACTCCAGTAGATAGGACCAGATTGATAAGATCAGTCATGGGCACTAATAAAATATCGGCTGTCTCTTTAATGATTTTACTATTCAAATTGTACATATCCATGCATTTCGAGTCTTTTTTAATTAGTCGTGGATAAAGTATTGTATTCTACTCTCTGTCAACACCTCGTGAACAATAGCCATCATTATACGATATTCAGATAGTAATATATTATTTCACTTCATGAAGTTGTTTCGAATGATTGTGGATAAAATAGTATACAAATCTTGACAAAAAATGAAATTTCTCTATCGAGAAAAAGCTCACAAAGGCTTTCAGCCTCGGTACACTATTTTCTTCTCTTACTCCACATGAAACAGAAAACTTCAACGATCCTCATTCAATTCATTCAATGATTTCAATAGAATCCCACTGATATTCTAGGATGAATATTAAATTTGGAAAATATGGGGTAGTATCAAAGAGTTTACTATAGATTATTTCCCTCAATGCGAATAAACGATGAAACAGTTGAAGGATAGACTGCTTTTACAAAGTTTTACAGCGATTAAATGCACTAGACCTTTTAACCGATTAAAATGTTCGAAATAAACCGGGCGTTTGGATCACTTTTCAGGTACTATCTCTGGTACTATATTGTTCCTGTGTTCGATTTTGATGTTTCCTGAGTTTACATGTTTTCTGGAAATAATCTAAACATATATCCCTCCTTCACCAAGTTCAATCGACCAAAATGCGTGCATTTCCATGATTTTCAAAATTTTTCTTTCAAGTAAATGCTTTCGTGTATAATAATTTGAAATAAAATCCCTCGACCTGCGGTCTCGGGATTTTATCAAATTATCATACACTCAAGTCATTTGCTAAGCAAAATTTCGAGAATCATGGAAGTGCAGCACACATTTTAACCGATTAAACTTGGTGCACTCGGGATATAACCCCCGAGAATTGAACGGAAAAATCTATATTTTCACATTGTGCCTGAATTCCCATAAAACACTTCTTTCAAGTCTGAAGAGCAATTTTTCTACTTCCACCCGTCAGTATGCTAATTTCTCTATAGTTTACCAAAGGGATAGGTAGGCGATTCCAGTCAACTGAATTGATATGATTTCATATCAACACAAGGTATGATATTGTTACGATTTTTCCTTGCAAAATCCAACTTCTGACACCACTGTTACGATCTTTGTGGTTCGTTGATTAAAACACCAAACAACACTGAACTTCTTTTATTATAACTCTCTATCACAATACAATACAACGCAATCACTTAAATCGCTCCGATAACTTTCCAATGCTCGGTACTTAAACTCTCTGTACTAAAAATTCTACACTTCGACTACTTGCACTTAGCAATAACAAAACTCGCTCCACTCAGCTCCACTAAACTCGCCCCACTTAGCTGTGAATAACTGCTCTGAATACAAACTTCCGAATAACTAATTCTGCCCGCGACGAAGTCTGTCCCGTATATATACCTGCGTACGCCTATGAAGAATCTTCGCGAATTCTCCACACGCCATTTACGGGTTCCTGGAAAATGATGTTCGCTACTACGCGATCCCTCATCTGCGTTTACGATCTCGTCAGGGCCGGTGCTAGGAGAGCGCTAGGAGATTCGTAACAATATGAATTCCAACAATCAAAGATATCACAATACTTGATTACCAGGGACAACCTTGTACAAACGTCAATTCTGATCTATTTACCAAATTATGAGAATTTTCCAGGAAAATATTTTCAAAAATCAATGATTTTAGCAAATTCAAAAGAAAATCGTCAAAATGGATGTTAATAATAGTAACTGTAATATCCCGATTTATCCGTCGTATTTAGGTATAACATTCCATCTTCAAAATATCGGCTTCCTTGCGAATCCTAAAACTGCGTTACTGCCAATCTGTCATCAATTTCATTGTTATTATCAGTGAATCAGTGTTTTCTGTAATCGATTAATTCACGAAAAATTAATGAATCTTGTGATGAATGTACCAACGGCACTCCACCAATAATTAACAAAAACTGTACAGTCCTCGTTGTTTAAAGCGTACGCCCCTGAGACAATCCCTTTAGGGCCGGTATTATGAATATCTTTTGGAGTTAACTTTAATTTTAACAGCCGAGTTAACTTTCACTTCGGAATGTCAGTTTTATAAAAGTCTCATGTTAAAAATAAAGTGAAGAAGAAGCCAAGGGAACATGGTAACAATGGTATCTAGAATTTGGGTATTTATTCAAAGGCAACTTAAATTTTTCGCTTGATTTCTGTACTCTGCGTTAGAGCGTTGGTTGAAAGTTCTTCAAAAATAATGTCGATATCGTTTACTAACATTATTGCGAGCAAAATTAGAACGAAAATGCAACCACTAACCACCTACTGAAATATAACATACAACAATATTGTGTGCTAAATTGCCGAAAAGCAATATCTTCTACAAAGTTAACTTTAACTGATACCCATTCCTACCAACAAAGTTAACTCATGCCTTTTGAAGTTAACTGTAACATGTGACGTCACTCCACAAGTTAACTTCTAGTTATCTGTCAAAATAGTTTTATAATAACGGCCCTCATAGTTGGTTCGAGTCTCCCCAATACCGATTTTTTTTGTACTTTCTCAACAATGGAAATATTAAGTTAAAGTTTTCAGGTATTATTAGTTGTTTCTGGGATTTGTGGAGGATGACGTCGGCAAGAAATAAATATTGAAATAATAAGTTTTATTTCCTTTGAGTCATTCCTAAATATCGAGAAAAGACTCTATATCTGAAATTGATTATCAATATGATACTTGAAAGAGAGTTCTGAATTATTTACCTGGTCGAGGAAAAATCAACTGTACAACTCGAATGAATATTCGCCATATCCACTCTTGTTGTGCAAACTACTATTGTTTCTCCTGATACTGTGATAGTACTTCTCGGAGCTCGAAAGATTCTGTTATTCCAGTAGGTATCAATATATCATTTTTATGGGATTGTCCCGCTCCAATTGAGATCGTCTGAGTATCTGAGTGCAGTCCCATTAAATTTGCATATTATAATATCGTAGTTATAATGGGATGGTGCCTGTTATGACCCGAATAAACAATAAAGTGTTGAAATGTAAGACGACATCGTTCTGATCATTAACACATTTTACAAACGCCATAAAAACAGCAAACGGAAGGAGACATGACTTTTGCACTGGCTCTGATGACATTTCAATATTTTTTCTACGAATCGAGATGAGATCTGTGATAACATTGGTGTGCTTACGGTATGGCAATGGGTAAATATGCATAAAAATGTTGTCAAAAAAATAAGGAACCAGACGTATTAATCCACCGATTTTGTAGCCTTATAACCCCAGTTATAGACCAAGAGCCCGTGTCACTATTTTTGGTAGTGATAAGTTTACGCCCATCGACCACTGAAACTTGTATTATCGATGTCGACGATGCTACAGAGATTCTCGCCATACATGATTTCCGGGGCGAAGTTAGGGTAGGGGGCTGACCGATCTGTATAAAAAAAGTGAGCAAAATTAGTCGTAAGTTTACGACTGAGAACATTGGGAAAGCAAAGATTTCAGGAAAATAATCCGACGCTCGCTTATTGTCAGTCGCCTACATCGCGGCGTTCACCCGCTACAACCCTCGAAATATGTATAAAAAAAACAACAACAAAGAAAAACCAGTTTACAACTGACAATTGGGCAGATCTTACCATTAGCATTTTAATGACACAAATTTCGCAGGCCAGCCTTATTCAATGGGGCGGAAGGGCGCTCGGTCCACCTGTTTCGGAAGAATTTCTAAGTTATTTTTTATGATAAGCTTACGACTGATTCCTTCACAATAATGTTCAATTCCAACTGTCCAATTGAAAAATGCAATCAACAGTCATCAAACAAGGGGTGCAAATATTGCCGTTCGTAAAAACAAGTTCCTGGGATAGCGCTCTATAAAGCTTGGCTACATTTTTATCATAAAAATCATATGTTTGTGACTGACAATCAAACATTTAGGTACAACATGAGTACGTGAATATGAAAACACCTTTCTCAGCTGTTTATTGTATGGATAAAGCTCACTTGGTAGCTAAACTGACAAGTTTCTTGCATTTGCGAAGTGCAGATATAATATGACAATTATTGAAACATCGGCCCTAAATTTTTCAATACAGTAATTTGACGACTGACACTTCGAAACATACCTGGAGTGGACTCTGCTGGATCGATCAATTCACGTGTCAGTCATCTCATGTATCGGTGAAATGTTGTCAGTCAACAAATGCAGCGTCGCGCACTAATCATGATTAGTATAGATGTATTTTTTGAATGACTATAATAGTTATTAGTCAAAAGCATTGGTGTCTCTCTAGCTGTGATTTTCATTTATATTTTTTGACTTTGCATTTCAAGAATAAATATAGGTGTTTCAGTTCATGATTCGTTTTTTTCCCAAACCAAATTGGAACTCCAGTACGACCCTGTTGCCGACATCTAAGTTTACCGTCACAAAATAATAACTATCTGTATCACTGTACTTCATTCTCCACATTAAATTTCCACAGAAATTTAATCGTGTTTTACCATATAGTGTCATAACATATAGATATGGCAGATTCCTCACTTCAAAATACAACAATTTGACACAAATTGCTCATATAAAATGTTGCTAATGAGGGTGATAAAGTTCAAATTTAGATATTTTTTTTAACTTCCAACGGTTTTGGATATTAATGAAATTATAATCTGGGAAATTTGTGGTATAAATGTACGCTTCAGTTTTTTGTTGTGAGCGCTATTCAGTTGTTATCAATTTTTTTTTTCATTCGATATCGTTACTTCTGATGATTTAATCAAGCATTATTTTGGTTTTATTCGTGCGAGATCTTTTTCGAATCGATTTTACATGAAAGTGATTCACCCTATCCAAATTGAACAAGAATACATTTTTGTGTAGAAAACTGTAGAATTCAATAATCTGAGATCGAAACCTCAAAAAAAATACATGCGAAAAAAGTTGGGGTTTGACCCACCCCTGAATGGAATCTTGAAAGGAATGTTGATACTTTTCATCCATGATAAAAAGGATTATCAACTAGTAATTTGATTTTTTTGTAAAATACCGTTTCTGAGATTTCAGATTAAAACCATCCCGAAAGTTGCACATTCAAATGGCTGTAGCTCATTTAGGTAGAATTAACAAATTGGGCCTTCATCTTGGGCACGCCTTTAAATGGCTATAGCTCCCTAAGGAAGTATTTCTGGACACATGTTTGTGTATGAACTTTCTCAACTCTTCCTGTACTTGAAATGTATCTATGTAATTTCAGGACACCCTTTATACATATATACAATGCTTGAAGCGCATTTCCACTGAAATGACGCATGTTTTCAATTTTTATCGGGCCTTTGCCACACTTTACATGATTATAGGTGACAGGTACTTGATGAAGGTGATACAACTAACGTCGTGTGAATTTTTTGAGCATAAACTTATAATATTGAAGTATACCTGAATATTTTTGCACCTTTTCAAGGGCCCAGTTTCTTTTTGCCTCGTGGTACGTGACTGACGGTAATAGATTCTCGATTTATGCATAATAGATTACTTGCCCCTAAATTTTGAAATGTAAGCTTATCATAAAAAATTACTCAAAAATTCTTCCGAAACAGGTGGGCCCAGCGCCCTTCCGCCCCATTGAATAAGGCTGGCCTGCGAAATTTGTGTCATTAAAAGGCTAATGGTGAGATCTGCCCCACTGTCAGTTGTAAACTGGTTTTTCTTCGTTGTTGTTTTTTTTATACATATTTCGAGGGTTGTAGCGGGTGAACGCCACGATGTAGGCGACTGACAATAAGCGAGCGTCGGATTATTTTCCTGAAATCTTTGCTTTCCCAATGTTCTCAGTCGTAAACTTACGACTAATTTTGCTCACTTTTTTTATACAGATCGGTCAGCCCCCTACCCTAACTTCGCCCCGGAAATAATGTATGGCGAGAATCTCTGTAGCATCGTCGACATCGATAATACAAGTTTCAGTGGTCGATGGGCGTAAACTTATCACTACCAAAAATAGTGACACGGGCTCTTGGTCTATTATGCCCACTGAGTAGTTTTGAGTAGAATAACCATAATAGAAAAAATGAAAACGAACTGAAAAAATCAATAATTCAATCTGGGATACCCAATGATGGATGAATGCATTGATGGGTAGCATCAAGTTCATCTTCCATAGCACATTATTTCAACAGAATATTGTAAATCTTTTTCGGTGATTTGCAATAGGTATTGAATCAGCTGGCCACTAAATGAAAAACGAAGCAATGCAGCATGCTATCTACTTTATTTGAACTTCTTCCAAAGGAACATCTTGAAGAATCATGGCCCAGAAGCCAATTCCAAAGAATCGATTCTCAAAACCAAATTAAAAAAAAAGAATAATTTTTCAATCTTATATATTTCAAACTCTCATTATTCGATAATAGTTGAAATGTTTTCATGATAGAATAATAACAAGAAGTTTTATCATTTCGGTACATACGGAAGGTCAATTAGTATACTAATTGACCTTACATATTTCGATAAAAAATGATTCTCACAAATATAAATATTCTGTAAACAATCACAATTCCTGCTATTATTCATATTTTCACAATACAACACATTCAAAGAGAAAAAGAGGTCATATTATTAAAAAAAAAAACGAGGAAATCAAAATACATCGGATGTCTCACAGTTTTTCGAATATTTCCTTTTTTATCTTATTAATTATTTCGACCAAGCCAAAATTTCAAAATACCCTTCTTAAACATTATACTAATTATTTTTTTACACAGTTTGGCTATGTTTTGGTCTTTCGGGAGGTTAATTTGTTCTCAAGTAGAATCATAGTCTTCATTTATTGAGGTTTATATTCAATTCAACTCCACCAATGAGCATCGTACCTACGTGAATTCGTTGTTATGCATGGTTACTGGATAGTTCAAGTACTTTGCATATAAAAAGATGAAGATCGCAGATGGCATATGCATATCATTATTTACGGTTGAAAGCGCCCGAAATTGTTCAACGGTGATTCTGAGTTTGAATGTTTTTCTCTAAAAAAAATTAAGTGTGATGCAATACTCTTCTCAATGTTCTCCTAGATCTATATATAGTTACTTGAGAGGAAGATGAAAGAGACCAGTTTCAACAAAACCTGATAGTTTCAAACTACCACTACACTACCACCTTGAAGATAGAATATTTTCGATTGCTTATTACAAGGAATCTGCTTTCATGATCTTCTAGTATATCACAAGAAAAAATATTCTATTGGCCGCAATTTCTAATCAGAGGTATCTCAATAACAAGATGATTGGGTTCTGAAAGGTTCGAGTGTTATAATTAACTGAGATAAAAACCATGACAGCTTCTTATGAGAACTCATACGAAAAAACTCGTGGTCTATTAACGAAAGGTGAAACATGTTATACATATGCTTTATTCTACTCACTAATCATGCTCGTCTTCGCTCTATAATTATTAGTGAAGTGTTTAACACCATTTAGATGGGCAATGGTCTGGGAAAATGGAATGATTGATTTGTTAATAATTATCATATACCTAGAAAAAACCAATGGCTCATCAATCGAACTTTTAACCATAGTTCCAATCTGTCGAACATATGACTCAAAGTATGGGCGGATGATTGAGTAGTATAGTGTTCAAAAATTGGAGATGAACTTCAGTTGGTATTTTCTTCTTCGGATCGAATCGAAAAGAATACAAACGTCGTTGAAAGAAATGATCTCATACAATTATATATCCTTTTTAGTGACGTTTCTACACAACATGAAGAAAAATAGAGAGCAGGCTCATTCCGCTTCAAGAAAGAAATCAATTGAGATCCTCGTTTTCAAAAATGTCTCATCTTGAATGTCTAAAATTGAATCTATGTACTCGATGTTACTTTTTATTCTTTTTGTCATCATCATTTGAATGAAAACACAGACACTTGAGAATAACGACTCTATTTCACATTAGATTCATTCTTAGTCCAGCATATATATAAATACTCTCGATGAGGAATGCAGCTTCGTTCCTCTCCAATCATCTTATCTCGCTGACATAAAATGTCAATGTGATCATATTCAATTTGGAAAAGCGAAACGTTTTAAGCTTCAACAACTTTATAGTGTTTTAATACAGTATGCCTACTAAGTGGCAAAGAATTATCTGCAAAGCTAACGAGAAAAAACACAAATCTGCCATAAAACTAATAAGTTTCTATGAGAAAATCGCCGTTTTATCTCCAGCAGTTGCAGCAAGTCCACACAATCGTCAACAGGAACGGATCAGCCCACCAGACACACAAAACACCTTTTCACGACAGCAATAATTTTATTTCCGCCAAAGGAACACACGATTTGGCCACTATTCCAAATGAATGGTGCAATTCATGAGAAGAAGACAAGTGAAATAGATTCGTTAAATTCACAAGTATTTGCTTGAATGTGGTTGACAATGTTCCTTGCTCAGCAAGGCTTGCTGAATGGTAATGGTTCGGACTGCATTGTTGAAATTAATAATAAATGTTGAAACCAAGTTTCAAGTTGAGTTTACTCACGACGTTTCGGTCATTTGTATCCGCAATCGTCTTCGGGCGATGACTGACAATATTCCGAGGTGTGGTCGGTTATAAAGCTCCGATTTCCTATCCTCTTTATCCTCTCTGAAAGTCCTCTCACGTAGGGGATGGTAAGAATTTGTTGTTCCAGTATCTCCTTGGTGTTTCTTTGATTCGTTCGAGCCAATGTTTGATCCACCAGCTTCTTCGAGTAGCCATTCTTCTGAGGATCCTTCCTTAGGTTGTTTAGCTCCTTATCGAAACTTCCCGCTTCGTAGATTGATGGTGATTGGATTACTCATTCAGGTATTGTCCAGTATGCGTTGGTTTCCTTTTTTTCCTCAATTTTCTTGCCACAAAATCATTTGATTTATCTCTTTATTTATTTTTTTTGACTAATATTTCATACTCGATATCTCGATTTTCTTTGATCAATCCTTAATTTCATTATTGACCAGAAAATCCATTTCAACCATTCGTTTGGGATTTGATTTTCTTGATTTGTATTTTTATCCTCCATTCTCAGCAACAGGTATCAATAGAGTTAACAATATAGACAATTTAAGTCCGAACCATTACAATTCACAAGTATGGTCTAGGACCTCAACTATGTTCCAACTAACTCATCAAACCTAAACGCATTGGTTTCGACTGATACTATTTTTTTCAATTGATTTACGAGGTTGCAAGTTGCATGCATCACTGGAATGAAATCAATACATTTAACTTGTTGCAAGTTGAACCTGTTTTATGACGCCTTATTCAACAATGATACAATGCATAAAGCTTAGTATAATAGTAAAAATACTGAATTGTTAACGAAGATCAAACCAAAAAATCAACTAACACAAACAAGGAATCTCTGAATTCACAATAACTCTTCGAAATATTAATCTCAAGAGTTTTTAACACTGAAATTGTTTTTGATATTCTTTCTGAGTTATTTAATTTCTTCAAGAAAGGGAGAAGCTATGTGAACAGTCACATCGTACATGAACGGAAATGATACCAAAGTTTATTCAAGTTAACTTGAACATGCATCGTCTGAAGTATATTTTGCTGATTCCATAAACATATTTGTGCGGGATCATTTATTACCAAGAAGGCGACACTCTGTTAGATGAGTTCTTCAATCCTCCAATCTGTAAATGATTGATATTTGAGATTTTATAAGCATTTTCCATGTTATTAGCAATTATTATATTCTGTACTGGAATTTTTCATTATTTTATTTCACATGAAATAAAACTTTAGATTAATGGACTCAGGAATGGATAATTTGCCTATGAGAGTTTTTTATGGAAGGATTTTTGGAGATAATTCAATGGGTCCACTATCATTACAATCGAGAACTGTTCCAAAACATTAAATACAGGAATTTCTATTTTCAGACATGTTTGTTTTATTGTCCTCTGTCCCTCAACCCAAAACTGGTTGAAAGGAACCACAAATGATTAGTTGAGTTCCAAATGTATACAGAAGTCTTATGTCATTTTTAGGTGATGAAGAATTTTCTAGTTTCTGGTAGAGAGATGCATCAGTAAAATATGACGACTGCATTTCTAATGATGAAGCCATATTGTGGAGCGAAATGAGGTTTGATTGTTCTGGAAATGCCATCTCTTCCCTCATATGATCAGCCCTGTATGTCTTTTGGGTCAGTGCCTCTCTGGTAACAAGGTCGCTGAAATAATCCTATCAAAAAGACATAAATATTTTATGCGCTCGTCCGACCGATAGACAAATATTGCTAAATAAGTACCAATTTGTTTTTATTCACTCATATAATAATTATCAGTGAATACACCCATACTAATGAGAAAGCGGAATCATACTTAGTGGAGATGTTGGCGAATTAAGTGTATGGAATCTCCAAGAGGGTAATCTCGATAGAAAATGACACTGATAAACCACTGATTTGTAATAGGAAGCCCGATCAATTAACATTAAAATACCACGAGTAGCAGAGGCATTACATTATATTGTCCCTAGCTGATTGAAGAAAATGTGGCATATTCTACAAAAGTTTTGAAAATTGATTGATTGATCGTCATGAGAAAGAAAGAAGAAAAGAAACTTCTTGTTCTTATACCACTTTTATTTTCAACTCGCACTACTGAAGTTTATAGTATTCGTTTGCAAAAAGAAGTGGTATAAAGAAAGGCATGGGAAGTTTTATTTCTAATGTTCCATGTATTGAAACTAGCAAATCTAATTTTCCGAAATAGGAAGATGAGAATGCTATGGAAATCATTGAATCTTTGGTTGAAACTTCAGTGAAACATTTCGAGTGATCATTTTCGGGATGGAATAATGCACTATTTATTAACTTTTGAGTTTAAAAATCTTCGTAAGTTACGTAAGAGGGGTTATTCTAATACATAAGAAATAAAAACACGAGAAATAAATAATAATGGTACCTACTTTTCATAATCATACCAATGTAACTATTGATTTCGATGAATTTTCTCTTATTTAGAGAATTGACCATTATCAAGAAATTGATTACATTGTTACATCGAGACACAGAAAGTATTGAAAATTTCATTTTATTTAACGATCTTATGTACACATACACACCAACAAAAAAAAAAACATATCAAAAGTTGTTTCAAGTTGCTGAATCTATTATGAAATTCACATCAAATATGAACGATCTACTAAAATAGGAAAATTATTATCTACCTGAAGATACAAGTTTTTTGAAGCGAATCTATATGAATGTATATTAGATTTTCAGATGGAGTGAATAATTGTTAATCATTACTTGATAATTGAAGCTTTATAAGCCCACACTTGATATTTACTGAAAGAAAATGCAAAACAGTGATCGAAGAAAGTCTAGGTTCTCTGGAGAAGACGACAGTAAATACTCCAGATTATGCATTACTTCCGAAGATTGTATAAAAAGTATGATAAACGTTTTTTGAAACTGTGAGTAAGGAAAGACTGGCTAGCTTGTCTGTTTCAAAATGGAAAATTAACGATAATTTTCAACGCTGGTGTGTCACCATCCAATGTTTAGGAAAGATGTGATTCGAAAGGTTGAGGTTGAAGGTTTTTTTCAATAATAACAAGCAAGTGACAAGTTTAGGGCTATAAGAGTTTTCTTCCTGTAACACTTTGAATATTTTTAGAATGCAATCACTGTTGAAGTGGTAGGTGCTAGTAGATTGAAAGAAATTAATTTCACATCAAGATATTATAGGGGAAGGAAATTTATAAAGATACTATGCCAAATACTGAATGAAGACGATACGTATTATTGTCAATCATCATAATAATTGAGATATTGAAGCTTTAGGTTTTCATGAGATTCTTAGTGTATCATGCAAATATTTTGACCCTCCAATACAATAGTACATCGCTAGGTAGGGGAAGCCTAACATTCCTGGACGACTGTGGAGATTGTCTGTCGATGCGCATTCGTGATGAAATTACTTGGGTTACTGTGGAAACGTTTTGAGGTTGAATTGTCAAACTTTATTTATTTTTTATTTATTCATTTATTTTCCCAAGAAACATATAAGTTTATGATGAGGAAAAAAAACAATACATCTTTCAATAAAACTAAACATCAGTTCATTATCCTGACCAAATATATCTAAAACATTTCTCAGAAATATATCAATTAAAAAAAATATGATAATAAATGATATTTCAATTCTACCTTGAATCTTAGTTTACCATAAGTTTTCAATAATTTTAGTAGCATATTATAATGGAATATTCCTTTGGAATATATTGATTGCTGTCCCACATTTGTTTTCATTTTCATAGTTGCTAAATTATCTGAATTCTTTGTTGAATGATTATGTTGATCATTAATAGAAATGAAAACCAAATTTGAGATTTTCCAATTATTTTTTACCAGATGAATAAAAGTACAAATATTTAATTTATAAAGTGAATAGATATCCAGAAGATGTTTCGGTTTATATAAATTTACTGTAGGTTCTTTATAATCAAGTTTGAATATACATTTAATGATTTTGTTTTGTAAAGTTTTCAATGGTTTCAGTAAACATTTTTTTGCCGATCCCCATACCGAGACTAAGTAATGAAGTTTGGATGATACTAAAGAGTAATGAATGAATTCAAGATATTTCAAGGGTAAAAAATTTCTTATTTTGAAGATAATTCCAATTACTGGAGTTTTTGTTTCCTTATAATATTTCAATATGTTTGGACCATGACAAATTTTCATCAATATGCATGCCCAGAAACTTCAGAGAAGGAGAATACTTGATGATTTCACTTTTGAAATTGATTGGCTCTTTTGAATTGATAGGAGTTGATCGTTCAGTCACAAAAATGAAAGATGACTTTTCGTAATTTGAAGTTAATTTATGTTTTACTAGCCAAGATGATATTTTGTTTTTATTTTGACGTTTATAAATTCAATTTCTGGTGTTCTCGAAAGTAAAATGATAAGTGATGATGAAATTTCCATTCCTTGGACTCCTCCAGAGCTGGTCGAGGCAGTGAATACTGCTTCATTGGAATTATTGCCAAATAAATCAAGAGAAAATTATGTTTTATGGACTCAAGCAAATAAACAATGTGTTTTCAATGATTCATGTAGAACACTTACAACCGTAAGGAAATATTTCCATACAGTAAGGAAAACTTGACATTTTCTTTGAGAAGTTTTGTCTGGAATTTCATAATTTCCTAGCGATTTGCGGAAAAATGAATTATTCTCCCCTTCGATGAGCACATTATAGTAGATTATACCAAAAGTCAATAATGATAGCTATTATTTACGAGGGATTTCTACCAACCGAACTGTGTCAGCGATGAGGGAGTAATATTCCGAGAGAATAATAGTCATTATTGCGAGTAGTATACTCTACTTTATTTACGACTAACTAATTTATCATAAATAAATGATTCTTCAGTTATTACGCTATAAGGTAGAACACGATTAAATTTCCACAAAATTTATTGTCTTCGCGACATGTTTCGATACACTGTATCTTTATCAAGCGAATGTATTTAAACACTGTTGATAAAGATACAGTGTATCGAAACATGTCGCGAAGACAATAAATTTTGTGGAAATTTAATCGTGTTCTACCTTATAGCGTAATAACTATGGATTTCCATCAAGTAAAGGCCACCTCAATCCAAAAAAAAAAGATTCTTCAGTTTCGTTGGCCGCGTCTAACAGCTTACAGCGCTTAAAGCCGCTTCACAAAATATGAAATTTCACCATGAAAAATTGTCAAATTTTGTGCAGCGGCTTTAAGCGCTATAAGCTGTTAGACGCGGCCATTCATCTAAATACAAATACACAAACACTGACACTTTGGAGTTTGGTTGAATCGTTTCCATGGTAATATTCGAATCGAGAAATTTTGTGATAGGACTACAAGAGGGTATAAAGACTATAACTATTGATCCCTCGCCATTATTCCCGAAGGAAATGATAAATGGCATTATACTGCAGAAACCACAAGTATAATACTTACATTATTTCTTTTCGTAACTGTATCAGATTATAAAATGTAAGACATTTTTACATTTCTGTCAATTCCGAAAAGTTCCACTTCACATGTCAAAATTAGAAAAAATAACATTTCGAAATCCTCAATCTAATGGAAGCTTCTGGAAAACTGTTGGACTTCCTCTACGCCAGTGGTAATAGCACGTTGTTAAAGACAGACAACGTAATTCAGCTGGCAGTGTAAGCACCAGGCGTCTTCAAACAAGTTTGATACACTTTTTGCTGCAATTAAAGGAAACGATGGTTATCTGATGGTTTATTGATAATTGATGTCGTCTTCGTTGTACGTATTAAATTTACATGGAAAATGGCAGTGCACACAATTGCGATTCAGCAACTTATTCCGTAAACTATATGTTGGCGCTCTCCGTCAAATTGGTGGTCTTGATGAATATTTTGTTGGGGAATGGAGCTTTTCCAAATTCCATGCTATCCGGTGGGCGGAACCAGCTGAGAATATATTTCACGAACTATCCCTTTAATCAACTCTAATGTCTGATGAAAGACGTTTTTCGTCCTTTGAAACTGCTTCGATTCTCAGTCATTTTATTTTCTACCGTTAATTGCTATTCTGTCAGTCTTCCTTGGATATTTTTTACATTAATTGATCGATCCTATCTCTGTGGCTAATGGAGATTCTATTGGGAATAAGGTTGATGAAATGGGTGTTAGGTACTAAAAAAATCGGAGCAGAAAACACTGTCATTAAAAATAACAACAAAAGTATATGTTCAGAAACAATCGAGGATGAGTATGGATTTAAAACTCTTTTCTAGGCGTGGTTATATTCGAATTCTTGAAATGGATTTCTTGTCACTATTCGTTACTCATTCCTTAATGCCAATGAAATATTGTATTCCATTAAGAACCACACAGCGCAATCTGGCAGTGCAATTTGAAGCCTGATTCACACCTGAAATGAAGCGAGCACTTTTTTTCCAAACTTATCCCATATTCTAAAAGGTATGAATGGAAGCACCAGAGTTTTCAGACATCTTGGCATGGTACTCCCGTCGCAAACGAGAATCATATTTGGTCTATTCGCAGAGGATGCTGAAACCTTAATAAAAATAAAAGTTTCGTTTGAGAAATCATCTCCTCCACAAAGCCGATGTTATACAATTTTTGAAAAAGTAATTTCTGGCTTCTTCTATACCTGTATAAATGAAGTAACAGAGTCCCAATAACCCTGGGGTATTCACTCATTCGATATTGTTCAGGATTTCTTGGTGAAAAACAATTGACGATTATGACAGCTTTTTGATTTTTCAAAAAGTGGTGTTATGCATCCACAAAAATCTGTCAAATGTCGGTTTCAGAGTGATGTAAGTTTGCTGCATCGACATTTTGCTGTTATTGTTGGGCATCTTTCCAGTGATACTCATTTGAAACTATTCAAAATTTGTTTTTTTTTATTTGACAGTGTTATCAATCAGTGTCGAAGACTATAAGGTATCGGAAGGTAATAGTTTTCACGATATTAAGATGTTATTTTGTGTAGACAGTCGAAATCTGTAGATCAAGGTATTCGTCTTCATTCAGCATCCAATCAAAAAAGTACAAGATGAATCCCCCAAAGAATAACAGTTATATAATGTCGCGGCTAGTTTGATTCGTGAGTTAGACACTTCAGAACTAGCAATTTTTTAAAGATGCTTTGAAGTTGATAAAGAACGAACATAAAAACTATGAGTAAGAGGTTGTTCCTACATTTCTAAAACTGGCAATCGATTAGCTGTCAGGCTGTGACGTTCTCGATAGCCAAATAATAGATGTAGATGTATTTATTCATTCAACTTTCCTACCCAAGGTTTACAGCATGTCAATTTCAATCAAAATATTACTATTCGTTTGAAAAGAGACGTAATATGTACATTTAAAGATAAAAATGTCTCTTTAAAATTATTCCACTAGATAAAATATAATAAACGGACACATCGTATGTAATATAGTTCAAAACATACTTATAACACAAAAATCAAAACATAATAGAATGTGACAATATTAATTTTTCATGACTGAAATATTCTTTTAGACTATAAAAACATTGATTTATAAGTAACTCTTTGACGTAAATTTTGTTATCTTCAATGATCGCATTGCTGAATTCAACTTGTTATATAATTCGAAACTCAAAGATTTTGTTTTGGATTTAGTTAACCGTAAACGTGGCAACGCTATTTGGTCTGCAGTAGTAGAACATTCGCTTGCATTTCTGTCTAGTAAAGAGTGAGCTCCATATGAAAAATGATGGAGCGTCATCTACCATGACATTCTGAAGTATTGACAATCTCGGAAATCAAAAAATCGGTTGCCGCCAAGTTTATTCCAATATTTTATAAGCTATAAGTGTATACACCAAATCATCTTGAAACGAGGTAACATCAAATCATTCTGTTGATATGTGTACTATTCAAAGGCGTATGATTCATTCACAAAAATGAGGAGAGTTTTACCAGTAACTAGTGGCACACTGCAACTTCAACCATCTGCCCCTATGGAACATAAATCTGATTTCTAGTGCAAATGGTGTTATCCCTAAAGAGAAAACGCCATCTACTGACCGAACTATAATTAAACTAAGTCATGAAAATCTCTAACAAAGGACAAGCCTTCTCTACAAGTAGACCTAATATGACCCTGACCATTGTATATAGTGATCAAGGATAGTTAGCTATCCATAGAGAAATATCATTTGAAGAAATGGATACTACGATTATACGACATCACTGAGTTCGCTTCCAAGTCATGTCGTTTTACTTTTTCATTACGGATGTCGTAGCATAATTCGCACATTTTCTCGATTACTTATACATAATGCCAAAAAATGGCATTCAGAAAAAGAAGTGAAATTTTCATCAGTGTTGTGAATCATTCATATTTTCATTGATATTTTGAATATAGAACTTTCTTCATAAACTTCCATTGACAAAACTAGCATAAAGTACAAGCACCTTTCTAGCAAACTCACAATTAGATATATGTATGCAACTACTTTATCTTTCTGAGGAGAAAATTTTGCCGTACATTTTCAAGTAAATGGAAACATCTACTTCTCACACGGACATTAACTATTTCTCTTTGAACAATGCTCTGACACCTTGGCATGATGTAGATTTGCATCATGGTGTATTTGAAATTTGAGTCCGGCAGATGGCGCTTCTTCTTCACAGTGAACACCACCTCTCATAGAACTCAGATTGTTATAACCTGTAATACTTGAGAGTGGGACACCCCGTACAGTTACCCACCTTTCACCTCAATTCGAAACGGCAGTTTCTCGCGAAGAATTAGCGGCCGCGGTGCTAGAGACCACGGCCGTTCCACACGTCATTAACACCGTTTCTGGCGGTTTTCGCGTGCTCAAATTGTTGTGGCAGCAGCGAGTAACGAGCCTTTGCTGGCAACAAGAAACGATCACTTGTTTCATTCGCTCGTCCCCATTAAACGGCCTCTGATTTGTACGGAGGAGAAGAGAATACGTGGAGAACATACTTATATGTACCTCTCGAGCGTACTGGATTTCTGAAGGGGATGAAACTACGAGAGTTGTGGTGTTTACGAAATTTAAAATGAAGCACATCTTTTTTTTAGAGATCAATTACCCTAACACCAAACTGATATTATTTCTACTCGACGCGCGTTTCGTTATCAAGTTTAGCATCTTCAGAAGAATATTGAAACTCAATTTCCAATGATAGTATTCAACTTTCACACCAAAGGGTCCAATCTCATGACGAAAATGTGAAAGAATACCGATGTAACATTATAGGAAATGAAGAGACACGGGGAAAACGATGAATGTCCAAAAACCATTCTAATGTGTTATCTTATTTATGTAAACACGTATTTCAGGTATCAGACTGACCTATCAGAAGATATCCCTCGAAATGCATAGTTTTTTTTTTTCGATGTGTATTATCAAATTCACGTGTCTGTGACTCTTATCGATATTCCAGTTCATTTGGGCACAAAAAGATGTAGTTTTTCAAAAGGAAAAATATTATGTATAGAAATAAATTTGCTGAAAAATGGATTTTCATCATTTTTCCCCTGTGAGCTTCAAATGGTTTCGGTGAAAAATCATGACTTTCTGATATCTTGTGATTCACATCTAATCAAATGTTCGAAGAACAGCGCATGAATCGAGGGATAGGAGATACGAATTAACATTTTAATTTTTGAAGTTTGTAATCCTCCAGGCCTCGGCAATGAGTTCAAAATTTTGCTTTTCTATTGAACAAAAATGTGTTCGTAACTTTTTCGATTCATAATTCTTTAATGTTTTCATTTTATTCTGATCATAGATCATACTCTCCTGATATATGTAATTTCAGTATTTTCATTCCTGAATTCCAAGGTCATTTTTATTATTACTTTCATTGGTTTGGGTTTTTTAATTTTTTCAGTACTATCTATTCTCATCTTGTTTTTAGTTTTTCATCACATTCTCATTATTTCACTTTTCCTATTTTCAACTTTTTATGTTTGTCGTTTTTTACATATTTCTTTACATATTTGCTTTTTTCCCAATTCTTCAATTGATTCATTAGAGCTCCATTTTTTATATGTCTATACATTGGAATTTTTCCGCGTATTCCAATAATCAATTTATTACAGCTCATAAAAACTTTGAACAATTCTCTTCCAACACAGAAAATTGTTATATTCAAACTACATTACTACATTACAATACATGTTTGTTTGTAGCATGTCATAAAAAAAGAGACACTACGATAAAATAGTAATTGCTAAAACTATATTGCTATAATACATCACATACAGTTTAAAAATATTGTATTTTTCCTCTTTGTAAAAATATTATCGAAACATTATCGAAACATTATCGAAACATGTATCCCAGAGTGAAAGTTTCAGCCTTGTTCCATTATGGGTTGGGTGGGTATAAAACACAAAAAATTGAAAATACAATATCTACCTCTGTTCTATTGTAGAAATGGTTCAAGTATTCCTATAACGGAAATAAAATCAAATAAATGTATGAATACTGTCTATTTCCTAGACGTTTTATTTATTCACAAGAAAGAAGAAAGTCATTATAAAACACTCCCCTGCCTTCATGGCGCGGAGGGCCATGAACACTCGGTTTATAGTTATGTGAACTATGTGTCACCTATATGTCAATTCATTCAGAGCAGATAAGCTCAAAATCAACTTATTTGATAATGTTTGGATAATCCCACTTCGAAGGAAATTTTTCTCTGAGCGAAACAAGCTTTTCTGAATTTGAGAATGATATCTTATTTCGATAAATGCAAACTACTCTCTATTCGTGAAAAAATATCCTCTTTATTATATATGTTCGATCCAAGTTTCATGTAGTTGGTATACAAATTGAGCAAGAAAAACTTTCTTCTATGTAATCCAACGCCCGCGCTATTTAGACAGGGTAGTAGCTGTTTCAGATAGACTATTTTCTCTTTTTTGTCAATGACTCTGACGTCTATGAATGATTTGCACATGTCAGCAGAGATTGTTTGCTAAATAATTGATATTACTTCTTTCATAGAAGTTTGGTATGTTTTCTGCATTGACTTAGAGAGGAAAATACCAAAGGTCACTTTCTCAAAACTGCCTTTCCTCGTAGAGATCAGTTACCCAATTACGAAATCAGTTGTCAAGATTGCAACAATAAAACATTGTCCAGAGCCGACAAGCTATAAAAACCCGTTCCAAGGAACATTTTGCACACATATACTGTCGCCCAACATGCTGTTTACAATGACCACACAATTCAATCTGAAACATAAGCATGTGCATCACAAAAGGCTACTCGATACATATGAGAGTCTAGATATAGCAAAATGTAAAAATAGCATGAATTATTACAAAGGACCTCTCCCTTTCAACCCTTTCGCTCACGGTTTTTTGTTCTTGGACGGAAAAATCAAAATTTTTCAAATAACGAGATACTAATTTTTTCAAAATTCTTGACACAAAAATTTTTTTGTTGATCTTCTAGTTTTTGAGATATCACATGTATTGAAATGAATACTGTGTGAACAAATGGAATAAATTAATGAAAAATACCCGCCAATTTTTTTTTGTTTTATTGCACAAAGAAATACCTATTCATCATTATCTAGTATGATGAGACAAGAAACAATTGTTAGCCTTGTTCAGGCATAAATGAACGTTGCATTTTATACAAAAAACTACAAAATTCAAAAGAATACATTGGGCTCTGTAATTCAACTGCATCCCTACAATGTTTATTATACTATATGTCGTGAGGAGACACATATGTTGCATTTTGAAGGCCTACAATTTCTTTTTTGGTGGTCAGATTATGATTATTTCTGAACTGAAAAACATTGAGGTCTTCATCTGAAGGTCCTGTTTTTTTTTCTGATTTGGCTTAGGTGTATTATTATCTGCACTATTCGTTTTTATACTAGGACTGATACCTTCCATGAGATCATCGCTGTTTTGTATCGACTCCCAAATCACCTATCAGGTCGTCATCTTCGTCACTTAGATTTATATCAGATAGATAGATAAATAGATATAGATAGATCAAACCAACAAACAAATCATAATCAAAATAGAGAAAAATACTAAAATAGCTAGGTTAGACTTACCATGCCGCTTTACTCCGTCAATTCACAATGTATTCAAATGAATACACTACTTTTTTCACACAAATGAACAAAAAAGTTTTTTCATAAACGCGCTTGTAACTCGACAAACGTGTAGGTGTGATCTATAAAAGCCTATTTTTTCTCGAAGAAAAGTTTTGAATACCGGCGTGAAACTCGAAAATAGTACAATGTTGTAGGTTATAGCACAAGCAATAAGAATCAGCTGTTTCGAAAAATGTTCTTAAAGTTCTGAACAAAACTCAAAGTTGGCGTTAGGGGTATTATACGACGACTACAATGTATTCTAATGAATACATTGGTAGTAAACTGACAAAAGGTTGCACAAATACTCATAAGAAGAATATATGTCTTATGTATTCATATAAATACAACATGAGTGAAAGGGTTCCCGTTTTTTGGTTTATTGTTTAGGAACTGATCAGAATAATCAGTAGTATTTAAATAGATTAGAACCTTAGTCTTTAGATTCAATATCCATTTTCCGTCTCTTCCTGAAGATGGTAACCTTGCTAGCGAAACGCGCGTCGAGTGCAAAGAATATCAGTTTGTTGTTAGGGTGATGAAACTTTTCCTAGAGATACCCTGAAACCAAGTGATATTTTTGCACTCGACACGCGTTTCGTTAACAAGTTTAGCATCTTCAGGAGAAGAAGTAGTATCAATCATCAACAATATCCAATCCATCATTTGGAAAATGATTGTGTTTCCTAGTTTTCTATATATCGAAATTAGAAAACATCCAATTTGAAGTAACAAACACGGCTTCGAAAAACTCATCTCCGCCGAAAGCTGTCTCTTTCGTATTGTATATCGAATCCCGCGAAAGATTGAAGACATGTCTTGACCCCGGTGATCCGAACTCATCCTTCAATTTCCCTACGAAATATCTTTCCGCCGGTCATAGATAGGAACATCTCGCAGCGTCGAAGTAACTGTAAGTGCGCCGTGGAGAATGGAGATAATTCGACGAAAAAAAATTGTAGTCTCCCTCCGGCGGTGTGATCGCTGCATAATGGGACGTTGCTCGGTGATTGATACGTTAATCAGCGTTCAACGTGTTATTACGGCTTATTATGAAGTTATTATGTACTTATTAATTATCACACGAGGTGGTACTTACCGGATGTACTTTATCAGAGAAGCGAGCTACTACTGTGTTTCGAACGATTTGATATT
This sequence comes from Zygogramma bicolorata, assembly GCA_032362365.1. Taxonomy (NCBI): domain Eukaryota; kingdom Metazoa; phylum Arthropoda; class Insecta; order Coleoptera; family Chrysomelidae; genus Zygogramma; species Zygogramma bicolorata. The sequence continues at coordinate 430,300 of JAVJAQ010002763.1, forward strand.
GGCAGGGAGGCCAATTCAGAGTTCAATCAATTAACTTTTTGCGTTTCCTCTCCTCTAGAAATTAAAAGGAAATAGCTTCAAATTCTTATAATATCTGTTTTTTGAGCGAGTTTGTATATTTACCCCAATACGTAACTGCAAAATTTAAAATATGCAAAATTGAGTGACTATTTTGTCAGTTCTAAGATAAGTACGACAATGAAAGGAGAGTGATTAGGTACGTAGCTGAAGTGAACGGTTTTAACCCAGAGATAGTTGATAAAATAATTAGAAAATTAGGAAATGTAAATTTAGGGGAACACTTCGTAAATCTTCGACTTTTCAAAAAGATGAGAGTTTATAGTAATCCCATACGAACCTCAATACACTAGAGGACTCCAACAGATATTTGACAAAGTAAATATGAAAGTTGCATATAAAACTTCTTACAAATTACAACACTTCTTAATAATCCAAAAGATAAACTAGAAAACTCAGAGAAGTCGGGAATTTACGATATCAGTTGTCAAGATTGCAACAAGTACATCGGCCACAGCCAACGAGCTATTAAAACCCGTTTCGGAGAGTAGTTTGCACAAATAAAATACGGAAGGGTAGAAAAATCCAGTGTCGCTCAACACGCTCTAGACAATGACCATAAAATTTATGAAAGCAATCTCAAACTGATCAAGCCTGTCATGCCTGTTATGGAGTCAGGGTACTTACAGGATAAGAACTCATAATATAATTAAGACGTTTCATTTCTCAAATTTCCAATCCCGTTTCAGATATGGTATTATTATCTGGGGTGGCTGTGCTGAAACTGACTTTTTAAAATCCAGAAAAGAGCGATTCGCATCATGAACAATTTGAAATTTTCAGATTCCTGCAGGGGTTATTTCAGAAAGATGGAATTTTCAACAAAGCCAGCTCTATATATTGTCAAATGTGAAAAGTTGTCATTAATTTATTCAAATCCATTCAAACAAATGCATGAATTGAGAGATGTTTCAACCTCAATTTCAATATTTTAAAACAGAAACACTCAGTATTTACAATTCCATATTTTAATACTCTAAGTTCGTAGACATAATATTACAGGATATAGGAATATAAAATAATCTCCAAATTCGCAAACTTGCACGGATGCGTGCTTAGCATTTCACCTTAGTACGGTGACTGGAGAAAACTTGCAATCTCAGCATATGAATCTTTATAAATATTGAGGGAGGTCAAAATTCGGTATTCAGTAAATCAATCAGTATTCATTGATAACTCTTCAGAAACGGTTCCAGAACAGTTTTGAGAATGCAGCACCTCTCCTTCTCGGCAATCCTACTGGTTATAGACACTATTTTGTAGCTTCTGAAACAACTCATTCATACGGCACAAGACAAACACTTAATTATAATATACCTTATTATCACCTATCAGGCCGAAAGTGGGGCATTATGTTCTTGTATTACATTTTTCAATCATTTACCGTGTATAATTGAGAATAATAGAAACTTTCAGGAAATAAAAAAGTCACTCATTGAAACTTTTGTAGACCTGAAGCCATACACTGTGAATGAATACCTCCAATTAATGTTTTTCTACTGAATTTTATTTGTAGGTGCTATGCTCGTCATAATTGGGTGCTCTTCCGGCATATTTTGTTCATTCTTTGACTGGCTTGTACAAATTTCAATGTATATGTATTGAAAACATGCATATAATGCCCCTTGGCGATGTTCCGGAAGCTAGTCTGTCTCCTTTTTCAAGCCTTTTTTTTTGAAAAATTCTCAATGGAATCGCAATTTGGTGAAACATCAAGGCTATCAAGAATAGGAACAGCGGAACATAAAAACAACTTGAGGAGACGAGAAATAGATAAGTCGAATTTAGCTTAACACATATTATCAACAAATGGTACACACATGGTCCGGTGGGGTAACATCAATTTACTTAGGAGAGAACAGAATGGAACAAAAACACAATTCAAAAAAAGAGACAGGCTAGCTCCCGAAACGTCGTCAAGGAGACGTATACGCATTTTTTCAATAAATTCGTTAATTAAATCTCCAAATACATAAAAATACGATACTTAGTAACTGACAAAATAGTCACTCAATTTTGTATCTTTCTAATTTTGCAATTAGGTATCGAGCAACTATACCAATTTGCTCAAAAAACAGATTTAATATGAACTTAAGGCTCATTCTCATTTCTAGGGGAGAGGAAACCCAAAAAATGGATTCCAGAACATTTTTACCTTCTCAACGAACATTCCAAAAATATTCAATGAAATATTGTGTACTACACGGAATAATATACAGAAATAAAAATCTATGAATCAGTTGTCATGAAACATTCAATTGAGTAGTGTTTTTAATTCTTCATACTAATAATATACAACGAACTTTTGGACAACATCCTTTTATTTCAACTCCATACATCAACCGCTATTATTGGGTCTCTCAAAATGGTATGCTTCTTCAGAAGGTACACCTTCGACTTCACTGATATTGAACACGTAAAAATCCTATTCTAGTAAGATCGAGTCTCGAATAGGCATCTCTGGTGTTGTATGTTATGCCATATTCAAAATTTGAACAAGTTCTGAAAAAAATTCTGAGATTAGTTACTTCAAATCTGGCATCAAACCAGAAGATTACATATTATACAACTACCAGCAATTACTCCCGCTCGTAGATCTTCAACCTTTTCGTGACAAAAGGGATGATAAACATATCATGATATTTTTCAATATTATTTCTAAAGTTCACTGTCGTTTACTACTATTAGATTCGGCCTTTCAGCCTCTTCATACTCAATTCGTAAGAAATACGTTTTTTCAGCCACACTGCATACAAAAGTTATATTTTCACTGTCCACACGAACAGCAAACGGTACTGGTCTCAAATTCCTCATCTGAAGTCGATCTCTGCCTAGCACTGTAATCCATATTGAATGTAGATACTATTTTAAAATTATGGATTCGTTGTCAAGAGCTGAAAATACACAACCGATAAATTTCAAATCCTAAGTTCAGAAGCCTATATTGCTTCTCATCAGGAAAGACGATTTGCCCTTCAGATATTGAATTGACAACAGAAGTATGGGAAAGATGGAAAAAGGGTGTTGTTTGAGAAAGGGCAAGCATAAGCATAAGAATAATGGAAGGCGTTAGAATTGCAAAAAATTGTCAGGAAACCAACCTTGTAATAATGAGTCACTAAATGAACTGAAATGGAATTAGGAATATTTACGAAACTAAGAACTGAAAACTTGAAAATAAATTGAGTTGCAAAAAATTAAACTCAAATGTTTTCATTCGAATTGAAGATTATAATGATTTAGATACTGAACTGTAGGTTCAGAGTAATTCAGTAGGTCATGGTTATAGGTTCTACTCATCATCACACCACTCTCCTCATCAATGTAGGGCATTGATCAATTGATCTGACAAAAATTAAAATCGGCAGATTTCTATCGAGTCAATCATTATAGATGATATATAAATATTTAGTCAGGTTACGCTGCTTCCAACGATTTTATTTTTTTGTCTGATCAATGCACTAGTTGAGTACAGTGGTGTGATGACTGACCAAATTATTTCATTATCTACATCATAATCATCTTTACTTTCAATAAAACCGTATGACACTTTTTTTCACTCCATTCGTTTAATATTGCTCCATTTCATCAGATAATCTCAGAATCGATCTATTCGTTTCTACACAATAGTATATGTTTATCGAGCATTGTTTTTCATTCCACGATAATCTGAACTCCGCCCTGCTCTACTGTGCGACGTCCATAAACAGTAAATGCCTTTTGATCTCCGATAACAGAACATTATCAAATATGTTGTGGTTATACTGCCGCATATTACCCGTACCGTTGTTTCCAGACGTCTTTTTTTTTCGACTCCTGATGATACGTTTCGATCGTATACTTATAGTTCCTGTAGCGTTTTCTCGGCCCTTTTGGCTAACATAGAACACACGATGCCTGCCTACACAATTTGATTACCTTCCACGGGCAGGCCGTCATCAATAATTTCGTATTTGCATGCCGAGTATTTCCAGTGGCGTATTAGGCATATTCCCAAAGCTATACCCCCAGACTTCGTGATTCTTTAGTACAAAGCCAGTGGGGCCACATGACTTGAAGCCAGCAGAGCTTCCAATTGTGTTTCTTCAATGGTAATGATATTTGTTTATTCACCATATAACATATATAATTTTATCTCTGCACGAATTGTACTGACCGACATTTTTCAAGGGGAACAGGACAGCGCTAAAGGGTAAGATAGGCTTGAGGGTGTTAACAGGTGGTCCATTGCTTTTGAAGGTCTTATTCTCACCTATTAGTTGAATATCCTCTGAAAAAATTGTGTGGCGACAAGAATGGGCCCTTTATATGGCTAGCTGGAATCTACAATGGTATTCGTCAAGCGACCATGAACTGCTAAACTACTTACATTGCAATAATATTTTTCCTACGACCACATTGGAGTGACACATATCGCACTCTCTACATGGAAAGTGACCTTTATTGTTACTAGCGCGGGAAGTTACTTTCCGTATTAATATTTTCCGCTCAGCTGACAATAAGCCGTCAAACTCGTGCATCCTGTAATATTTACAAATGCAATCATTAATTGCTCCTCCCTATTGTTATTATTTATATTGAAACTGGACTGATAGGTAACTCATTATTCATGAAAAATAAAGAAAAGAAAAAGAAGTGTTGCTCAAATATACGTTACTTATCGTTATTTCTTATTTATAAAAACAATATTCCAATAGACTGGCACAAAAAAATGAGATTAGTCAGGCAACTCAATATACTAATTGTGTATTCACAGTTCACACAACAATAATGTCCATTCAACAGTTATATTAGGTTTGTTCTAGCAACACATTTGACCGTTTGTAAATTGGTTTGAAGCAGTCAGAGGCATATGTGCAAAATGAATTTCGCTCTCCAATATTCATCTTGCTCATGCCTCTGACTGCTTCAGACCAATTTCCAAACGGTCAAATGTGTTGCTAAAACAAACCTATTATGAAATCTAAGTATTCATTACAAAAATCATTACATTGAAGCAACAATTCTGGCCGACGTTATAAAATCTATATAAGTCAATAGCCAATTGCAAGTACCCCTCTAGGGACTGTCAGCTGTAAGGTTGCTGTTAAGGGGAATTCACATTGTAGCGTATATTACGTATACACGATCTGATATTTACATATTGTTTAATAAAATAGGTGGTCGTAGGAAAAATAGTGACATTATTTGTGCGAAAGTAATAATGTAATGTATTATGTTCTCATTGTGGCCCTTGCGAAAAATTATGTTCGCGTACTTGTGGGTAAATTTACTGAATATTCGATTGGATACACTTCAGGGTTTGACAGGATCAAATCAATGATCTCTAGTATTGATAGCTACAGTCAATGCTCAGAAGCAGACTCATAGTAGCTACCCCCAGGAAGAAAGGTAATAGTGGTGACTGAAAAGAAGAGGTTTTCCCAAAATTATTTCTCGTAACGGAAGGAAAAAATTAAAGAAGAGCCTTTATTCCTAATATCAAAAAATGTTCAATATCAGAGCGAAAAGGAAGCAAACATTGCCAACCTCAGAAAAACGGCATATGTAGGGGAAAAGTTCTGTAATACACCGATATGTCCACTGATGAAACCAAGAGATAATTTTCTCTGAGCAAAACAACCTTGTCCGGGCTTGAGAATGGTATGTTATCCCGAGGAATGAATTCATTCGCGAACTACTCTTCATCCATATAGAAATAGACTGCAAATGCAATCTGTTCGATTCAAGTTTCGTGTGGTTGGTATACAGATTGAGCAAGAAAAAGTAACTTGGTAATTCAGCGCCCGTTGCGCCATTTTGGTAGGAGCGTTACTGTTTAGACTTTCCTCCTTTTTGTGAATGAATTAAATGTCTATGCACCTCAGGGTCTTAGCGACATGACATGATCATCATTTCAATCTTTTCGGTATCCCAACGTACAATTTTTCAATCCACATCGATGAGAAAATAATATGTATTATACATGTCGCACTCAATGGAATTGAATCTTCTCGAAATCATCTGCACGTTACTGACTTTATTGATAACCACAGCGTAATGATAGATTACGTAGGATAATCGAAGATTTCGCTATAATTAACAGATTAAAAGCTTGTTGCATACTGTCATTGATGTATAAACGACATGTTGGACGTCGTCCACAAAGTTTAATAATATTTGAGCACCCTCTGGGTGAATTATGATAACCGTTAATGCAACCAATCACAATTCGCAGGCTTGTATCGATACCAGTAGCGGCACAAGAGACCAAGAGTAGACACCTGACACACACCTGAAAAGTATTTTTTGAACGGATTAGGAATTATGTTTTTGGCGAAAATGTAGACTTCCAAGATCGAAAAAAGATGTGATATTGACCTGGAAACTGCCAAAAACAAAAAATTTCGCATTTTCAAACATTTTTCAATGGAGCTTGGTAATTATGGCATTTGAAGAAAAAATTATACTTTCAAGGAGCGCGATTTCTTCAATCCAATGGTTCTGGGTTGAATTTTTTTTGGTTGATAATGCGAATAAGGACAAAAGCTTCATCAATGTATAATAAGTAATATTTTACGTGGATTTTGAATTTGAATGATTTGTTGCAGAGTCGATTTCTGAATGAAAAAAATTCAAGAACATTTTATATCAGTTATGGCATCTGGCATAACCGATCTTGAATCCGTAAACATGTCTGATTTTGAATATATGTAGCCATCCTATGGATTTCATCTTGATGAAGGCGTATATGAATCCATGTATACAGTTTCTCCTGGATGTGATGGTATTTGAATTTATCGCAAAACAGCTAAATTCATCATAAATTGTGTGATACCAATGATTTGGACATGTTGAAGATCGAGGGATTACCCTATATGATTTTTTGTAGTTGATGTATGGTCACAGGATAATTGAACTACTATACAGAAGCGAATCCAATGACATACTTGGTAAAAGCCACGCCATCCCAAAATGCACCAATTACAGCGAACTAAAATATTCTATTGCTTTTGCTTCAGTGAGTCAAGTCAAGTCAAAATATACTTTATTGTCTGAAGAATAGGAATTCTCATAGACAAAGCATCAAATACATCTAGGAGTATTATATATACATGCACATAAACACACACACACATATATACCTGCAGTATACGGAGGTAAGTTCAATTTTATAAAAAGAACATTGTAGAAAACAAGTTCAACACGTTAAAATACAATTGTATAGAAAAGTATAAATGAAAACTATGTCATTTTATGAAAAAATCTTCATGTCTTAGCTAGACAAATTGTCATTGAAATATTCTCGCAGAGAGTAAAAGGGCTTGTCAGCAAGTACATTTTTTACTAGTCTCCTGAATTTCTTGAGATCTTCAATGTTTTTCAAATTGACTGGTAGTGATTATACATTTTGATACCGTTGAAAATGATTGAGTCCCTCACAGTGGAAGTATGAGGTATTGGAAGTTCTATATTATTGGTAGGACGACGTGTGTTATGAACAATGTTCAATGAAGGAGTCTTATGTTTCTTTATCAAGCAAACAGATTCTAGTATGAACAGGGATATAACAGTGAGAATACCATGGGATTTGAAAAGAGGTTTGCAGCTATCCCTGTACCCTGCTTTACAGATATACCGCAAAGCTCTCTTCTGTAATACAAAAACGGTTTCCAAGAGCTCTCTTGAGCACACACCCCAAAAAGCTATTCCATATCTTATGTGCGACTCAATAAGAGCGAAATACGCAGTTCTGATGAAGACAGCTAATGAATTTGACCCATGTCACTTGAATTTTCTTGGTGTAGTTTCCTATTGTTGGTATATATTGTCAGAAGTCTCAGAGTCGATGAAGGTGCCAGAGTACGATCAAGGTCAAATATTTTTAGGACGATTGTGTTAGGTTACGTTTCGCTTCTATATCTAGTGATCAAGAGTATCATGTGGTATAGTGAATTCAATTCATGACATTCTGTTCCACTAAGTGACATTTAAGTAGCATTCATTCTACCAAAACTTCACTATTTCTATGGAGAGTATAATGAAATCTGATTTTGCTTGTAAAAGTTTTTTCTTTCCAATTTTGGATTCGTTGAAAGCCAAAAACTACTTCCTCAATCTTCGAAAATGTGAGAGATCATCACATCAAATTCAAATCAAAATTACCATGCTTATATTTCTATTTTCTATTTGATTCAAGATTCATGTTTTTGGTATACAAACTGAGTACGAAAAGTATATACTATGTACTAGGAGCTCTTCATAGAAAATTAGAAATGAAGTTACTGAAATTTCGTTCTATCATCCAACGAATACTATGAGTTTAAACGAATGATAAACAGTTGCCTGAAAGATTCTCATATTAGGGTTTTCTGAACCGTATTGTGTGAAAATCTTACAGGCACCTGTTTATCATTCGTTTAATATGGATTTTCATCAAGTATCGGTCATTTCTATTGTTTGAAACATTCGTTTGTTAATGAATAGAATGGAATTGCAGTAATGTTAGATACAAATAGAAGTGATATAGGGATATAAGATTTATTTCTATGTGATTCAGTGCCCGTTGCGTCATACAGGCAGGGGAGTTTCATACAGAATCCCTCCTTTCTTTTTGTGAATGAATCAAACGTTAATGAAGAATGTTTGTTAAAAATTTTTTATGAAAGTTCAAAATTTTTCCCTTATTTCTATTTCGAGAAGGAAAAGTTGAAATCTCATTCCCCAACTCCATTCGCCCCCCCAAAAAAACTCAAGTTTTTTTGTTTCAATTTGGAATTGTGAATATATTTTTCATCCTACCTCGCGTCACCACTAGCAAATATAGCCACCACTGGAATCTATCGATAATATATCAGCAATAGACATGGTGGTCTTTTATTGTTATTTTTCCGATGAAAAGTTGCATTAACTGTTGCTCATGGCCATGGCAGAATTAATTGTCAACGCTTAATAACAAGAAACCCGACGATAATATCAAAAATGTTGAACGCAACAACAGGTCTTTAGCAAAGTTTTCTTGTACCGTTACTGTGAATGATATTCATCTCATTCGAAAATCCTTCAATACGGGCACATGGCGGTGGCAAATTGTGCCTCGTAACAATTTGTACAGATTATCTTTCACAAGTTGAATACCTACACATTGTCGATAATAAACAACGTGTATTGTCAGGTGGAAAAGTTGATACTCGACTAACATCCGTCTGAACAGCTTCCAATTAACTTCAAGATGAATTCCTTCGGAAATGATTGGTTTCTCGCTTCTGATTTTCAGTAATCCTTTATCACTTCTGGCCATCAGAAACTCATTGAACATCTGTGTATAAAGACTTTGAGGATGGTGTCAGGAAAGTTTTGACAATATCAAACCTTTTTAACAATTGTGTGATTTACACTCTGGTTAGGTAAAAAAACCGTTGAGTTCAATACACCGGTATCTTGTATTCTGACTACTAAACCAGATATTCAATCAGATTTTGGTGATTTGTACCAGTGAGTTTGGAAAAATCAATTTAATCCCATTTTTCCTATCCCGCTCTCATCAGTAAATCATTTTTGGGGTCGATCTCTCTTTTTAGAAATAGTTTAATTTACAAACCAAACGATATTCCGGATATTGAACTCAGTTGCTGCTTCCCAGAATTATGTCGAACACAACTGCTCCAAAATGGGATTCAATTAGCAGTGGGGAGCAAATTCGATAGTTTCACAAAGAATTATTTCAGTTAGTTATTATAAAAGGGAAAAAAGTATTATATTTTAGTTCGAGGTTCTGTTGAACTGAAATCTGATATTTAATAGTAGTTTACTCAACAAGTGCGGAAAGTGATAGTTTTCCACACGTCTTAGGCATACTATTTTTCTACTAGCGCGCGGAAAAACCAACAAATTAACATAAAGAAACATATTAATTATCAAATACATATCAACAAATCAATTATTATTAATGTTAATATTGAAAGTGCAATTTGTTGCATTTTGCAAACTGATAATTGCAGAGGTTAAAATGTTTTCCAATGAAATCAGATTTCATTTTTCCACTGTTTTCTCAAAAACTTGACTGAACTAGGTCATGAAATAGGTTTTGACAAGGTATTGTTTTGACTGATAGATTTATTTTTTCTTCGTTGCAACGGTAATTCAAAGTGACAAATGAAAAATGTCATTGACATTCATTTGATGAGGCTTATACCAGGCTATTAAAAATATTAAAACCCTTTTTTTTTCATTATAATAGGATACTAATTAATTTCTTCATTTTTCATTCAAATGTCAGTTTACTCCCCAAAAACTTGGCAAAATTACTTTTCCGCCCTAATCCGGAAAAGTGACTGTTACAAAACTACAATGAGTGCGGAAAAGTGGATTTTTCCGTAAATAACAAAGCAATTTCATGAAAAGTCATTATCTGTTACCTGTCAACAAAGAAGAGATGTTAAATTTTTTTTTTCCAGAAAAAAAATTGTATAGTACATTGAAAACGGAGGATTTGGGTTCCGAAATGTTAACGATAAGTATTTTTTTGAATGATATTTCGATTTTTATTTAGTTTTTGAATTTTTTTGATAGTCAAATTTGAGTTATATAAGAAGTTGCTGACTAATAAAACGTGGTTCATTCAGAAGACTTTCCGAGGTAGATTAGAAATCTGTTCTTCTACACTTCCATTCTGTCTCACTTCACATTCCCATAATAAATGAATCCTTAGTTTTTTTAGAGTGTGGTAGGTTTAAATCACAGCAAACTGTGAAAGAACTCACAAGTGGTGTATGGTTCAGCAGCTATCTCAATTCTTTTTTCACCTATGATTTGGTATCTGTTGAAGTTTGATGTAATTTGTTGAAACCCTTCATTTTGTATAGAAATATGAATCTCAGAGCCCTAGGCCCTTGGTAATTGTGAATTATGGAAATCATTAAATCATAATTTTTATATTTGTTCATTGTTCATTAACCTATGAATGAAATTCTAACACTTAGGACATTTTCATAATATCTGGTAATATAATTGCTGGATCCAAACCATGGGCTTAGAAATTATTGCGGGTTCCACTAAATATAGTCAAACAATCATCCCAATAGAACAGTTAACCAGAAGGTTGTCGGATAAGTCATCATGAATATCACTATGTGGAACAGGCTCTCGATTCAATTATGAAAATTTATGTCCCGGGTATTTTTCATGAATTCCCACCGCAAAAGGAATGATGCGAAAACTCGAAAAATCACTTTCTTAGCAACGGTAAAGTATGCAAATACCACTTTGATAAATTCACGGAAAGATTCATCAAATGCCTAAGATTCACCGAAACTTTCTCGAATTAGAATGTTTTTTATTTGGAAGCACAACATTATAATATCATCTTTAATGGATAGGTAATGGATGTTATATTATAATCAGCACATCTCAATCAAGAAGTGAATGAAGTATGTCTGTCATTTCGTAAATATGGAATTTTATTGAAATGAATTCATGTTCGATTTTGTCGCTGGCAAGAATCAGGAATGAAGCTAATGCTGTAATTTATTACAATTCTAAAAATATCATCTACAAAAGCTCCGATAAATCAATATGGTTACTGAATGGTGTTGATTCAATGGATTTTTTTTTCATTTTGGAATCAGCTTTCAATTGGGGTTTGATGGGGTAAATATTATCACGGAATATTGGCATATATGTGAAAATTGCCAAGCTGTGTGCAGGATCACTGTACTTAGAGGAAGAACGTTTATGGTGTTTTGAACAGAATTCCACCAATCACAAAATACTTGTTCCCATGGACAACCTTGTAGAAACGTCATAATTCTAATCTGTATACCTGCAAACACAAAATCCAAGTTGTTTCATTTGAGCATAAATAAATGTACTCATATCTGAATTATTCCTAGTTCATTGAGTCAAGCTTGAATTGTCACAATCGATGTTTCTTTGTGGAATCGATGGACTTACATCTACTCTACACACCAATAATTAACTGAAATTATACAGTCCAAAATTCACTTCATATGAATACAAATATTATCAAACTATACCGTGTGACACAGACTCATGGTACACCCCCGTTTTCTCCTTTGTTTTTCTAGCTATATTTTTGAAATTCGGAACATTGAATATGCTCACTGAACAGCATTCCTCGACATATCTGAAAGAAAAAAACCAGCTTCCAATTTTTCCGGAAATGACATCAACTTTCGATTCTTGAATGGGAAACCCTGTATATTGTTACATGATCGGCTAGGGATGATCATGAGGAATCCAACGATACCAGGTTTGATGATGTTATCTCCAATGACTGCGGAGATATCGCCATTTATATTATCCATAAGCTCAACGAGTGAGAGAGAGAATTTTCTCTCTCACTATAAATATAAATTGGTAGTTGTTTTTTTTCTTTCAGAAGTGTCGAGGAATGCTGTTCAGTGAGCATATTCAATGTTCCGAATTTCAAAAATATAGCTAGAAAAACAAAGGAGAAAACGGGGGTGTACCATGAGTCTGTGTCACACGGTATATCCAGGATGATCCATGTTCAGGATTTCACTTTTGAATGTTCTGAAAGGCTTTCAAACATTTTCGTCCTTCAGAAGAATGTATTTTCATAGTTTTGGTTTTTGCACACCTGTCGAGTAAGAAGGGATGATAAGTATAATTCTCAGCTATGATTTGGTTTTAAAATATATTATTTCTGTTCCAAATGCAAAAAAACTTTCTTCCTCTAATAAGCATATATGACCAGAAACCTCAGAACAAGAAAAGAAATGTAATTTGCATGTAAACTCCGGTGAAGCAGCTTGTACGTTGCCATTTCGGTCTCATAGAGTCCTCTTCATAAATTTCATTCGGTATCAGTAGTATGCCACCAAGGCTGTTTGAACTAGTAGCGTTATAAATCTCAGTATTGCTGAACGCCGAGAAGTGGGAATTAATTAATTATGGGAAACCGTATATTCAAAAGGACGTCTGAAAAGCTTAAAGCATTTTCTTGTAAGGTAAACATCACGTAAGAGACATTTATTAAGTTTTATCTTGAACTTGTCTCTGTTTCAATGGTGGCAGAGTTATGAAGATGTCTGGTCGCGGATTTTTTTCAAACTTGTTTAGGAATTAGTTAAAATATTATTAACGGTATCGAAATGACACTATTTGAACCGTTTTTGTGTTGAGAAGAAATATTGTGACATGGCTTCTTGGCTGGAATACTGATTACGAGTTGATACTATCTGAGAACTAAAATTTGAATTTTTTTTCATGATTTTATCATCCCAATGAAGTTCTAAAATTCTTCCGCGATATTAGGAAACAGATTATTCTTGTGGAGAGAAAGACGTTTTGAGGAAGTGATTTTTCACTTGGAGAAGAAATAGTATATTACACACCGAGATGGGAAGTGATTCATTCCTGTCGTGAGATCAATTAGCTAACCGAGACAGGAATGAAACTTTCTACCGAGGTTTGTATTTCATTTACAACCATCATATTTCGATTAAAATTAACAAATCTCTGTTTCGTTCTGAACATATCTAAAATATTACATTTAACGAGAAATTACCAAGAACGCGGTTTTCCCAGAATAATCAACTAGATATATTGTTACCGTGACTACGGGGTATACAATTGTCACCAATATAAATGAATGTCAGATGAAGTCAATAAATGACTGATAAAGTCTAGAATAGATGAAATGAGGTCGGGAAGTAGAGGTGTGTAATGTGACACTTCCCAGCCTTCAATGTCGTTAGTAAAGACAGCATTACTTATATGGTTATAAATAACTAATATAATTTGATACTCATGTTGGCTCCCAGAATTTTTGACTTTGTGATTTCTCAATGAAATTCTGACAATGCATTCAAAGCTTTCCATGGTTCGAATTTAAACTGCGTCATGTGGTTCACAGAAACGTTGTCGTCAATGAAGTAATAATAATAATAATAATAATAATAATAATAATAATAGTAATAATGATAATTAATTCACCTCTTGTTTTACATTATTGTACATAAATATGATAATGCAGAAAAACGGAGGGAGGAGAATAAATGGGCAACCCTACAGAAGATCAAGTCTGTGCGTAGTACGTCTACAATTGATAAAATATCTTTTATATGATATAAGATCACCTAAATATATAAGAAATATGAAAACATAAATATGCACGACAGTGTTATGTAAATATACGACAAAATTTTCAAAAGAAAATTGTATAAATGAATAAATGGACGCATGAGCAATAAGGCGTCTCTGTAAAATATTTTCTACAATTCTGTGGATTTCAATTCTTGGGGTGTTTTTCAAATAGTTTTTCAGTTCTCTTTTGAATGGTATCTTTGGTGTTATTTGTTTTAATTTTTGTGGAAGGGAGTTGAAAATTTTCGGCCCAAGATAAGGGTAAGCTCTCTTCATGACATATTTTTCAGGTTTGATAATGATATAATTATTGGCACTTCTATACCTGGTGTTGTGTTCTATCGGTAAGAGTTCATGTTTTCTAGAGCGTTGATAAATATTAACCTTCAGAAAATGAAGTTGACGTATATCAAACACTTTGGAGATTTTGAAAAGTTCATCTGTTGGGTATTTTTTGGGTTTTCGGTAGATGGTTTTCAATATATATTTTTGGGTAGTTTCAAGTCCTGAGATGTGGATTCTCAAAGCTGCACCCCATGATATAATACCGTAGGTTAAATGGCTTTCTATTAGTGAGAAGTAAATTATACGCAATTGTTCGGTGTTATAGATGGTGGTAAGAATTTTTATTTTATACAATATAGTTCTCAGTTTTTTTATTACAAAGTTGATATGAACATCCCATTTTAGGTTGGCATCAACATAAACTCCAAGATATTTGATGTTTGTAACGGAGGATATAGTTATTGGCTGTTCATTTTCCTTCGGTATGGTCAGTGATTTGTAGTGAGGTAGGTATTTTGTATAGGAAGTGAAGGGAATATAGTGAGTCTTTTCGACATTTATCGTAAGTAGTCTGCTATTGAACCATTCAATAATTTTAGAAAAGTCATGTTCTGCAACTGATTTCAAATTTTGCCAGGTATCAGCTTTATATATCATTGCCGTATCATCCGCAAAACTCACTATTTCACCTTCAAATCCTGCTTTGAATATGTCATTTAGATAAACACTAAATAGTATTGGTCCTAATACGGTTCCTTGGGGAACACCATATTTCACCGTTCTGAATTCACTGATGTTGTCACCAATTTTGACACATTGTTATCTATTTTCAAGATAGCTTTTGAACAGTGAGTATGGTGCCCCTCTCACACCGTATCCTTCCAGAACTTCGAGAAGTTGACTGTGGCTAACTGTACCGAAGGCCTTTGCCAAATCGACGAAAATACAAAGGGTGGGTATTTTTTTATCGACATTGCTGACTATTTCATTGAGTACTGTTGATAATGCATCCTGCGTAGACTTTCCCTGTCGTAATCCATATTGTTTGTGAAAGAGAATATTATTTTTTCAAACAAGTCAACTATCCTTTTTTTGAGTGCTTTCTCATAAATTTTAGCCAAGGTTGATATCAACGAAATAGGACGATAGTTAGCCACACTCAACTTATCTCCACTTTTGTGAATAGGGCTGACAACTGATTTTTTAAAAGCCGTTGGACAATACCCCTCTTTAAACGACTTGTTGATTAGATATGTTATTGGAGCAGTTATTTCATTAATAATAATTTTCAGCTGTTCCGCCCTCAGATTATCTAATCCTGGCGATTTTCTTTTTTTCAGTGAAACAATTATATTGTATATTTCAACTTCATTTACCTCTTGCAGAAAATATGAATGGACGAGGTTTATATTCTTTTTAAAGTATAATGAATAATGTAATATACTGAGACTGGTAAACGATTGATAAATATATTCGAAGTAATCGTTCTTGTCTGAAGCTCTCACAAACTGTTTCACAAATTTCAATTACGAAAATACGGCTATAGAAAATTTTTTGTCCCCTGTGATTGATGAGATTCGGGTAGTCAGATAAAACGTCTTAGCAGATAATAGAAGCGTTTTTCGACGTTCACATATCAATTCGAAAAACTTTATGAATGAAGAGTACTCTTTATAATTCTTATTGAGTATAATCTCGACAATTACAAAATATAGAACTTGGTCGAAAAACATCGGGCAGAATCAGATGTCAGTAATAGTGTCAAAGAATCTTCCTGATGAAGTTATCTTTGATGGCAAATTAAAAGTTATCTACGGACGAATCGTATCACAAGTAACCGTGATAGTCGCCTATTAAAATATCACGAGCATCTAATCTGTTGGAATTTCTATAATAAAAATAATTCAGATCGATCTGGGCGCTTCACAACTGCTGCGCGATTTTCTTCAAGTCCAATTGAAGAGTATTTACCTTAATCAGCTCCGATATTTAGTTTGAACTTTTAGCGGTATACGGGTATTTCAGTTAGTTACTGGATTAGAAATCGAACTTGAGATAATCTAACTGTTGGATCTAGAGATCAAAAATTGTTTTTTTATATATCGCACAGAATCTTTATTACTTATAGACTGAACATGGAAGACTTGGCCTGACTATAATACATAAAAAAATACCCAACAATTGACTCAGAATACTTCATTATCAATAGCGACTAGATTCAAAAATTGTGCTACGTTATTTTTACAATACATAAATCAGTGGAGTCATTCCCGGATATCATTCCACTAGTTATCTGAAAAATAGAGAATTGGACAGCCTACAGAACCTATGATGGTTTGGGTAAAATAATTTAAAACAAGAAAAGATAAACTTTCAGTGTCAAGAAGATCAGATCTATACAAGTTAACGCGTGGTTCTCGCTCGAAACTATATAAGAGTCAAACAGGAATATTTTTCCCTAGAAGAATTAAGGAACATAGAAGTATTTTCTAGAATGAGAAGATTAACTCAACACTTGAAAATAATCCTCTAACTGAAAACACGAGTCCAAGCATGACTATGATATATTGCAGGTGAAGAAGTCGGGATATTTGTCATATAACCCAATAGATGTGAATAATAATTCTTGTCTGCTAAATCAGTTTTTGAGATATTTCACAATCAAACTGTACCTAACAAGTGCGGAAAAGTCACTTCACGCAACGTTCGGAAAAACCCAATAGTTAACATAAAGAAACATTTATTATTGAAGAGATCATTGAATTCATCATTATTAATGCGTGCAGTTCCTTGCATTCTGCAAATTTTTGCAGAGGTCAAAATGTTTTCTAACGAAGTCAGATTTTGTTTTTCCACTTCTTTTTCAGCAGCTTGGCTGGAAGAGGTCATAAAATTGGTTTTGACAAAATAATGTTATGACTGACAGATTCATTCTTTCTTTGTTGCTACGATAATTCAAAGTGACAAATGAAAAATGTCAGATGCTTATTATTATTTCAAATTTATTCGATGGGGCTTATACTATGGCCATTAAAATTATTGAAACATACTTTCTTTATATCGAAAATTATAGGAAAACTATGATAATTTCTTTATTTTTTGGTCATTCTGTAAAACTGCAACCATACAAATATATATTTTGAATTCTCAAATAGTCAGTATACTTTCCAAAAACTGCATAGATTTACTTTTCCACACTAGTGCTGAAAAGTGACTCTTTCAACACTGAAATGAGTGTGTAAAAGTGGATTTTTTTCGTACGCTAGTAGAAAAAATCAATCCGTTCTGGAAATCAAATTGAAACACTTTTTTCCTCAAATTCTTCTGCCTTCTCCTAATGATCATTTTAATGATTTCAATAAAGACGCAAACTTGTAATTTGCCCAGAGAATCAATTCTAACAGCACCCAATATAACAATTTATTTGTTTAGCTTCGCCATTACGATCGCTATCGTTTTCTCACAGAACGTACCTCAATAAATCAACACCCATTGTATACTGATTGATTGAATCTGCTGTTAATTTTATGGTCGTCTTTAGACCGCGCCGCAGCAATAAAAGTATCGACTTTTTGTCCCGATATTAATTGTCGTCTTTCCTATTACAGTATTTACCTTATTCCACTCGAGTTTCTATAACAAATCCAATCAACCGATTTATTGATACTTGAAACCACAAAACGAAGACGAATACGGACAGTTTCAAGATACATCGCCTTCAGGAGTACGACGTTTTTTTCTGAGAGGTGATTGATCTTGTGTTTATTCAATAACTTCTCTGTCTAACTGACTAGAGAGCAATTAAATAATTTTCTAATTACTCGATATTGTTGGAGGGCCATTAAAAATTCTAATGGATACAAAACATCAACACAAGCGTGGAGAACAGTTACTAATGGTTTTTTTGGTTAGGTGCTCGGCAGTCTGTTCTTCTGCGTATTACCAAATGAGCATAATATATTGGGTGTCTTGAAAAAGACAACTGAAACACTAGAAATTTCTTCAATATCGGATTACATTTATATATATATATATATATATATATATATATATATATATATAAAGGTATCTTTTATATTTTGGTGTTGTAGTCAATAATTGGAGGGCTTCAGTAAATGAAAACTATTTTCTGATTATTCGAGCTTTCGGAAAATTTATTTCTGTTTTCAAGAATATCTACAAAGTAAATGGGTTTAAAAGTGATACAATATATGGTAGTAGAACTCACTACAACACCCAAATATAAAAGATACCTTTATCCTGATCAATATAGTCAAATCAAATACTACTTTCCTATATATATATATATATATATATATATATATATATATATATATATATATATATATATATATATATATATATATATATATATGTTTCCTGATTTTGATATATAAAAAAAATAATTGTAGCCGATATCGAGAAAGTTTCTTCTGTAGTTGAAAATTTCTCTTCTTCCAAATAAAAGTACTCTGAAATGAGTTTGTACAAAAGGTTATGGGCCCAGAATACCTTGCGCTGCGTATTTGAAGAAAGTTGAAAGTATCTGTTGCATTTTCATTGAATAAAACTATATTGATAATTTGACACTGACAGCGTTCATCAAGTGAAATGGCCAAGGCTGAAACTGCAAGAATTGTGAAATTTGACGGTACAAACTTCCAGTAATGGAATTTCATTATTTCTATTGTATTGCGAGCCAGTTATTTTTCTTGGAAATATTAACCGAAGAAAAGCTCATCCCAACTGCCACAAATACTGAAAAACTGGGGAAATGGGAGAAGATAAACAATCAGGCTATAGTAATATTTCTATCAGCCATCGACGAGAATCAGCTATCTCACCTTGTTGACTGGCAAACAGCTGGTGAGATTTGGAAAAAACCGATAACGATACATAAGTAGAAAACTGAATCATCAAAACATCTAGTGTATCAAAAATTCTACGAACTCAATATGTCGAGAAGTCAAAGTGTGGCCTATTTCATTGCTGAAGTTGGGTCCATAATCAAGCAGTTGGAGAAGATATATTCGATGTTGCAGTAATTTCGAGAAATTATCAACAGCCTCTCACCCAAATTTACTATGCTAGTAACTGCATGGCATTCAGTCGATTCCAGTAAGCAAACTCTGGCTGATCTCATTGCTAGACTTCTGAAGGAGGAACAAAAAATATCTGCTTCGGACATCAAGCACGATGGCCTAGCTCTTCAAGTTCAATCCATGAAATAATAATAATAAATAAGCTTCATTGTCCGAAGAATGAATCTTATTGACAAAGCGTGTGTGAATAATAAAAAATGTATACAAGCATATATACTGAGTCCATAAAATTTAAAACCTCTAAAATTATACACAAGTTCATATACACACATATACTTATGATATGAAAAAAACAGATGTTCAGCAGATTAAAGAAAATGTCCACATGTATAAAATGTGGTAACAAACGGAAATATAAAAATCAAGAAGATATCTTCACAAAACAAAGAGGATGCTAAATGGAACTTAGTTTAGTTTGACACTAACATTAGCTCAGTGTATGATGTATTTCAGAGTAAGTATTAATGGAAGTTATCATCATAAAATTCGTCCAAACTGTAATAGGGTCTATCCGAAAGTAAAACTTTGATTGCTTACCTATATTCTGAGGGGCTCTCTATACACTCAACGTCGTTAGGCAAGTGATTGAATATTTTCAGGCCATTGTAAATTACTGAGTTTTTAGTCAGTTTCGGGGTGGGTAAATGCACTCTAAAATCGTGAGTCTGACGAATGGAATAGTTAGATGATACCAGAGGAAATTCATATCTATGTTTATTTATCAAACAAGCCGTTTCTAATATAAAAATGGCATAAACTGTCAAGATATTTAATTTTTCAGAGCCGAAAGAATTCCTCCATAAAAACGAATACGTCGTTCATTTTTCAGTTCATTTTCTTATGTTATTGTTATATTTCTCAGTGTCGATAAAGGTGCCAGATTTCAATCAAGGTCAAATATTTTGAGTACAATTGGGTTAGGTTACCGTTTCGCTTCTGGCTTCTGTATATTGTCGTATTCTGTGGTTTTGTTGTCGAGCCATTATTGCAGACAGGAAACTGTGATATTTTTCATAGAAGTTCTGTATTTTTTTATTCGATTCGAAGAAAAAAGCCGTAAATGGTTCCTCAATAGTCCTTAAATTTGTTTTTCAGTGAGGTTATGCAAAAAACACATGAAATATATTAGTACACATTTAGAGACAGTTCAAATTTTCCATAAAATTCTATCTCAATTTGTCGGTACTACTAGCTCTTAATTCGATTCGAATATCAACAGACTGGATCTTGAGGAATCTACTATTAGCATATTTATCATCAAATTCCGCTTTCTACAATGCCCGAAAGATCCGATGTTGGAAACATCGTTAAGCGCCGCAAGAATTAGTAAAAAATTTACTGCCTATCAAATGCATATAGTCATAAACACATTCTGCGTCCATTTTATGGCCCAATGGTAAACGATATTATTAAAAAGGCAAATCGTTAAGGTGGGTTCGATTCACACTTGGAACTTGTTAAGTACTAGACTTTAAAATTTAATCGCTGCTAACTATAGTAATGATTCGCCAAATCTGCATAATAGGCACAAAAAACACCGTGTATATTCTATGGGCTGTTAAACTACTAATGGCATGGGCATATCGGACGGGACTAAAATAGTTTCCTAACTTGTTAGCGATGAAATAGTAGTCGTAAATTAATAACTTTTTGTAGCGTTCATAAAAACCTAATAATTTTTTTTAACTGTTCATATTTTCGAAGAATATTTAATCAACCTCAGACAAGTTTCTTGCAAGACAGGACTCCCAGTTTACACCTGCTTCTCTTGCTGAAACTCGTCGCAACAATTTTATTGGAATGAGATACTTTTCTCAATGAAAATGAAATTAAAATAAATTCTATTCCTAATTTACTAGAACCTAGGCGGTGGGTAGAAGCAGTGGTTTGTTCATTATTTGATGTTGAAGAAAATGTACATCGAGTCATCTTTCACTTCTCTATGTAGATTGTAATTTTCTTTTCATATCATTCGGTCCAAATCGGATTCCTTCTTGGGTAACATGCAGATGAGAGAAACCAAAAGTCTCAGAAGTGAAGCGTTGCCACACCTATTTTGAAAATTCCTCAGGATACAGTTGATACGTTGGTGATTTCGGCTCACCTGCCAGAGGTGGAAATTGGTTTCTGACCGCAGGAAGTCAGTTCTGTGATGGGTTCCGACAGGGTGATGGTGTGATATTCATCAATCTAACGGAAACCTTTTTTGGGTACATTTTCTTTTGCTTCTGATTGCTGACATTTCCATGAAAAGCTGCACTACCCATAGATTGTACTGAAAAACCACCACTTCTTCAGAAAAAAACGGGTGCCATTTCACTCTGCTCTTTTTTGCCGGTTTAAGTAACTCTTCGTCAGGCAAGGTAAGAATGTCAATATATGTACATTTTTCTATTAGTTTTTCCTTTATTATACTCTGGATTTCCAGATAGTTGAAAGATTCATGGATACTTTTCCAACAAAGAATTTTTTATAAGGTTTAATAGAGAGACTGTCACGATAATTTTTTTGAAGGATTTCTTTCTACTTCGATAGACTGCCGTCCTAAGCCCAAAGAGCGTAAGTCAATATTGACTAGTTTTGAGATATTCAGCATTTTGCGGTAATTAAATCAGCACACATTTTCTCTCAACAAAAAAAATTGTGGCGTTGAGTCTTCATAGGGTAAAGTATATTATATTTAATGAATATTTTGATATTAAGTTGAAAAACTGAGATACGCCTATTCCGCTAAAGATTTTGATGCAACTACAATGACATACGCTGACAAATGAGAAATGAACATTAATAATGATTGGAAACAAAATTCATTTCTCAATTTTTACATAACGGACATTACTAAAAGCCATTTATTGTTATTCGTCTACAGGAACAAAATTTTACTGCAAACTTGTAAACAAAAAGACTAACGGCTAACATTCACGGTCATGTACTCAGTATGTTTATGCGAAAGATAAAATATCGTCAGCAAATAAGACGTATGTGAGAGATGCGCCCATTTTGCTTACCACGATTGAGTTACGTCTAAAAAGCTTAGGTGATTTTGGATATACGTCTATTTCTACTGATGTTTTTGAAGGCTTAGCACGATGAAATTCGGCCTTTCTTATTAATATTAATGAGTAGGTGATAAAGAAGCCTAAGCAATTAAAATCTGAAATTCGTAAAAGACTGAGATACGCCCTTTGGGCTTAGGACGGCAGTAGAGCCCAACGTGTTTTTTTTGGTATGGTAATGGTATTTTCCTTTCGCGCTAGGGATTTGTATGTACCTTGTTCCATCCATGTCAATTGTCCACGTCCCTGTAGTTTTTTGTTTGATTTTCTAATTTTCAAAACATTCTTCGCGAATTTCTCGTTCTTTTTTACGATTGATATAAATATTGCTGAACGTGACAACTGCTGATAGTGCGAGTACGTGATATCCATCCAGGATGCCAGAAAAAGTTTGTGTCTATAATAAAGATACGAGAAGCTCAACTGATACGGAATACTACTGGTTTTATGTTTACTATCTTCAGTACACAGATAGGTATCCCGTTAAACGTTTCCTCTAACAAGTTTCTTCCGACTCTGAAGAATACACTCTTGAAATTGTTATTATATCATACCGATAATTGTTTCATTAAAATGGAATCGGTATTTTTTCTACTGCAGCAGCTCTCTGTATAATCGGCTAGAAAATCCAGCTTGACGGGTGCAACAACTCTAATTGTGTTTTCTTACGAAGCGAACATACTGCGGAGCCAATTATAACACCTTTATTTAGATAAAATATTTATCTACAGTACTCGCGACTCAAATTTCTGAATTGTTGGATATGTTCGATTGTTTCAGGATGAAAGTTTTATTGTCTTTACGTGCTCGATGTATAAGCACAGCGTGTAATCAATCACATTCTGCGATTTCAAAAAGGCACCCGATGTCTTTCTTCAACTATGATTTTGTTGGTAGCAAATCAGTTAAAGTATTTTATATTTACTCCAGTCATTACGTCGAAAAAATCGGGTTAGAAATGCAAATGAACCGAGAAAGACAAATTGTAGATATCATGTTGGGGGGGGGGGGGCTAGAAAAGCTTAAGTTCAAATTGTCGACCAAAATAACCTTCTGGATTTTCCGCCATCTTGAAAAAGGGTTAAATTCAGTTTTTTCATCATTACTCGGTTCCCCGTTGAGATACAAAAATTTTATTGAATACTTTTTTGTTGCTTTTTGCACGATCTACAATTAAGGTGCTATACATTTTTCACGTATCGATCATCGTTATCGAGATATCGATGAAAAAAAACATAAATTTGGGGAAGAAAAATTGTTTTTCGCTATCTTCTTTTTTCTCGTGAAGCATATCGAGAAATGTTCGAAATGAAACTTGTAGAGCGTGTCGAGACCTACAAATTCGTTTTTTTATTTTTTATTTCCGAAAAAAGTTACGACCTCTAGCGCGCCACAAAGTCAGTAAGACTGTGTCCGGTTTTCATTTACCCGCTCGCACGGTTCTATCCACAGGTCAAAATGGAGAAATGGTTGTTCAGGGAATTATTGCAATACAAAATAAATTAATAAACCAGCCAAATTATATATCAAATATATGAAATTTATTGATCAAATAATTGTTATGCAGCAAAAATAATAATTACAGGCAGTCATTTTTTTCACACGTTTTTGGGAGTTTTGATGGTCCTGGCTGTTCAAACTTCTCGTCGGTAGACTCTTCAAGTAGTGAAACTTCTTCAATCGCAGGAAATCACCCATTTTCGCACAAACTTTCAAATACGTATGCTCGCTTCAAAAGACTCGAGAAAACTGACTGGAATGCTACAAAAAGGAGCAGATGTTTCGGCATGTACACGAAAAAAACTCTAACGGTCGCCGTATATACGCGCTCTATGGCGAGACGCACATTGCAGCGTCGGGCGCGCTGAGGCCGACTTTGTGGCGCGCTACAGGTCGTAACTTTTGTCGGAAATAAAAAATAAGAAACGAATTTGTAGGTCTGGATACGCTCTACAAGTTTCATTTCGAACATTTCTCGATATCTTTCACGAGAAAAAAGAAAATAGCGAAAAACTATTTTTTCTCCCCAATTATGTTTTTTTTTATCGATATCTCGATAACGATGATCGATACGTGAAAAATGTATAGAACCTTAATTGTAGATCGTGCAAAAAGCAACAAAAAAGTATTCAATGAAAATTTTCATATCTCAACGGGGAACCGAGTAATGATGAAAAAACCATAAATTTAACCCTTTTTCAAGATGGCGGAAAACCCACAAGGTTATTTTGGTCGACAATTTGAACTTAAGCTTTTCTAGCCCCTTCCAACATAATATCTAAAATTTGGCTTTCTCGGTTCATTTGCATTTCCAAATGTATATAATGACTGGCCTAATTGTAAATATGTATATAGGCGATTTTAAAGTGTTGTGTATGGAACCTGTATGTCATGTATATGTGTTTATGAATTATGTCGGTGTTTTATATATAAATGTATTGAACTTGATGATTCGTCAACAAGATTAAATCTTCAAACAATGAAGTATTTTCATTATCGTTTTTATCTGAATTACTCTACGACATTTTCGACAATAATAATGGACTGACCTCGGATGACGAAAACGCTGAATTCTGCACTTGAGAAAATGGCTACTAAAACGGTACCGTGCCATTTTTGGAAACTGGTGTTTTAGCTTTTGAAGAGGTTTGTGGTTTTCAAGGAAGAAACTGAGTACCTAAGTATATATATATATATATATATATATATATATATATATATATATAAAACCTAAGTATATATATTATAAAACCACTTCATGAATTCCGATAGGCCGTAAGATGTTTCAATAGAAGAAAAGTGCCAAGAAGTCAGATTATTGTGAATAAAAAATATGAAGAGCACACGGAGAAAAACGATAAATGTCCAAAAACCATATATGTTCGGGAAAGCGTTTTAATTGAAATTCGTCTTATTCATTTATGTATTTTCATTTGGAGAAAAAACAGTCCCTTCTGATATGTTATTTCATTCATGTAAACACCTGTTCCAGCTATCAGATCGGCCTATCAGAAGATATCACTCGAATTGTAATATAATAAACCTTACCTATTGTTTTTTCAGAGTATGTGTATTTACAAATTCACGTTTTCTATGTGACTGTTATCGATATTCCCGTTCATTTGGGTACCAAAAGATGCAGCTTTTTGAGAGAAAAAATATTATGTATATAAATTAATTTGGTAGAAAATGGACTCTCATCATTTTTCTTGTGCTCTTTAGTATGCAAAATGTATTTATCACACCTATTAATTAATCTTTTTTCATGAATAACTATAGTAAAAGCCTAGAATATCATTAGCAATAGGCAAGAATATCGACCGATGAGGGCGCTGATGGTGGTTAAATTATATCCACCATTTTGAAAAAGTTACCTTGTTTACGTTTGTGAAATAACGCGCCAAACTGAAATGCAGTCATCAGTTGCCCTCGCTAGACAAGATTTTGGTGTTTTTTTGCTGTATTTTCATTGTACGAAATTTTGAAGGTTAATATAACTGTGTTCATGATGCTTTGAATACCACAATACCATTCATTGTTGGTGAACATGGATGCATTGTGTTTTAAAATCTAATGATATTTGTTCCAGGACATTTTTTAGTTTTAGTGTAGTGTTAGTGAACCAAAGAGGCTTTTATTACATGGATGATGAAATGCGCCATAACTTCGCCTAAAAATAGCAAACAGACTCACCAGGTAACAAGAAATCATCTCTCTTGAAATGCAAGTAACACACTGAAGCCGCTCTAGGTGGTGATTTATGCAATTTCAGTTTAATTTTCCAAGCCTTGTACCTGTCTATTTTCTCTTTCAATCCACTTTCCGTAATGTTTCCCACCAAAGATGTATTTCTCTTTGGAAACGTGTGAAAAGACAACTTTGGATTTCGGTTCCTAGAGTTGTAGCAACTTGGCACCAAACACTTTATACGGCTCACTGAGCGATCTGCATCCATGATAGTTTGATATTATTAATCGAAAAAAATTACAACTCCAGATGAGATTTCCTAAATCAACACCAAAGAACTCAATAAATTCACACACATAAAATGGAAGCCGTTTGTTTGTGAAATTATGGCAGTGCGTTATATTTCCGCCAGACGTCGCATAAAATTATGAACTTCCCAATAGGTATTCTGATTCAATAGCTAAATACGTCAGCAGGAAAAAGTACAACAGGTCGAATGAGTCCCAAGTCCGTGGAAAAAAAATATCTACTCTCTCTCACTTAGAGATAGAGCCATCTCCGAATAATGCTAGATATTATTTTCCAGTATTTGAGTTTTCAGAATTATGGAAGGATGAAACTGTTGCACTTTGAGTGTTCATACAACTGCATTTCTTGCTAATATTGCACTGCTGAATGTTGCTAAATACCTATACTTCTGTATTCAAATAAGGCTGCCGATTCTATGAATTTTCCATAGTTTTTTTTTATATTTCCAAGTAGTTGTCATTATCAGCTGAAGAATTCAAATCGATTTGCAGATTGAGTTATCTCAGAACATGTCGGAGGCAGGAAAATGGCACGGTGAATAGTCCATTTGAAAGTTACGTTTGGGGTAGCGTTTCACGCAGGACCCAATTTTATTTATTCGATGTGTATGTAGGCTTAGGGTAAACTTAAATCCAAATTTGTGGGGTCGCCATCTATGTCCCTCAGCCGCCATCTTGGAAAAAGGGGTGCAAATGGTTTTCGCGCTTTATCTGCCAAACTACATCCTACAGAAAATCTATAAAAATATTTTTAGTTGCAAATTATGTGAAACTTCATTTTCATTGTTCTTCATCGTGAAACCAAAATACACAAAGTTATGAACGAAAATTTTGGAAGGAAAATCAGCGGAATTGTAATTTTTGGCTCTTGCCGACCCCTGCCCTAGTCCATTGAAATGATGCATTTTTCAGTCCTTAGCGTGCATTTCTTGGAGGAAGCCCTAGGGTCTAGACAAGGCCGTACCCATGGAGGGGGAGGGGGTTCAGAGAGGTTGAAACCCCCCGAAATTTTCCGAAAAATCAGATTTTTCAAACGCATTACTAAGTTATAATTTTTCTTTCTCTTCCTCATAGATAAATAAGGAAGAGTTTGAATCAATTTCCAGTTGAAAATGTACGTAAATAATTTGTCAAATTTATTATAATTGTACTAGCCCATTCAACTAGGTGGAATTCGTGGATGGACGTGATCCGCCACTAACGGCGTAGACCGAAGTGTTTCATTACGTAAGTTGCCGTAAAGCATATAGTTAGGCGCTATCACGATAGGTAACAGGACGAAAAAAAGACCGCCATTCGCTTTCTTAAGTTTCTGATTTCGTTTTTATATGTTGGCAGTACAGTACGCCGACTTTACGACTTTACGACTTTACGAACGAGAAAATATACTTTGAATCTTTGAAACTTTATGAAAAGATGGTTGATCTATAACTAGTACCCAGTGAGTACTCACTGTGAATATTGTTTTGGGAAAAACAAATGGAACCCGACAAGCCTCCTTGTGCCATTGAGGCATTAAGCCAATGAAATAGGGAACTTTTTTCTAACATATTCACCCTCCTGAAAATATTTGCTCTTTGCCAGTGACCACTGCAACTGCTGAGAGGACATTCTCCACTCTCAAGCGATTGAAGACGTACTTAGGAAATTCGTGTGGACAAGACAGACTAAGCGGACTGGCTCTCATGTCGTTTCATAGAAGCCATAAGATTTCAACAGACATAGTGATCGATGAATTCGCAAGAAAAAAAGAACAGAAGGATGGATTTTGTTTTGTGATGTAACTGTTATTGTCTACAGACGTGATTTTGAACTGTATTGTACTAAGCAGTGTTGAGTCTATTTGCATTGTCAATCTATTTATTTTCCTAGACACCAAATTAACAGGGAAAATTATTTTGTTGTTATTATTTGTATATTCATTATTTATTGTCGTCCTAACTTTGTAAATGAAGCTTGAAATGGCGTACAAATGGGATATTTCACAATTAGTTTTAGCGTTCATTTGGGAGGGCCTTGGGCCCCGCCTGGTGCCACCCCCCCCCCGAAAACTTTTTTCTGGGTACCGCCTTGGGCCTATTGGGCCTAGATGATTATTTGATTCTAGTAGGAGAGTAACGCTAACTTCAGTGTTTATTTTGAAAAGACAGATATGAAAACTCAGCAGTAGTCATTGCAGAAATTCTGAAATATGTGACTTTTCCTACAGTAATTGATGGAATTATGGTATTTGGGACGATGAACAACTTTTTATATGATGAGGTACATTTTTTTGACTTCACTTGGAATGGCAGTCATTCTATAATTTGTATCCCTCTATAAATATTCGCACTGATCTCATATAAATCAATAATCTCTCGTCATCATCGACGCATTCCGTGAATTGACTGGCGATATTTCATACTCCAAGTTTTACCGAAGAAAATCAACAAAAAAACAAGTAGAACAAAAATAATAACACACTGCAGGCATGCTCGTACATTCTTTTTTCAGCAAACATTCTCATACCTTCGAGATTGTTGAACATCTCGAACCGCAGTTAGTATTACAATTAAAATTTGAAGAATTCAAAATCTTCATTTGTATGCTTGCAATATGCCTGCGCTATGAATCTCATAAAAACGATGATTAACAGCAAGCTGGAAGTTGATCTTGAAATATCTGAATCGATTTGCAATCCGTGAGAAGAATCGTCACCTCTGATGTTTTGTTTTTTCAAGAGAGGTTCTTACTAGCGAGGAATTAACAGAAAAAAGATTGGGGTTAACTTAAAGAGAAACGCGAATTTTATATGAAATTGGACTTTCACTGCGGTTCTTAGTTCTCAAACCCAGAGTTTCAAAAAAACATCCCATTGCTTTTCCTGTTGAGTACTGAAATACCTCTCAGGAATTTATCATCCATAGTTGTTGATACATTTTCTCAATGTGAATGTTTTACTATGTTGTGATGGATTCGACATAAAAAATCATTGAGAATCGTGGAGGTGTTAATTTATGGCGTAATGTTATCAAGAGAGTCGAAGTTGATTGTTTTATTGACATGAGAGGCCACCTCCGGATGTTAGAGGTCAAAGAATCATCCTCTGACACCGCATTTATATTTATTGTTTTTTCAACACCTCGATAATTGATCTCCACTGAATAGTCATGTAACTTCAATTTTATGTCGGCCTTTATAGCCGTATTGTTTCCAAATATTATGAGGTACATTTTATTGGTACAATTTGCATAACAAATTGACGAAATACGTCCTTATCTGGATGATTGTTTTCGAAAATTCGAGGTGTGTGCCCCGAACACATGTTACTTCTACGCTGACAGGGATTAAATCATTTTTATAGCTATTGTTCGATAACAAGAGACATATGAATGAAATCGTAAACACATTTAACGCTAAGATCGTAGACAACAGAAGGCTGTACAACGCTCGTTCTTTTATCTCTTAGATAATGAAAGATATATTGTTGGTGTAATTATAGAAGAATTAAACTAAAATCAAATCGACAAACGTTTGAGTCATTCACAAAAAATAAGAAACAGTCTATCCAAAGTAGCTATTCCCCTGCCTACAAAGTGCACCGCACCTTTCCTTTCTCAATTTCTATGTCATTCACCCGAAACTTGAATTAAACAGATATCATTTATAGAATGTTTCATTCATGTCGATTTTGGGCTGATCTCTGAATGAATTGACATTTCGATGACACATGACTACGAAACTTAGCCTTCGATAATGATATCAAGGAACTTTATTCTCTCCACAAATGAAAGCATGTACCTCAACATGATTCCAATAGGGAATTTCCATAAAATTTAAATGTCTCGAATATTTTCTACTCGGATCTTTATTATTGTCATGTTTTTTGAAAGGTAGTTTTTTCATTCAGTTATTATTTGAACCAATGAAATATGATATCAAAATCAAAGAATTAGGGAGAAAAATTGAAATTTACAAAACGCTTCACCGTTGATCGAAACGAAAGAAGACATCAGAAAACAGTGAATTAATCATTTTTTGATTTTACATATGCAGGGATCCACATTATGTTAAATGATGTATTTGAGTTCATAACATAGATTGGTACCTATTCAAAATGCCCAAAGTAAAGATGTATATTATACATCTATCCGATGTTTGGGAACTAGGTGTACAACTGAATTTCACACTGCCAAATAGCTGATGCAAAACTTTCTTCTTACTAATTCACACTGAGCTGTTTATAAATATAGCAGAGTCACGTTGGTATCATCTTCACAATAATATAAATACTTTTTTGGAGATACATAATCCCTTCCCATTATTATCTTAAACCATTGCTTTCGTATTTTCGCATCGCTTGAAATACGAATGAACACTTTTTCCGCCTTCCTCTATCCAGAGTACACATTTCCTGGCCTCATTGTAGGGAGCAAAGTTGTACTTTTCCTCCCTAGGGAGGTATGAAGGCAAATGTAGGTGTTGGTTCGAATCCGGCGTCAAGATATTTTTTTTCAATTCTTTGTTTTGTAGGTTTTCCTTATTCAGGAAATCTCAGGATGCTATACTGGACCTTCTTCTTGGTTTCAGTTCTTTATTGAATTTTATTTATTAGTTTCATAAATAATTTTTGAGTATACTTCATCCTCAGAGAGAAAAGTAGCAGTTTGCTTCCTTGTTGTACAAATAGCTATATCGGGTGTATTTCTAAAGTATTTTGCACTTCGATTCTACCATAAATTTTCCAAGCGAGCTTCCTCCATGATCTCTATATCAATTGATTGAAACGCTTAGCTTAAACAAATATGGGAAACGTCACTTAATATCATCCAAAATGTTCGCTAAATGGTCGCGTTTGCCATGTTTTGGATCTCAATTTGACAAATAATTTGAATATTTCCATGTGTTTATTTTTTTCTCCTCCATGAAGATGTAAATGATCCAATTATGACGTAACAGAGAATAATCCGTATTCCCAATTCACTGATAAACTCGTATCTACAATACCTATGTGAAAGAGATACTCAACTAACAACAGTAACAACACCATCGAAATGTGCTTCCTTCTCAAAAGCGACATTCGTAAGAGTACAATAACAACTGTTACATTGTTTACAAACAAGCGGTTGGTCTGAAAACGATCCCTAGCCCATATGGTGTGGGGCTGATATTGTTAATAAGTCTTTTATCCTATTGACACGCGTCGACACGGTCATGGGTCGATATGCTTGGATGCACAATCTGTTTCCATACATGGAATCCTGAAGCGAAATTTGAAAGCGGTTACTCTGCTGGAATTTCATTGAGTGTAAATCACGAAACTCTTTAAGAAGGAATTTTTTTTTCCTGACAGATAAGCTTCGAAAAACAGTTTCTGCAACTGATTCCACAGGGTTTTTCTATGAGAGTGCGTTGCTGATTATATGGTCTTTACGAACTCAGTTGAGACAGCATTAAAACTGTAAATTCCATTTACAGTCGGTGTATCTTTGATGAAACACTGGCGGCGGATTATTTCTCATCCTATAAGCTGGCATAGGGTTCTGTGCTGTCTCAACTGAGTTCGTAAAGACTATAATTCATAGTATTTTCATTCACAACCTACTCATTCATCACGTGCGAACATGGGAGCTGTGGTAAGAAACTATTACTGAGGTTGGAGGAAGTGATTTTTGGATTTTTCATCACCCAGTCAATTCAAAAAGTAAACGAAACTTCTATCAAAAATGTAGCATTTAATATTTTGCAAACAATCTTTGTTTGGCATGTGCCAACCATTCATAGACGTTCAATTAACTCACAAAGAAAGAACGAATCTATCTATATCATCTACTCTACACTCATGGTGCGACACGACAGGCGTTGGATAGCATAGATCGCACTTTCTATTGCTTAGTTTGTATACCAATCTCTCCAAAATAACCTTACAGTTGGTAGATTTTGGCTCTATTCGTAAAATAATGAAGTACATATATAAACAAAATACTCTTATTTTTCTTTTTGGTGGATAGGTAAGCTGAAAGGGGCATTCCGGTATAGTTTGGTAATCTTACCTTCAAAATTTCTCAACCTGGTCTACCTTACCTTGGAGGTAAACTGACCCATCCCTGAAAGTAAACTGACTTAACCTTCAAATTCAACTAACTCAATCTTTATGTACGACTGATCTAACCCCAAGACCAAAACCTCATTAAAATTAATCAAATGCCTTCACAATGAGCCCCTGAATCCTTCGAGTTAGGTAGTAGATTTTTGCTCGATTCACGAAATAATAAGGTACATATGGACTTTTCGAAAGTACACTGGCTTTCCTTCCGGATGAGTAGGTACTCTGTAAAGCATCATTCCGGCCCTATCTATCCTGGAATGTCAACCAATCTATACCTGAGGCTGAACTAACCTATCCTTGAAGGTCACTCAACCTATCCTTGTAGCTCAACTGAGCTGTCCTTGGAGGTCAATTAACCCAACCTCAATGTCAAACAACCTAACCTCAAGATCAAACAACCCCCATTAAAAACATATATCCAAAGGTCTGGAGATCTGTATAGTTGTTATTGTATACTAGGAATCTTGGATAGTGCTTTCATCAAATTTGTACCAAAACACCAATACATATAGCCATTCAAAAAAAATTATTCATTATGAATTGAAACCGACGAATAATCGTAAGAAGGAGGCAAATTTCCATAGTCCACTTGTGGTGAGCGATGTATACTTTCTAAAGATGAAACCTGAAAGATTAAAACTCAATCGAACTTTGGAGAATAGCAACGAATTTTTCCAAGCACTTTTTTCGTGTAAATGCATGGGAAATACTTGAAACTGCAACCGCATTCCATGCGACTACATTAATTCTCATTATTGTCTCTAGATTATTCTTACACTCTGAACAAATAAAACGTGTACGCTGGCAGTCGATAACGATAACAGTTCCAATGACATACAGCTCTAGGCGAAAACTTTTCAATTTCAATTGTTATTCGAGAATAAAACGGTTCATTTGTAATAATCTAGAGAAAGTAGTAGGTACATACTAGAAATTATCGACAATTGACATGAAAACATAATTTTGTACGCGGTGTTTCTAGACACTTATTTGCATCGTAATTTATGATATCGCGACAAATCTTGCAAGTGTCGATAATCGAACTCGTGCGTGGAATTTTGATTGAGGGGGATTAGTTTGTTGATAACTGTAATGACGCGACTTTTTTAAATAGTTGGAAAGCAAGTTTCTCCTCTATTATGTTATTAGGATGTTGGAGTTGATTTTATATAGACTAAAAATAATGGTAATGAAAAAATAATAGTGATAGTGGCAACTGAGCCGTAGAATCCTATGGTGCACAACAGTTTCGATAAGAGAAAAAAGTAAATCCGAAACGAAATTTTTAGAAACATTATCAATGTTGAATCATCCAATAGAGCAATTCCTAAAGAGCAGTTCATGGACTAAAACCTGTCAGAAAATAACTTCTCCCCTGACTAATACCCCGAAGGGTCTTGATTCATATCCGACAGGTGTTGGAGCAGAATTATTCACAGAAGAAATTTCTGCATATGCTTTTGGCGATACAACTGAATTGAACTGCAGACATTTGATAAAAATCCATATCAACAAAAATATGACAGTTTCTTGACGATTCTCACTGACAATGGGTTTACAAAACCGCCACACGTGTTTCGATATACAAGAGCTTCCTCTCAAGCAGGATATCTTCATACCTCGAACATGGCTGAAGCTAACAACGTGCAAAATAATCCATCACGCCATCTGCCCATAGGCGATGTAACAAAATTCATGAAATTTTTATTCCTCCATGCACATTATGCTTCATTTTGTAATATTAGACCATTGACCATAGACAATGAAAAATGGAAGAGCAAAGCAATCAAAATTCTAATGATTTTTTCAAAGTTTTGTTTATAAAGAATAATAATAGATTGTATCGATGAGGAAAACACGAAAATTTCAATTGATTCACAGAAAATTTCACCTGTTGATGAAAACTTCAAATACTCTTCTGAATATTGAATTGAACTGGCCGATACCTAAACTTAAAATCCATATTAATTAAAATATCACAGTTTCCTGCACGATTCTCACTGACCATTTGTTTAGAAAACCGCCACACGTGTTGCGATATACAATAGGTTCTCGATGCATTTACCCTGCTTGAAGAAGTTATTGTATAACGAAACACGAGTCGCGGTTTCGTGAAGCAATTTTCAGTGGGAATTGTACAGGAAACTGTGATATTTTTGTCTCCTGGATATCTATTTGATTGGAAGTAATTGAAATAACATAAAGACATGTCAGCAGGTTTGTTGTCTCTCGTATCTGATATACTCCCATGTAAGATGACTAGGAAACCCTGGTGTATCTAGTGATTCGTTATTGTTTAGAATTTCTTGGCGAAAAACAATCGACGATTACAAAAGCTTTCTAATTTTTGTATAGGGGGCGTTATATGTATGAGCATTTTCGAAAATCTGTCGAAAGTCGGTTTTGTCAGATTGACGTAACTTTGAGGTTTATTGTTGTCAATCATAACTGAAATTATATCTTCGCATTCAACAGTGTTTGAAAGTCTATATAAGTAGAATAAGTTTTGAAGTTATTACAAGTACTTTTTTACGATGTGTAGAAGATTTCGTATTTTGTGTGGTCATTAAAAATTTGGGGATCCAAATATTCTTCTTTATTCAGTACCTAAAGTAAGTACAAAACAAATCGTCCGGAAATAATAACATGAATGTAGCGTTGTAGCTAATTTTATTCGTTTCAGCTTGAGCGAAAGTCTTATATCGAGGAGGTAACATCTGCAGCTCTTATCAAGGAGACATTGAAAACAAAGTTTTGTTCAAATAAAGGAAATATCGATGTGATACGTATTTTGAACCGTTGCATAACTGATGTGTGTATCGCCAATTCCAAGACAGTCTATCACTTTCAATACACTAGCATGAACTTTGTCGTACTTTCTCAGGTGAATGGGCAAAGTTTATTTTCTCGGAATCAAAGTCTAGTCTTACAAACTGATATAAACACACTAAAAACTTGTACAGGTAGGTGACAGTATTGACATGTTAGTATAACTACTGCTCTTCGGGCTTGAAGGCCGTCGTTCTTTGGAATTTCTTCCTGACGTTTCGCTAGCGCGAATGGCCAGCTTCTTCAGAGGCTTATTCATCTCCGATGACTAAACTGTTTAGTCATCGGAGCGGTTTCGGGCTATTTGGCCTCTCGTCAGTGCAAGGCAGTGCCATCATCAACATAAGTTGATGACTTCCCATAATTAAAAATTATATTCGAACAGAGTATCTTCCCTAGAGCTAGGCTGATACAATTCAATGGATGTAATTCAATGCCCTCCGTGGTATTAGCCAGGGGAGTAGTTGTTTTCTGATAGGTGTCAGTCGTTGAGGCTGGCCTGAACAAATTGTTCATTTCGAATATTTGATTTAAAGCCAGTCTTCAAATATACCCGTTGAATATTTTTGATATTCGTTATTTCCTAGTAATAGGAATTGGGCTATGCGGATTTGCTCTTGGTTAGTACCTAGTCTACGGGCAGATGGCGCAGCAACGGCAATTTTGCTTGTTGTTTGTATCAGCCTAGCTCTAGGAAAGATACTCTGTTCGAATATAATTTTTAATTATGGAGCAGAAGAGCATAGTCGAGACAAAGTTAATAGGAAGGCAAAGTGATTTAATTACGGACCCAGACTAACTAGTCATAAAGCGATTAACACCAGTCCTTTACAGGGCTACCTGAGTCATTACCTGACTCGAAATAGGCCGAGAGCGGACCGAAAACAGTCCTTTACAGGACTAACTACCTGCCTATACGGCAAATGTGACCAGCAGTTCTTTTTTAGGTTTTTCTGATTTTTAGGTGCCTTGAATAAAGGCCCAAAAGGATGGAGAACCGCGAGGAAATGTTGGAAATGATGGCCAAACTCGAGCAGAGGGCCATAGAGAGTGAGAAACAAAACATCAAACTGATGAGCATACTCGAAAAGTACCAGGAGGAGAACATCGAGCTGAGGAGAAAGCTCGATCAACTTCTCAAAAAGCTCGATGAGAAGGAAAGACGTGAGATGGAAGGACTTGAGGAAAGCAAAGTCCAGAAAAGGAGCGAAGACATCGGCCAAAGCTCGGACGAATACAGCGAGACGGAGAGCGAAAAGTCGCAAATGTCGATCGACCAACCAGATGTACCCCCATCTACCTCCGTCAAAAGAACGCTAGATTCGTCATCTGTGTCCGACACAGAGGACGAAAGTAAGTCCCCCAAATCACGCCCAAACGGCCGCACCAGGCAAAGAAGGGCAAAGAAGCTGGCGAGGGATACAGAGGAAAAAACCGACAAGAGCGGCCCACCAACATCCCAGGAAGTGGCCCCGGTTGACGAAACAACCACGGAAATAGCGTCCACCTCGGATGCAACCCCGAAGAACACCAAGCCCCAGGACCCCACAAAACCACCATCGGTCGTTCTACGAGCGAACGACAAGTGGAACGCCGTCTCGACTGAATTGGCAAACCGCCAAATTCAGTATACGAAAGCCAAACTCCTCGCTGACGGCATACATATCAGCACGGCGGACGAGGCAAGCTGGAGGAAACTCACAAAGTTCCTCGACGAACAAAGGCTGGAGTTCCACACCTTCAGCCTGAAAAAGGAGATCCCGCTGCACGCGGTCATCAGGGGAATACCTGAAAATGTCGCAGCCAGCGACGTGACATCCAGCCTGGAAGCTCAGGGGATTACAGTCCTCGAGTGTCACAGGATGACGTCAAGGAGAACAAGGAAAGAACTGCCACTCTTCCTTGTAAAAGTCCCACGGACCGAGGAAAAAATATTCAAGGTGAACAGGTGCGTTCACCTAGTCGTGAGGGTGGAGCCTCAACGGCAGCGGCGGGGAGTAATATCCCAGTGCCATAAATGCCAATTATTTGGACACTCGCAGCGATGCTGTCACGCAACGGCCCGTTGCGTGAAATGTGGTGAAAACCACGAAAGTCGGACCTGCGAAAAACCAAGGGAGGAACCGGCAAAGTGCGCCAACTGCAAGGAGGCGCACCCAGCCAGCTACAGGGGATGCAAGATGTTCCCTAAAGCCTGGCAAACGCCGCACAGGCTACTCCAGGCAAAACCGGCCCCAAAGCCGAAGCAGCCAGAAAGGAGGCCAGCTCCAAAACCCGGAAAGAACACGACCCCAAAATCAAAACCACAGGAATCGCAAGGTACCGTCGGAGCGGACCTGAGCGCAATCCTGAGTAAGCTGACAGACGAGCAGAAGAACATGGCCCACGCCCTACTGTCTGCACTAATAGAGGGAGCCGGAAAACGTTAATGGCAGTACAACGAATACCGGAAAACCTCGTGATAGGATCCTGGAACGCGAACGGCGCTGCAGGACGCAAGAATGAGTTAATGGAACTGTCGTCGCGTCTATCCATTGACGTTATGGCGGTCCAAGAAACCAGACTTCGAACCACGCAGAACTATCATATTCCAGGGTACAACACGTACAGAGCAGACAGGCCAGGCCAGCGTGCAGCGGGAGGCGTGGCCATACTAGTGAAGAACGACCTAGTGCAAAGCGAAGATCGGAAGCCGGAACTTCAGGGCGGCGAGGCAGTCGCAGTCATAGTGAAGTTGAGACGGCACGGACAGTTGAGAATCGTATCTGTGTACCTGCCCCCGCGGGAACACATAGCGAGGACCGACATAGCCGAGATATTTCCGGATCACCATCCAACAGTCGCCATAGGTGACTTCAACGCGAAGTCACGCGAATGGAACTGCAGGAACGAGAACCGGAAAGGCCGAGAGCTAGCCAGGTGGATGAACGAGTTCGATGAACTAGCAATCGTCTCCTCAGCAGAACCGACCCATTACCCCCATGCTGGCGCACAACCAGACGTACTAGACTTTGCCATAGTCCAGAACATCACCACCTCCGAGATGGAAGTTCTGGACGAGGGGTCATCGGACCACAATCCCATCCTACTGACCGTAGGAGACGGAGAAATGGAACCGGTGGCACAGGAAAAGAGGATAGTAGACTGGAGCAAATTCCAACGCACTGTCCACGACGAGATAGGACCAATTCCACTCATCGATTCGATAGGCCAATTGGAGGTAACCACCAGTAACCTTCAAAAGGCGATTCTCAAATCCATGGAACGAAGCGCCCGGAACGTCCAATCCCCACGCTTCAATCTACAGGACGAACTAACTCCGGAGGTAACGGAACTCATTAGAATTCGAAGACGCCTAAAGAGAAGATACCAACGGACACTTGCCCCGATGGACAAGAGTTGTATGCACAGGGCCAGCAGAACGCTGCGGCTAGCGCTGCAAACACTCCGAGACCAGAAATGGAAAGACCGTTTGGCAGAACTCAACACCGAGGATCAATCTGCATGGAAAATGCAGAAAGTTCTAAGGCACGGCCGTCGAAAACCATGCCCTCCCATACATGGAGAACAAGGCATAGTATACACAGATCCTGAAAAAGCAGAAGCATTCGCGGACAGCTTTCAGAAACAGTGTAGAGAGAATAATAATGCTTTCGTTACCGAAGAGGAAGAGAACGCCGAGAGGCAGATCGAATCGGCAGCAGATGGAATTAGACGCCAGCGCAGGGACAACGCCCATCCCATAGACCCGACAACCCCCGAGGAAGTCAGAGGCATCGTAAGAAGTCTCGCTACCCGGAAAGCCCCAGGCCCGGATCAAATACCGAACCGGGCACTCAAAGCCCTACCCAGGAAAGGAATAGTAGCATTGACTAACGTCATAAATGCTATTCTCCGGTTCCAACACTTCCCATCCCAGTTCAAGGAGGCCACGGTCATCATGATCCCGAAGCCAAACAAGAACCATACCTTCCCAGAGAACCACAGGCCGATAAGTCTGACATCCTCGATGAGTAAGGTGGCGGAACGCGTCATTCTGAAAAGACTCGAGGAACAGACAGAAGAACTGAACGTCCTGCCAGACGAACAGTTCGGATTCAGGTCGGAACACTCGACAGAACTCCAAGTTCTTAGAGTGGTCGAATTTGCGACAGAAGGCTTCAACCTAGCGAAAGGACACCACACAGGAGCGATATTCCTAGACGTTTCCAAGGCGTTCGATAGGGTCTGGCACGACGGACTCGTGGCCAAAATGTCTGATTTTGGATACACGGGGCCAATGGTCAGACTAATCGACTCATTCCTGAGGGACCGACGATGTCAATGCAGAGTGGGGAGTGTGCTCTCCAAATGGAGAGTCCTGGAAGCAGGAGTCCCACAAGGAGCAGTACTTTCCCCGCACCTCTTCTCAGTGTACACAGCAGACGTACCAAGGCCGGAGAACAACCATAACAAGTTGGCACTCTACGCTGATGATACAGCTCTGCTGGCGAGATCCCCCAGCCACACGTTGGTTACGAGGTACCTGCAACGGCAGGTAGATAGACTCGGGCAATGGGCCAGTCTATGGAAAATAGCGATCAACCCTGATAAGAGCCAGGCGATACTATTTTCACGGAGGAGAGTAGAACCTGCAGGACACGTCATCCACGACGGTCGAGAAATCCCATGGACGAACGAAGCCAAGTATCTAGGAGTCTACTTGGACAACAAGCTGACTTTCAGGTCCCACACCCGACAGAGGTTGAACCTGGCGAAAGCCGCACGGCACAACCTCAATCCCATAATAGGTCGCAGAAGTAACATGGAACTCCAGGTGAAACTGCTTCTTATCAAAACGATCCTGCTCCCCATTGCACTGTATGCCTCGGCGGCATGGGGCCATTGCGCGCAGTCATACAGATCAATGTTCCAAACGTTTATGAACGTCTGCTTGCGGGCGGCCGTAAACGCTCCTTATTACTGCCCCAACCGATACATCTACCGGGACCTGAACCTAAGTATTTGGCACGTCGACGAATACCTGCGAGACCACGCCGAAAGCATCTTCGAGCGTATCAGGAGCAATCCAAACTCAGCGCTGCGTGACCTCCACAACGCACTGAACATGGACGATCCCAGATTCCGCGAGAGGGACAAACACCCGAGGCCTTCCAAGCAAAACCTGAGACCACATCCAAGAGTCGCCCGCAGGCGGCTTAGGTGAGTATAAGAGTCGCACCAGCGACTCGGGTAAGTACACTCCACACTACACACACAGACATCGCGCGCGAACACATAAACCGATCCGCGACAGGCGAGAACTGTCCCGGAGAGGTCGGGGGGACCACCATGCAAAAACTGCAACGCAGCAGAGTCAGGTAGAAACCAAAGTAAGAGACAGAGAGGAAGCAATAGCACCTAAAGGCTGATTTCCAACCGAAGCAGGTTAGATATCAATCTTGCTGAAGTGCCCATCAGCAGGTTGAGGACCGCTCCTGAGAGGGCGGGGGTGGAAAGGAAAATGGAGGATGGCGAGGTCTCGTATCCAGGCAACTGGATATGGCATCACATCATCTTGGGCGCTCAACCCCGGGGGGGGCATGGTGGTTTCTAATTATGGGAAGTCATCGACTTATGTTGATGATGGCACTGCCTTGCACTGACGAGAGGCCCAATAGCCCGAAACCGGTCTGCAAGTGTGCCCCGTCCCGATAATTGAAAATTAATTCTGGAAGTTGTATCGCCAAGAGCATATGCAGGAATTTCTTCTGTGAAGAATCCTGCACTAACCTAACACCTGTTGGATGTAATTCAATGCCCTTCGTGGTATTAGCCAGGGGAGTATTTGTTTTCTGATAGGTGTTAGTCCGTCAACCTACAGTGTAGGTGAGTTGAGGCTGACCTGAACAAATTGTTCATTTCGAATATTTTATTTCAAGCCAGTCTTCAAATATACCCGTTGAATAACTTTGATATTTTTTCATAATATTTCATTTATTTCTTTATTTACATTTTTTGACAACTATTTCACATTCGATAGCTCAATTTTTTTGTCACAATATTATGTCATTTATTCCTTTATATAAATTTTTTTTGACTCATTTCATACTCGATATCTCGATTTCTTGTAACAGCATTATTTTATTCGATCGATCAATCCTCAATTTGCAAAAATATTTGAATTTGATTTGATTTTCTCACTTGATTTATATTTTTATCCTTCCATTCAAACACGATTTCTGCAACTGCTCAGGTTACTTGAACTGAATATGAACATGGTTTGTACGGCTCGACCTTAGGGATATTGTATCAAACCAGATCAACTCATTGAAACGTTTCCGAAAGCTCTTCTCTGCACCAAAACGACTATTACTACTGAACACAAAATCTCTTCTATCGAGTACCCATAATAAGGCATCCGCAGCACACCTGAAAACATCCTCAATCCACCTTCTGGCAGGCTACTTATTTTCTAGCGATTCGAATTGCTTCGAACATATGCGGATGCCGTCCTGGTCGGTCGAATTTCGCACAAAGCCTTAATTACCAGTCCATATTGTCAGTAACTCCGGTGAATAACCAAGCTTTACTCGTCAAAGAACAGATTCGAAACACTGAGATCAAAGCAGAAAAATATTGATTAGGAATTACACACGAAGAAGCGAATCATAGAAGCGCACGTGAATGCTGATTTCTTCGAGTCATCATCAATTATGATTATAGGCGGGTGGCATGTCTATCGATTGACTGTGTACAGTAGCTGGAATTAATTTTACTGTATCTGACGAAAATTCATGTTCATGTGTTTTCAATTACATTTTGCAATATTCATTGAATCTTCCGGATGGCATTTATTAGAAGAAAGACAAATAATAAGATTTCTGGGAAAATAAGACCTTTCGAACGAGCGACTGTTAAAGTTTCAAAAATGGTAGTAAAACCTATTTCGTAACTTGAAATTTTAGGAATTCTAAAGTCCAGCTGTTCTATTGAAGAACGAGCAAGAGGAGTTTGATAAGTCCCAAGCTCACAACAAAGCGGTGGGAGTTCCGCACTCGTCGGGTAATCCGTGTTGATATTACCAAGGGTAGAACGATTGACGACAATTCTGAAGAGCATCGACTGTGAAAATATCTATAGAATGTAGAAATATCTCCTACCCTTCTAAGATGCTCCAATGAAGTGAGCGCGTCCTTTATCGAATAATTACCAACAAGACGGATTACTTTTCTTTGAATAGAATCGAAAGTTTCAATAAATGTTTCGCTGAAGAGCTCCATACCTGAGAACTATATCAGTGCCTTGTAGATTATTAGATGCTGAAGACAACTGAATTATTTTTTCGCACGAAATAGAAATCGAAGCTTATGGGAAGCACCTTTAGCGATCGATCTGACATGATTTTCCCGTGAGAAATTATTACTGATGGTAAATCCCTAGCGTCGAGATACTTGACTTACATAATATTACATAAAGACAGATCGGCTTTCTTTGAAAAGATACATGTCTAGGTTCTTTAACACCAATAGCAAAATGTGCATATTTGGGTATTTGGAAAATCGAGCTGTTAGGTCCATTTTCTCCAATCTCTTGCTAATTTTTAGCAGAAGCTAAAGTACCTGCTTTCGTATCATCATAAAAACTCATTTTTCAGCTAATTCCTCACAGCAATAGGGTCGTTCAGTGAAATCAACATTATAACATTTTCATGCATTTTATTGTAGTGTCTGGACCCCTGATACGCTCACAAAAATTTCAGACCAATAGCTTCATCCTGTACTAAAATAATTCAAGTTGAAGTTTCGCTGGTGTAAAAGTATCGAGAACAGCGCGTGACGTCACTATACGCACACGGTTGTGGACGCGGCATCACTTATGTTAGTAGTATAAATATACTGTTAGCGAAGTGTGTTATTCCTTTTGAAATGAACAAGTTGAAAACTGAATTCATGAAAGCTGATTCTGGTAATCTACCAGAAGTGTGACTATTTCAACAAAAATAACGACTTTATGAGCAGT
The DNA here is from genome assembly GCA_032362365.1 of Zygogramma bicolorata. Classification (NCBI taxonomy): domain Eukaryota; kingdom Metazoa; phylum Arthropoda; class Insecta; order Coleoptera; family Chrysomelidae; genus Zygogramma; species Zygogramma bicolorata. The sequence continues at coordinate 473,843 of JAVJAQ010002763.1, forward strand.
GAAATGAAAGGAGTGAAATTACAGCGGTAAGTAAACAAAACTCAGAAGACAATATAGTTGTGGTTAAACTGATGGTAATACTTCGGTTGCTATGAGCTCCTTTTTACCGTTACCGCCGTGTTATTGTTGAAAACTGAACAGATTTATATTGACTTTTGAAAAAAAGGTTAATTATTTGAAACAATAATGGTTTCGTCTGCTTAAAAATGTTACAAGTAAATTAGGACTTGTGTGCTGTTTTGATGAAGAGAAGGACAAATTTTGTGGGTTCAAACAACAGAAATTTGATTCGAAAAATTGTGAAGATTCACAAAAAATGGACATGTTTCTTCGAGAATATTCGAGACCGCTGAAAAGTGTTGAGGATTTTTTGTAGAGGAAACCGAATTACGTTCTACACAAAAAATAAAAAAAAGGTGCTTATAGCGACTGAAGTATTCCCAAATTCCATATTTTCATTCATTGAGAAATGAACTGTTACACCTTTCTGGAACATTTTTTCTTTCGTTGATCGGCTAGACAAAATTATGGAGACAATGCCATCGGTTATGTAGGTACAATTGAAACAACAACAGACCTGAGTTTACTAATAAACGAATACCTCTTATCTGGCGCCCATCGGCCGTACGTATAATGACGTCACAATAAGCCACGCCCCGTTTATACGCGCACGGATTTTAAATATTAATTTAAGGTTGTAAACATGTGAATAAAAAAAAAATTTTTGGTAGTTAGATTATTTGAGTCCAGTACTTTTGAATTATGAAATTAAAAAAAAAATGTTGAATGAGCCCATTAATAAACTCATTTATCAGCTGAGTCTTCAACAGCAGATTTAAATGGTTTGCCTAGACATTTCATACGCCGTTGAGGGCTTAGCTAACAGTAGATTGAAAAAGATCTCCAGAAATTACAGTATTGCTGTTGATGGCTGTATCCTTGAAAAAAAAATGAATAACGGTGGTGTATACATACTTCTTTTGATGAACTTTCAACAATGATCTGAGTTTTCAATCATATTTTGAAATTACATGTTAACCAAATATTAATTTTTTGAACGATCGTGACAAAACATGGCTCTGAGAAGAATCTTGAAAACAACTGCTGTATATAGGTCGTCAATGATTTTAAATGATGTCAGAGAGTCACACGTGCAAGTATCTAAAATACTGTAGAAAATCTGCGTAAAACGCCAATTTGCAAGGAATTTAATTTTCTGTATGGTTTTTTGACGTGAAAATACAATTTCGTATTTTCTTTATTGAAGAATTAGTTTCTGATTTTTTTTCAATTGAAAAATATTCCACAACTTCCATTGAAGGAGCTGTTTTAGGTGGACTTTAATTCGATTGATATAAACATATCAACAAAAAGTATTTCCCAATAACTTCTGGCTGCTTTTTTCGTTGTAGTTTTTTATTTTCGCATTGAGTTGAAAATGAAAAATAAAAAATGAGTTCTTCAAAACTTTCTTCGCTCCTCAAGAATAATCATGTTTCTAACCAGCATTTTGTGATTGTGCTGCTCGGCTAAATTTCACATCCTCTGCAATTAATAACGAATATCCTCGCCCATCATAATCTATCGCTATAAATTAACAAATATGCCTTGATACAGGCGGGAACTCACGCACCCGAAAAAAAGAAGACGAACACACACATAGTTAAAAAAATTATCGTCGAATCATTAGTGGATAACGGATGATAGTGATGCATAAAAGATCTGAAGATTCAGATGGGATAGAGGAATTTTGTTTTGAAAAGTACTGCGGCCTTTCGATTCATCCAAATGATGTACCCAAGAACAAAATATCGACATACATACAAAGGATGTCAGTTCATTAGTACGTAAATGAAGATTGGGCGTGTGGGAACTGGAAAATGAACCATTGAAAACCTAGAGCTGTGACATGAAGAAAAAATTATGGTCCAAGATGCATAAAAAGCCGGGTGCGTCGACTTATACGTGAAAAATCGTGAGCTGAAATTCTCGATATCTCGCATTCTTTTTTCACAGAAATTTTATCGAAACATGGTATGGTCACATTTCCTGCGCACCCAACAGCATTTTGTGGGTATTTGTTGTTAAATTTGTCATATAATTTCCGATAATTTCCAAAAAATGGTAAGTAATGCCACAATTCAGCGCTAGCTTGAACCTAAACAGAATCTGAATGGAAAATCCATATTAAACAAATAATAAACAGTTGCCTCTGAGATTTTCACAAAATGGGGTTTACTGAACCGATACACGTGTTCTGCTATACAATAGCTTCCTCAAGCAGGAACTTTAAACATGTTTGAAAATTCAAACAACTTCTGAATAATGGAGTTGAATTATAAGATGAAGCACTGAAATATATAAGTATCAAAATTTCGAGAATGAATTAGCAGAAGTTGATTGAAACGCAAATAAGGATGAAAATTAGTATAACTATTTCTCTTCGGGCTTGAAGGCCGTCGTTCTTCGGAATTTCTTCCTGAGGAAGAAATTCCGAAGAACGACTATAAGCCCGAAGAGAAATAGTTATACTAATAACCTCGGCCGCGAAAGCCTTAACCATTTTGTCAAGGATGAAAATATCCAGTCAAATGAATGGATCAAAAACATTAAATCGAATAAGGCACTGAAAAATCTGAACGAAAAGATTAAGGTGGTTTCTGGTCAAAGAATAGAAATTTAACGTTTCAAATGAGCAAAAAAATTATAGTGTAACAAAAATTTAAAATATTGAATATGAAATGGTGGAACAAAAAAAAATAAATGAAGAACTGTTTAATCAATATGAAGGAATGTTGAAAGCTTGCTTGAATGTGGTTGAAAATGTTTCTTGCTGAATGGTTATAGTTCGGACTTCCATTGTCTATATTATCAACTCTATTGAAACCTCTTGCTAAGAACGAAAGAATGAAAATACAAATCTCATAAGGCAATTTAATCCAAACAAAAGGTTGAAATGGATTTTTTGGTCAAAAATAAAATTGAAGGTTTGATTGATCGAAGAAAATGATGTTGTGGCAAAAAATAGAGATATTGAATATGAAATATTAGTCAGAAAATGTAAATAAAGAAATGAATTAAATGATATTTTGACAATAAAATTGATTTTTTTGTCAAAATATTATTTTCTTTGATCAATCAAACCTTCAGTTTTATTTTTTTTATTTTTGACCATAAAATCCATTTCAACATTGTGTTTGGATTTGATTTCCTTACTTGATTTGTATTTTTATCCTTCCGTTCTCAGCCACAGGTTTCAGTAGAGTTAAATCTATATAACGAAAGTCCGAACCATTATCATTCAGTAATGTTGAAAGTTTCAAGTTTAGTGTGCTCACACAGCTGTGTTTGAGAAATCGCATTGAAATCATCATCTACCTTCCAAAAATGTAAGCTCTCACTTTGATATCTCAGATCGAGATTTGACCAAACAAAAGCATCATATCAGTAAGCGCCACTGATTCAAAGTGAATCTTTCTGCGCCCCCCACATCAATTCCATATCTGAGATTAAAAGAAAGGCCTTGATAATCTGTTATTCATAGAGAAGTTGGTGGCGTTTGAAAGTACTCTTACAGAGACTAGAGGATGTCTTGTGAGAATACCCAAAATTCAGCCCAAACACTTGAATTTTTGCATTATATCCGTAAATAATTCACATCTTGTGAGTTCCTTATCAAGGACGGTTTCTTGCAGGAAGTTATAATTATATACCTAATAATTTAATGAAAGAATGTGGGTTTTATTTTTTTATGTCAGTCACAAAATATCATATATTTCTGATATTTGAAAAAAAAATTATTCCATTAAAAAAAAACATGTCACTATTTTTTCTGGAATTATTATAAATAATGTTCGTTTATCTTGTAAAAATCTGGCAGGGAATTTTCAATCGGTTATATACGCGAATTGTAATAAATATATCTCATTATCAACAGTTGTTTATACGTAGAAGATCAAAGCATAAGATTACCATACATATTTAAATCATATCCCAATGTGTGAAAACTAAATTGAAATGTCACCTGAGAATGTTAAATCGGTTTTTTAGGTAAATGTGCACTATTGCTGTGAATAAAAGTCATAATTAAGCACTTTTTTTTCATGACCGTTAGAAATTTCATGTGTTCCTCCATATTTCATCGATATCTCTCTAAATTGCAGAAAGGCTATTATTAATGTTCCTGTCAAGTTCATGCTAATTGTAATTGCATAAAAAATTGGCTTTCGACATGAAGGAATTGGCGATGAGCTCACGCTTCGATTGAGATATGGATTGTAGGTTGTTTATTAGGATATAAGAAATCAGTGAACTATTTGAAAATCTACTGACTGATATCGAATAGTTGGGAAGTAAAGCATGAATATCACTGATCGTTTTCTGTTGTCGAGTTGTGTTCAAATGAATCAAAGGAAATGTTAAAACTTTTCAGTTTTTACCTTCTCACAACCTCATCTCACTAAACATTTCTTTGAACTTTCCAAGTATTCATAAAGCGGGCTTAAATAAGTCCTGAAAGATAATCAAATTTCTTGTGGATCCTTTGCAAAAAGCTATAAAATCGAAATTAAAAAAGAAATACAAAAAATATTGCTTCTCCTGATTCATTTATCTTTGGGTTAATGAAAATGGATGGATTTCAGTTTTTAGTAATAAATTCATAATTTTCAGGAAACAAAGCAAATAATAGTGGTATTTCAGCTTATTTCAAAAGATGTATAGATGAACGAAAATAGGTATTCCAGTATTTTCGATTCCATAAACCGTTGTTTTCAATACAAAATAAACATATATTCCTCAAACTCCACGATATTTTTTGCAAAATCATGTGATTCTATGGGTGATTCAATGAAACTATTTGATCTAACTGACATCAACTTTTTGATTATCAGAAACGACAATTGTTAATCATTAGAATTGACGAGAAGTAAAGAAACTATTGAAGTATTTCTTCACTAGCGATTGATCACACATGGTTCTCCTATGAAATATTATTAGTGATCGTAATTCCTAGCATCGAGATACTGGACTTCGTAGAAAAAGTTACATCTGAAACTAAAATGATTAAAAAAAAAATCCATAGGAAGATAAGAAATTCGCTATCAAATTAACTGTTTCTATTGATATCAAAATGGGATGGTGTTCAATTTTTCCAGTGTACTCTAATTAACAGAGGTATTAGCTTCTGTATGTTGTTGAAAATATACGTTCCTTATATTCGGTTATTTTGTACGAAAAATCGATTAAGTGATTTTCAATTATTAAATACAAAATAATCTTTGTGCGAAACAAGTAAATAGTGATAATGGACATTTCCTCCTAACACCAATGAATTGAAGATAAACGCCGTACCAAATGGTGAAAAAAGTTCAAAATTTACTTTCCAAGAAACACATTAATGGTTGTTCAAATAATCATCATCAACATCGTTTGTTCATCATTGCACTTCTAATGTGCTTAGTAGAGCCACTTTCCTCAACTTGATATGCCATATTTGCTACTGATACCGGTCATAATTTTTATTGAAAATTAAGTTTTTTTGGTGAAAACGACTCTCGAAAGCTTTGACTCTGTAGAAAGTAATCTACTTTTTACGATGTGAGTCCTTCCTTTTTTAATTTGAAGCTCATTCCTCTCGCCACTTTGAATCAAGGCTTGCACAACAACATTACAATGTTATTCGCTGGTTCTTTGATGTTTAATTTTCCTAATTTGAATTTTTGTTTTCGATTATCAGATTTCGAAACGAAGCCCAGAGGACAAGAACACACGAGATTCATGAGACAAGTTCAGATTAGAAAAATATTTGATTGCTCTATTCAGATGAGTAATGGATATTGTATACTACCTAATTCATGGCAATCATTTATTATAATCAGTGCTGAACAAATAACGAACGTGATTTCTTCAAACCGATGAATATGTATGAATCAGTCTCTCTCCGATACAACTGTTTCTCCCAGATAAATTAATTCTTATTCAAAAACACATCAGCAATGATTAATCCATTAATCTTTCAATATTTCAAATGCTTGCTTGCTAATAATTCACATGTAAATATTTGGGTATCAAAATAATTTCTTCAGAGTGAATATTTATTATTTTCAACTGCATTTTTGGTCCTAATGAATACCATCAATATACTTCTCTTTTGGAAGACGAATAAATCTATTGAAAAGATGATTGATATCACTGGGTACACAAAAGCGTTAAGAACCGTTCGGTTGGTCGGAAGCATTTATCAGAATGGCTTCTAGATAAATATAATGTGGTCAAAGTCGTAATTTTTCGAATGCTACCTGATAACAATCTCCACAGAAAATATGTTGGTCGCAACCAACATACTATGCATTTAAGATGTGGGAATTTGAGAAAGGTAACCAAAGACACGTTTATCTTCGACTGGCTCTTTATTCGAGTGTTCCAAGGAACATGGTCTGGAATTGACGACTATGTTTATTAAGCAGAATAATGGAGATAATTGGAAATTTGGGTATTTTTGTGGATAGAAAGGAGTTTGTTGAATTATTTTTCAGCCTTCTCCTTCGAAAAAAATATAGAGATTGCAAAAAGTGATTTAACCCAGTGCCCGTCGTCGCCGCGTAAGCAGGGGAGTAGCTGTTTTAGATGGATTTAGAGTCTGTCAAGATGAGTGCTGGGGGTTAAGGAGACTTAGGCCTCGCCACCGAGTCAAGAAGTCTTGAGAATGGCTCCATAGTGGGAGCCGAAACGTCGGAAGAAGAAAAATTCATATATATATATATATATATATATATATATATATATATATATATATATATATATATATACTGAAATGGATAGCGGGGTCTCTCAGTCAGTCCAAAATGAAAAGTCCTGTCTTACTTTGCCAAGCTTTCGCTTCTATTGTGAAGTTTCTTCAGGGCCTATAATTTATTGTTTTTGTTTTTTCTATCAACATCATTAACTATACTTACAGTAAAAATGGTGTAAAAATATTGAATTAAACATAAATTGGTAAAAAATTTGTATACATGTTTGTAAAATTGTTTTTTTTTTTGACAAATGTCATACCCTCATATATGTCATTTTTCACGTCTATGATGATTTGATCATTAATTCTACAGAGAGATGTATTGATTGAGAAGATTTTAATTATTACGTTTTTGATGTAGTTCCAGTAAGTTACTGTAAATGTTGCTGAGGTTATCAATGTCATTTCTTTTATTCATACAATTTGAAGATTTATTTATTTCGACCATTTCAAGAAAGAGGCGTTTGGAAATATTTTTTTCTGTACGTAAAATTTCGGTATTGGGGTAATTTGGTTTATGTCCTGTTTCTATAGTGTGTTGTGCTAACGCACATGATTTCTTATTGAGTTTAATATCACTTTTATGAGATGTTATTCTATCATTAAGAATTCTAGACGTTGTTCCAATATAATTTAGGTCACAATTGCTACAAGGAATCTTATAAATTACATTTGACTTTTTCGTTGTGTCAGTTTTATCTTTTAATTTAGTATTAAAGTTCTTTATAGTTTTGATATTTTTTTGGCATATTTTGATATTTTGTTCATTATGGAAAAGTTTTATGATATTTGAAGATAATTTTCCAAGATTAGGTATAGATTTATAAAAAAAAGTGATAGGTGAATTGTCATTACATACATTTTTGTTGATTATATCAGAATATGTATTACTACCAGTATTGAAAATTATTTTATTAAGAAGTTTTTTAGGATAAGAGTTTTCGATTAATATGTCTCTGAGATTTTTTTGTTTGAGAGAAGGGTGTAGTAATTTTTCTATTCTTTTCTTTAAACAGATTATCAAATTAATTTTTACTGTTTTTTTATGAAAAGAGTAGTAATTGATATATCTTCCTGAGTTAGTAGGTTTGATATACCATTTCAGTGTACAATTCTCCATATATATATATATATATATAATGGAATGAAATTATAGCGGCATTCAGACAAATCATAAGAATTTGAGAAAAATTAACTTCTTCGAGCGGGATTCGAACCCACGACCTTCCGTTTTCTAGACGGATGCTCTGCCACTGAGCTATCAAAAACCCAGAAAATTCATCTTGCATATCGAAGATCCGTGAAAACATCAATTTCTACATAATACCTGGATGGGCAGGATACAACCTTAGAGAGCGGTTGATGATATAATCATCAATAATATCGGACCTATAGTCGGATAATAACTGAGGAGAAACATTATAAATACCAGTTTCCATGGAGAACCGACAATTGAAGTCTTTGCTTACTCTTGCTTGGTTACTTCGTAAGGGGAGTGATTGACCAGGACGGTATGGACAGAGATATTCGTCTCACAGTTCTTGAGAATGAATTCAAAATGGAATTCGAAATGTCGATCAAATCAGAAGATACTTAACGGATAAAAAACCCAGAAAATTAATCTTGCACATCGAAGATCTGTGAAAACATCAATTTCTACATAATACCTGGATGGGCAGGATACAACCTTAGAGAGCGGTTGATGATATAATCATCAATAATATCGGACCTAGTCGGATAATAACTGAGGAGAAACATTATAAATACCAGTTTCCATGGAGAACCGACAATTGAAGTCTTTGCTTACTCTTGCTTGGTTACTTCGTAAGGGGAGTGATTGACCAGGACGGTATGGACAGATATTCGTCTCACAGTTCTTGAGAATGAATTCAAAATGGAATTCGAAACGTCGAACAAATCAGAAGATACCTAACGGATAAAAAACCCAGAAAATTCATCTTGCATATCGAAGATCCGTGAAAACATCAATTTCTACATAATACCTGGATGGGCAGGATACAACCTTAGAGAGCGGTTGATGATATAATCATCAATAATATCGGACCTAGTCGGATAATAACTGAGGAGAAACATTATAAATACCAGTTTCCATGGAGAACCGACAATTGAAGTCTTTGCTTACTCTTGCTTGGTTACTTCGTAAGGGGAGTGATTGACCAGGACGGTATGGACAGAGATATTCGTCTCACAGTTCTTGAGAATGAATTCAAAATGGAATTCGAAACGTCGATCAAATCAGAAGATACTTAACGGATAAAAAACCCAGAAAATTAATCTTGCACATCGAAGATCTGTGAAAACATCAATTTCTACATAATACCTGGATGGGCAGGATACAACCTTAGAGAGCGGTTGATGATATAATCATCAATAATATCGGACCTAGTCGGATAATAACTGAGGAGAAACATTATAAATACCAGTTTCCATGGAGAACCGACAATTGAAGTCTTTGCTTACTCTTGCTTGGTTACTTCGTAAGGGGAGTGATTGACCAGGACGGTATGGACAGATATTCGTCTCACAGTTCTTGAGAATGAATTCAAAATGGAATTCGAAACGTCGAACAAATCAGAAGATACCTAACGGATAAAAAACCCAGAAAATTCATCTTGCATATCGAAGATCCGTGAAAACATCAATTTCTACATAATACCTGGATGGGCAGGATACAACCTTAGAGAGCGGTTGATGATATAATCATCAATAATATCGGACCTAGTCGGATAATAACTGAGGAGAAACATTATAAATACCAGTTTCCATGGAGAACCGACAATTGAAGTCTTTGCTTACTCTTGCATGGTTACTTCGTAAGGGAAGTGATTGACCAGGACGGTATGGACAGATATTCGTCTCACAGTTCTTGAGAATGAATTCAAAATGGAATTCGAAACGTCGAACGAATCAGAAGATACCTAACGGATAAAAAACCCAGAAAATTCATCTTGCATATCGAAGATCCGTGAAAACATCAATTTCTACATAATACCTGGATGGGCAGGATACAACCTTAGGGAGCGGTTGATGATATAATCATCAATAATATCGGACCTAGTCGGATAATAACTGAGGAGAAACATTATAAATACCAGTTTCCATGGAGAACAGACAATTGAAGTCTTTGCTTACTCTTGCATGGTTACTTCGTAAGGGAAGTGATTGACCAGGACGGTATGGACAGATATTCGTCTCACAGTTCTTGAGAATGAATTCAAAATGGAATTCGAAACGTCGAACGAATCAGAAGATACCTAACGGATAAAAAACCCAGAAAATTCATCTTGCATATCGAAGATCCGTGAAAACATCAATTTCTACATAATACCTGGATGGGCAGGATACAACCTTAGAGAGCGGTTGATGATATAATCATCAATAATATCGGACCTAGTCGGATAATAACTGAGGAGAAACATTATAAATACCAGTTTCCATGGAGAACCGACAATTGAAGTCTTTGCTTACTCTTGCTTGGTTACTTCGTAAGGGGAGTAATTGACCAGGACGGTATGGACAGATATTCGTCTCACAGTTCTTGAGAATGAATTCAAAATGGAATTCGAAACGTCGAACAAATCAGAAGATACCTAACGGATAAAAAACCCAGAAAATTCATCTCTCATATATATATATATATATATATATATATATATATATATATATATATATATATATATATATATATATATATATAAACCGTCTAAATTTGGAAAATCCTCATGAAATGAAAATTAACCTTGGGGTTGCAGTAATAAATTGAGTTTGGCCTAATATAGTGAAACTCTTTATTAAATTGTCTGAAACTTCTGAAAAACAGTGTTCATTGTTACATATAACACTAAAACACATTTAAATTGAAATGTTTACAAAAACTGGAAAACATGTCTCCGAAAATATCACTAGGAAAAAATGGAACCATTCATCCATATTACATTGAGGTGCACGAATTTATACATGTGCAGATGATCAACAGAACAATTTGGAAAAATTAAATATATATATATATATATATATATATATATATATATATATATATATATATATATATATATATATATATATAGATTATCAAATTCTCTGGTCTATCACAATTTGCATTCAATTCGAAATGCCCACCACAAGATAGCTAGCTATGTTGAGATAGATAGATATCTATCACAGTTTTTCTTCGATACGAGGACCATGCCAGCCCACAGCTATATATATATATATACATGTATGTATATATGTTACAGTGAAGGTTTTCACGGATGCTTGAGTATGCGAAATTGGTATTCTGGGAGTTTATCCGTTGATTTGTCGGTATTGACTATTAAGCATTAAGGTATTAAGCAATATATTGGCCAGACGAATAGAAGAATGTCAGCTAGAGTGCAGGAACTCAAAAATAGCATAGGGAAAAAACAAACATCTTCCGCCCTCTTTCAACACCACCAGACGGGTCACAAAATAGATATCGAGGCAGGAAAGCAAATAGCGCAGGTGAACCATTTCAGAACACGCCAAATTAGGGAAGAAATATTCCAAATGTCTGGAGGGCCCTCATCAACAAAAAGAAAAACAGTTCAGGAAATGGTCCTTCGGTGGATGCAGGTCACCACAAACCAGACCGACCGTTACTACCTGAACAGTCATTAGCGAAAGGTCCGACAACCATAATCAATCCGACGGCTGAGGGAGCAGATCATATCGGCTACAATTTACAACCGAGAAATCATTTAAACTGGCAAAAGTTTTTCAAATAACAGTTGCTAGCACCAAGTAGGAGCAGTAACATTCTTGAAAATGCCAACTGATATATATATATATATAGTCAATAATTCATTGGAATGAAATATCAAGGTACACAACTTTAGACAAAAAGAGTTTCCTCAAATTACTGAATTTTGTTTTTGAATCAAATATTTTTGAGTTCAATAATCAATATTACAAACAAATCTTTGGTACACCCATGGGTTCCAGCTTATCACCAATTTTATGTAATTTTGTATTAGATGATTTACTCACTGAAATTTCTAATGATATAAATTATGATATTCCTTTCATCAAGAGATATGTTGATGATATAATCTTAGCACTTCCTGAAGATCAAATTAAAAACACTCTCGATTCATTCAATTGTTACAATCCACATCTTCAAATTACTTGCGAGGAAGAAATGAATGAATCTCTACCCTTTCTTGATATGAAAGTTATCAGATGTGTGGATAATGTACTCAAGACAAGATGGTACAGAAAACCCATATATAGTAATAGATTTATTAGCTTCTTTTCCCATCATCCGTCTAGAATGAAAACCAACCTCATTTTAGCAGTAAAAGAAAGAGTAACAAAATTATCCCATCCTGACTTTGTGTTAAATGATCTGAAATACCTTAAAGATATTCTACAGGAAAATTCATATCCACCAGAACTTTTGAATAAATATTTATTCAATATACCACTACGTGACTATAATTCAAGACAGCATCCAAATTCAAATAATTCCATCTCATCCGATATCATCATTTCCCCATTTAACAACTTGTCCTTACCGAATAATCATATTGAATCCTTACATTACTATTCCATACAATATATTCCCAATTTAACACCCAAACTAACGAATATTTTTCGAGATATCAAAAATATCAAAATTTCTACAAAATGCCAAAAAACAATTTCTTCACTCTATTCAAGAATTACAACTCCTCTCAGTTCCAAAGAAAAATCTCATGTTATTTATAGTATTCCGTGCACTTCTTGCAATTCAGTTTATATAGGCGAAACATCTCGGAACCTTTCTGGAAGAATCACTTCACATAAAAGTGACTGCAGGCTAAACAAATCTTCTTGTGGACTAGCAGACCATGTTATTTCACAAGATCACATAATGGATTATGAAAATACAAAAATTTTAACTGTTGAACAAAACAAAATTAAGAGATTATTTCTCGAAATGGTACATATAAGTAAATGTCCAAACAATTTGAATAAAAAATCAGAGATTCAAAATTTAAGCAAAATTTACAATTACATTTTGACTTTTGATCAATGATTTGTGTTTTGAAGACCTAATTCAGTCGATATTCTTTACAACTCAACTGTACTTTACACACTGTACATTTCCGATTATTCATTTTATATCTTTAACAAGTAGTCTGACAAATGTCAAAATTTTACTGACAATTTTACAACTTTTTACAATGTTCTTATGTATTATTTTACTTTGCCAGTTTATAGTCTTACTCTGGTGAGTTCTACTACCATATTATATTGTATCACTTTTAAACCCATTTACTTTGTAGATATTCTTGAGAAAGGAAATAAATTTTCCGAAAGCTCGAATAATCAGAAAATAGTTTTCATTTACTGAAGCCCTCGAATTATTGACTACAACACCCAAATATAAAAGATACCTTTATATATATATATATATATATATATGTGTGTGTGTGTGTAATGAATTAGAAGTAACAAAAAAAGTATCTAGATCTTGATACGATCCTATTTTCAATTCAAGAAATTTGAGATTCTTCTTCATAACTGTTTCTCTTGGTGAATGAATCCAACTTGTATGACTGTTGAGAGAGTGTTTGTAATTGTGTTTCAAAGTTTCATATTTCACTTTTTTTTTTAATCGGCGATGAAAAAGCCACAATAACTGCTCACTGTACTAACGGTTCCAATCTTAATATTTATTGAATATTTTATTCAACCTATTGACACTAACATCCTTCTCGTACTCATTCCTTGAAAATTCAGCAATCTTCGAATCTTTTTCATCAATTTACACTACAACTTCAACAAGTCTTTTAGAGTAATAACAATCTTTTTCGAACGGATCTCGATAATCGAAATTTGTGTAATTTCGGGTTTAATGTCGTAAAAGAAATACTGTTATATATGTATAATTACAAGATTTCTTCGAAGTGAACGACTCTTTCTTGATACGGGGATATTTTTTTAGTACATGACCGATTATGAGATTATAATATATCTTTCTTTCAGTATTTGAGTTTATGACCTTCCGTCGTGGTCCACAGAAGTAACGAGAAACGAAATTGTCGAAACCAGTTTACACGACTTTAATATCAATGTTTATTGCTCGTGTCGTCAATAAGACAATAAATAATGTTGTTTTATGTTACAAAACCATCTTACGGCATTAAAACTTTCGAAGCGTAAATTTCAATTCCGGCAAATTGAGACTTCTTATTCGATTTGGCAAAGAAGTCAACGACCAAATCGTTGTCTCAATTCAATTGGTGTTTTCCAAAATCAAGGGCGTCGCCAGAGAGGGGCAGGGGGGGGCAGTTGCCCCCCCCTAGAGATCAAATGTGTGAGTAGTGTTCATGAGAAACACCTACAGCCTACAGTTGAATAAATCGACTACAATCCTTGTAAAACCTAGTATTGCTACTCGACGCTAGATGGCGCTTGTTCAATGAACTCTCTGGAAGTTGGTAGCAGTTACTAGACCAGGTAGAATTTTACATTCTAGATTCTAGTATGATTTTCGTTTGGGTATATGAAGACGTGGTTTGCCTAGTCAATATTGATTTATATTCATTAAATAATAAGATCTCATCATCTCTGTGTTGAATTGTGAAGTTTCTGAGTGTGTCTCCATACATCATCTTATCAAAATGGACATCAGAAAGTTTTTTGGTGTACTGCTTTCATTTTGAACTTAGGGCCGGTTTTTCAATACAAGAATAAATGAGTTATCTGTCAGTTAGATGAAAGAAATGAGAGGGTGCGCGTGAGTTATGTTTGGCAGTGATGAAAATTTTTGGTCATTTTTATCCGATAGATATCTCGCATTGAAAAACCGGTCCTAAGAGCTAGTATTTTCATTTTATTTCTCTTAGCTAATAGCTTTGGTAACGGATATACTAGCTAGAGACGTGTATGATGATCGTTTAGGTATTTTATTAAAAACAAAATTATTGATGATTCAATCTCTATGAATTTAACGTTAACTGAATGGTGGTTTCGTTTTCAGTAATCATTTATGGAAACAAATCATAAATTATATTTGTGGTTCAATTAAATACAAATTAAAACGGATCCTCAATATAAATAAGGCTAAAAAAGCTTTCTGAGATATTGTAAATAGGTAATTGAGTTGAGTTGAGTAAGTAATCGAGGGCTTGTGAATTTTTATACATTGATATCAGAACTATTTTTATTAGAATCGTCATCGAGGCAAACACTTCCAAAGTGTAACGCTTCATGCTTTTGACTGTACCAGGCGTTCATATTTTTTATCCCCCATAATATTACCCTATTGCCCCCCCCTTAGTCATAAGCTGGCGACGCCCTTGTCCAAAATGATGGTGATTTAAAAGATGGGGATCACTTCAAGGATCAATTTCAAAAGCTGGGAATCACTTCGAGAATCAATTCCTATGTTTTACTTGATGACTTCTCAGATATTCAAACCTACTATATTCTATCAAAGTAGAAAATAAAAATATCAGCCTTATATCAACATTGTCGAAAATGACTAATGGTCATTAATGACTATAGTCCCCAAATCATGTTTACGTGTGACTTCCGCAGTAGGTTGCATTCACATCGTTTGTATTTACGAATTCCTAAAAATTCTGGTTAATTGAGTTTTCAACTTTTGATCACATAGTGCGAAATTTCTGTGTCGTTTAGATTTGGAAATCTGGGATCTCATCTCAAATGGTTTCAAAACGTCTAATCATTTTTACCTAGTCTGAAGGACCTCTTATGTTCCGCATACCGTTCTGGAAAGTTTCTGCCCTACTGTCTTCTATAACGCTTTTGCATTCAAGCTTATAATCTGTAGATTTCTCTACCTCTTTTATTTCATCTTTGCATTGTAGAAGAAATCAAATAAACGCTGGCAAGTGATCTGAATGCCACTTCCACATTGTTTTTTTCTTAAAAATCCCGCAGAAGCTTCTGTTCTTTCACCAAATTATATCAAGGTTACAAATTTTCCAACTTCTGATTGTTTGGTCTGGAGGTAGGAAAACTTGAGTCTCTGTTTTCTGACTAACTTCTGGATTGTGCACGCGTTGAAACTGTCGATATTGGGAACTCAAAAAGTTTTACTTTGTATGATGCAGAGAAACAGTTGCTGTTTTATTATTATAGTTGATTCAAATGTTCTAATCATTATATTAGTTACCAATATATCATCTTCACACAAGTTACGTTTATCAACGTATTTCCCTCTTTCTGTATGGTTCCTTCTATTCTATCAATCACAAGCATCATCCGAAACCACCATTTTGTTCTATTTTATTTTCACTGCTCTTTCTAGGATATCAGTAGACGAAGGTAACGAAGGTACTCTTTATAATATTGAATTATAGGCTGCTAATTTTATGACTGTTGGGCAGGAAAGGTACTCGAGATTGTAATATCTTTACAGCTCGGTATCTGAATACATCAAACTCAAATTTAATATAAATAAGTGTGATGGTCAGATCTGAGAAATTAATCTGTTTAATGATTCTGATATTATTCAAGAATGTCATAAACTTATTTGATTGTCGTGTAGTATCTTTGAAGCAGGCGAAAATGTCGTCAATGGGCGAACAGAATGAACGTGAGTTTTAACTATAGATCCGTCCTTGTTATATCTCAACAACCAGTATAAGTTTTTCCCAAGAATTCGAGTGCGAGCATTTGCTACAACTCTATTCACTTCTGGAGATCTTCTTTCATTATTCATATTTCATCCACATTGAACCAATGTGATCTAAAAAGAGTGAATGAATTATTATATATTACAATTATTGTGTGAGTCTTTATAAAAATACTAATTGACTCGTGCTCACTTCGTTGAGCGTTAATAATTTTTGTGATGCAATTATATTGTGTAGTTCTTAGTACTAAGTTTTATCGGGTTCATCACAGCTCTGCCATCTGGGAGCACTCGAAAATGTTACAAACCCCTCTTTTTACCCCGTTAGACGATGGATTTCAATAAAATACGGAATACATCTTCCATCAATTCCTTTGAAAAATATTCCTGCAAAATTTGAAGAAGATCGAAATATGTTATCCCATACAAACTCTGACCTCGTTTTCCACCCTCTAAGGGTTGGAATCCAGGAACATTCTTGCTTTTATCGGATGCCTACGTCATACAAAGATACACCCTCCAAGTTTCAGATCTCTACGATCAGTGGTTTAGAATATGCGTTGATTAACCCTTAAAATAACTTTATATCCCTTCTCAACCCCGTTAGTCAAAGAATGTCAAAGAATGTTTATGCAAAATTTGGAAGGAATCACGTTCCATACAAATTTGGCACACGTTTTTCACCCTATTTGGGGTGGAATTCCCGAAAACATGGTTAAACGGGATGAAAAGTATCCTATGTCCTCTCCTGGTTCTAAGCTACCTCTTTATCAATTTTCGGTTATAATTGCACGAGTGCATGAAAATTACCGATAATTTTGCAAGAAAGCGTGATATCTGAAAATTGCAAGAGTTTATTTTCATATTTTGGTGAAAGTGCCCGAGTCCGAAGGTCGAGGGCTCTTTTACAAAATATGAAAATAACCGAATGCAATTTGTATAAGATATCACGCTTGAATGCAAAATTATCGAATGTAATTCATTGGAATATTTCACGAATAAAGAAATTCTCAAGGAAATGTTATATTTTGTTCATTTATACTTTCCTCTATTGATTGTATGGAGTACTCACCTAAACGCGAAATGTTTTTCTATTTTTGAAGTCGATCTGACATTTATTTGTGTTGTTTACTGACGTCTAGCGATACGGTTTCAAATGTGTTGGTATGGTGTCTTGATACAACGCAATTACCGCTGTAAGTTTTCGATAATTGCATTGCTCTTATGGGACATTTTATATATGAGGGAAATATTCAGCAAAATTGGTTCAGCCGTTCTTGAGTTATAAATAGTGTAACTTACACGACTTTTTTATGTATGTAGATAAAAATAGAAAAATATTCGTCATTCAGTCGAACCCTATATCATGATGATTTTATCTAATAATAATTTCATTCGTTTTCTCTATTTATTATAACATCAACAAATAAATGAAAAAAATCAATGTTCGATCCCTGGAGCAGAGACAAATGGTAATGTAACTATATCTGATTCCTGATTCTCCGCTGAACATTCTAACACCTTTCAATGACTACAAAGTCGTTTGGTCGAAACCGAACAATTGTTAAAAGCTGATTACTGTTAGTTTACAGTATATTAGCGCTTGCGTGCGACATTATAATAAAGTACGACTTTTCTGTGAGACGTAAGAAGTAAACATGTGGTTGGTTGAAGCTAGACTGGCGAGTAGGATATTTTTTTCGAATACATGCTTTCAGAGATGTTCTGGGTAATAGTGAAGTGTGCTCATGAATAGTTTCGCTCGAGTGGCTCACCGTTTGCAGCGACGTATGCTGAAATGCTCAACGAAACGTCTTTGTGTAGTAGTAGTCCGTTTTTCCGGATCTTCCTTGGTTCCGTATGTAACTCGAGACATTTTGTTCAAGTCTGTTCGGAACCATTTAGAATGATTTACTGTGTGAATGATAATTTCAACAAGGCATTACTTAAGTAACACAAACATTCTAGACCAATAATGGTTCGATATTACGGAATATTGAATATTATAAATTTACTGGGGGTTATCCCATGAATCACCTCCTCTAACAGGTCTTCCCGAAAATAGAGTACTAGGAGGGTACAAACCTGCGAGGAGAAAACTCAGGGAGTGGGTGAACGTTCGATTCAAACTCGTGAATATTGTAGAGGATTGTTTAATTTCTATCACCTATACTAGACCACTCCACCTAGGTTATGTTTTTCGTATAGTATGGAAGTTACTACTAAATAAGGCACTCCAAGTAAGTAACAGTACAACCAATAATTATGAATAATAGTTAATCTGTTTGATGTGATTCAGTAATATTTTCCTTCTAGGTATCGATACCAAAAAGTGCACAAGTATGTATATCAAAAATAGGCATAACTAAATCAAAAGGAGTGGTTTGCTTGGAATGGGATGATATAATTTATTTATGGACGATACGGCTCACTTGATTTGGTGTCTTTC
Organism: Zygogramma bicolorata; assembly: GCA_032362365.1. NCBI lineage: Eukaryota > Metazoa > Arthropoda > Insecta > Coleoptera > Chrysomelidae > Zygogramma > Zygogramma bicolorata. The sequence continues at coordinate 492,719 of JAVJAQ010002763.1, forward strand.
CCAACAAGACCAGTGTAGGATGTGCTTCTACTCCAAGAGTTCCTCCGATTACTCGTGTACAGCTCAAGTTAGGCTGGTATAAGCCTTCTCGTTACCTTGAATGGTATCAACCAGCTCACCGTAGGAATGGTGCCCTGGGTGTGGTGATTCCCACTAATACGTAGAGCTGCCCTCTCAATAGCGACTGGAGACTACTATCGGCCAGGTAATCAGATCACATTAACCGTAGTGAGTAAAGCGATGAAGAAAAAGAGACCCTAAAACAATATGAACCTTTTATAACTTATTTATTGTCGTTGAACAAAGTTGGTTGGAACACTTATCAGAGTTGACGAAACCTACCTCGATGCTGGGTGGCCTCAAGTGGCAACTACTACGAGATGAGTTTTGAAGTACTCTTGTAACTTGGGAACAATCTGCTTACTAGTCAATGGACCCTCCTTTGACTGAATTTGCCCAAATATTACCAGAGATTTCCAGAAAAATCCGCAAAAGAGCGTGACACGTTATTACTCCTTCTAGGAAAAACGCAAAAAGAACTTCCTTTAATCTCTACCTTTTTTTTCAAACCTCAACAAAAAACCGCTTGATTTTGATTTCTGGCTACTAATTTATTTCCTCTTTTAGGTTTGCAACCCTGGATGATATTTCATCGGTAGTTCAAATGAAACCTGAATTGAAAAGTTATAAGTGAGGTTATGTGAGTATGTTATGATTCCTGATTTGATAAATCCAATACTACCCAGTTTCTTCGATAGCAACCAGAACATAGGGGCAAATCTTTCCCCCTGGTGATGAACTCTTAGGACAACTACTCAGCTGGATTTATTTTTGGTGAGTATTACTACGAGATGGATATAAAGCTCATACCTGATTTGTTTTTGCGTTCTAGAAATGGTCTATTATCAATATTAATAATTGCTGGTACGAGAAATAATAAAGTTACCCAAAGGGTTGAAACAACTGTATCCTTTTTTTTACTGTTTTATTGCCCATTTGATCCACAACTTCAGTGAGAGCCAAATATTCCGTAACATGAACTTATATTGTAAATATCATATTGTCCATGAAAAATGTGAATATTGTCTGAATGTTTGTTGGGGAGGTAAAAATGTTCTGGAATCAATTTTTTTCCTAGAAATGAAATGGATTATCTGTTTTTTGGGTAAATTGATATATTTGCTCCGATACGTAACTGCAATTTTAAAAAATGGAAAATGGAGTGACTATTTTGGGTTACGAATCGTATTTTTTTAAATTTGTTAATCTCCAAATTCATGAAAATACGATACGTAAGTTACAAAATGGTTATTCAATTTTGCATATCTTCAATATTGCAGTTTGTCTGGAAAAGAACTTGAAGCATTTTCCTCTTAGGTAATGTAAAAATATATTGTTTTGACAATATTGGTACAATATGGTAAATAATATGACGACAAAAAAGGTATATTCGATTAATGTCACTCCATAATATTTAGTTTATATATTCGGAAAAATTCATTCGTTTTATACCTCATTGTCAACCCAAGAAATTCACTCACTCACTGTACTAACCGAATAGTATTCTGGAAGAAACTCTGGCTGCTGCGGGGCTTGAAACTCACTATCTTCATTATGGCCTCGTAGACCCCTATACACTCTACGCCATGGAGACACTTGTTATAAGAACTCAGGTGGTATAGATGTGATGACTACAAGCTATGTTCAAGACAACATCAAAAAGTTATTAAGTTTAGCAATAATGACAATCTATCAAAAAACACTGAAGGAATAATTCATCATACATTTTGCATTACCATAATCTGCATATCTGTTGGAATACACTAAGTGATCATTCTCAAAATCCCAATACTCTATTAGTTTGTGATACAAAAAGAACGATTTGAATATTTCCATCTCAATGTGAAAACAATATTGAAGTAATATCAGGATTCGCATATCTATATTGCGGTATTGTAATCTACGCTCCCAAACAATATCGTACATATTGTTACGAATCTCCTAGCGCTCTCCTAGCACCGGCCCTGACGAGATCGTAAACGCAGATGAGGGATCGCGTCGTAGCGAACGTCATTTTCCAGGAATCAGTAAATCGCGTGTGGAGAATTCGCGAAGATTCTCTTTAGGCATACGCAGGTATATATACGGGAAAGACTTCGTCGCGGGCAGAGTTAGTTAAGTGGCAAGTTTGTATTCGGAGCTAAGTGGAGCGAGTTTAGTGGAGCTAAGTGGAGAGAGCTTTGTTATTGCTAAGTGCAGGAGTTGAAGTGTAGAATTTTAGGTACAGAGAGTTTTAGTACCGAGCATAATTGGAAAGTTATCGGAGCGATTTAAGTGATTGTGTTGTATTGTATTGTGATAAAGAGTTATAATAAAAGAAGTTTAGTGTTGTTTGGTGTTTCAATCGTCGAACCCAAGGATAATATCGTAACAATATATTAAGGATCCGATGTTGAAAATTGAGTATATAAAAAATATGCAGACAATATTGAAATATCTATGTTATTGAACTGATATTATTCGTGACATTGGTAATGAGTTATCAAAACCCATATATTACCAATATTGCACGTTACAATATGCAGATGAAATTTATTGTGCTACTTACAGCCAATTGCACTAACTTCTTATTGGAGCATTAAGCTAATGGCCATTAAAGGTAATTTAACGCACTGGACCGATTGTACCATAGGTTAATAGATTATTAAACAACCATTATTGATCTCGATAGTATATTAAAAGTATCCATATACATGCATTTCAAATGGTTCATCAACCCGAAATGAATGCGTTTCCTCCCTTACCTACAAATATTGCCACACATATTCTCCAGTTTTCTTTCAGGAATAGTATTTGAAATGAATTGTTAGGTGTTTTCGGATTTCTAAGCCATGGTCTGTAGGTTTTTGAGACTTAGTTTTCGCCTGCATCTGCGGCAGACATTTTTAAAAGTAAAGGGGCATTGGTGGAAGAGTTCTCTGCTGCGAGGCTCTGATTGAATGTGTTTCAATGATAATTCTGTAATTATTGGAAGACTCTGTGTCGGATCATCAACTATTAGTCCTGATTGACTTTTCGGAAACCTCTCCTCTATCATTACAAGAGTCTCCGTGTTTTGAACCGTTAGCATCCGTGTTCTATGGATGTTGAGACCAGCGTTGCCCGATTTTTGTCACCTAGTCGGGATTTTGAAAATTTTGAAGAAAGCTGGATTCTTTCTTCGAAAGCAGGACATAGTGAAAAAAGTGTACAATCAGAAGTTTCTGATTATCTATCACTTAATTTCAGTTTAGATTACGTTTACGTGACAATAGATAACAAAAATTGCCATAGAAATGTATTTTAAAAAGATATGATACTGTAGATTCACCCTATCGTCGGGTAGTCGAGTCTTCTGTAAAACAAGAATTGAAAATCAAAAATCGAAGTCAAAAAAAAAATTGGTGCTTCGAAATGATACTCTGAGTGAGTGTCACAAATTGTAACTTACAATAAGGGAATCATTATTTATAAGAATTACTTCAAGATATTTCCAGGAAGATTCAACTTCTTTCAAAGCTTCCTTTACCTGTTTAATGAAGATGAAACACTCTGCACAGGGTAGCTCTAGGTTAAACTGGATGAGTAATTCTGCTTTCATTAAAATTATGGAGCAGTTATTTGCCACCCGACCATTTTGAATTCATCTAAGAAAAACTAGCTGAAGACACTAGCTGAAACATATTTCTGGTATTCCTGAGACTGAGACTGTCCCGCGTAGGACATTTAATTTTGATTTCAAGTTCAGCCCCCAGATTCTATTTCACGAATTCGATTGTCGAGTAGCTCAGACTGTGACTATAGAATGCGCTGTACCAAAAATATACGCATATTCTAAACAATTCGATAATCGAATTCGTGAAATAGAATCTGGGCTCAGGACGTCCCGCCAAAATCGGGACGTCTGGCCTCCTTTCTTGCCATTGAAGTTGTTTCTCTGCTTATAAATTTCGATGGCCTTTCTATAGAGCCGTGGGTAAGAGACAAAACCACTAGAGAAAACTTGTTTTGATAATCAAGTTGACATCATCAGGAGAGTAGAATCTCATTTTATCAACTCCAAATCATGATATCAAGAAGTATTCTAATTGTACTGTTTAATAGACACTTGGAAAGATTCCAATATCATTTCTTGATTTTTCCAGATTGTGGTGGCCTAAAAACCCATAATTTAGTTTCGTTTACCTGCACCATCACTCATATATCATAGATAGCTCCATTGTTCGAAAAAGGGCATATTTTTCTCTTTTCCCACAATGGAAACAGTGCAAATGAATGCAACTACATCAACAAATTCATTTAATCGGGTCGTCAATTAATCTCAAGAAAATACTTCTCTCAATTCCACAAATGTAAATATTTTTACATCATCAGGGGATGATGATATCTCCAGATAATGTTAACCTGATTAGCAAAACGATGAGTTTTGCTTGGTGGTTTTGCTTTTATATCATTGTAGTAAATATTATATCATTGAGTACTTGGCCAGAAAATAACCAACAATAATACAGTAATACAGTGTAAGTTCAATTTCCATCATTCACCCCCTTTAGCAGTGCCTATACTTCCATAATCCAGTAATAAAAATTGTTCTTCACAATTGCTTGATCACTAGTATTTTTGGAAAAGTGCCTGATTGCCAGATCCTGGCCAGAGGGACACGGGGATGACGACCCTTCAAAGTTCTGCTTGATACATTTTCACGCGATGAATATAAGTTAATATTTTTCAAAATATTGTATCATCCACACACTTAGGTCATCACTGGTTAAGTATATTGGTACTCACAATTCTCCATATTCTCAAGCATTAACTCACTGCCATGTCCAAATTGATACATGAAATGTCACTGACTTGATTTATCTACCACCCACCAAACCACTCGGGCTGGAGCGCCAATCAAGTTGACATCACGAGGAGATGAATTAACAGCCTAATCAAAGTTTTGGATAACATTGCAGAATGAATTAATCTTACCGCAGAGATAAAATGTCATCAAGAACCTATTTCAAGGAAGTTGTCCACCAAGGACAGCGACACATTATTTCGACTATATAAGGCAAGAGAACAACAAATTAGGTTCCGGTCTACTTCAACGTCTCATTTCTCGTTAATTTATAGAGGCACTCGCCACTAATTAAAACGATGGCCGTAAGGCATCATTAAAGATTACTCTAAATACCTATATAATTTCAGAATAAGACGAATTCTCCACGTGAATGGCTCGTGCTGCATAAACATTCAATTTCATATTATTATTTATTATACAGGGAGTTCCGCGACTTATTGCGCTTTGATGATATGTTGTTCGAAGGAGTGCCTCCTAGCTGAATGTCTTGAATTACTTACTCTTTTCGAGATGAGTATACAAACATTATGATCCTCCTTCTTGGTAACTGTAACGTTGGCATTTCCATGAGAGAGGAAGCTAGTTCTTAATAACCGTCGATGCGTAAAGTACAACTAGCATTGAAATTCCAGGATTTTTGACATTGCACACGTTATTGGAATGCTTCATTTGATAATTTCTCGAGAGTTTGGATTGGCCATATATATAGGATATTATGTAATAAGTGTCCGATATTTTACAGGACGATTCCTTAGTTATTGATAAGGTAAAAAGTTAATGTAAACATGGGTCTGCAAGGCATTCATTTTTGAGATAAACGGTGTTATTTTCATTTTGTTTCTTTCGTGAATATCACACTGATAATGTGTTACATACAAAAGAGGCCAAGACCTGTAGGTGGCGCCAAACTGAAACCAAATTTGAATTCATCATATTGAAAAGTTCCCTAATACTGATTTCTGTCCGAATTTCGAAATTATTTTAAAATTCATTCACGAAGCTTGCGGACCCAAGCTCATGTGAACTTTTTACCTTAATAATAACGGAGAAATCATCCTGTGAAATATCAGACACATATTAGACACATATTAGATAACACCCATATATACAGACGGATCACACTCTAGTTACCTCAGAAACGATAGATCTGCAAGGTAGGTTGATAGGGCAAAATTGCCTTTTTAGAACGCAATTTATCAGTCACCGTTTTTGAGATATTCTTGAAAACTGAAAAATGTTATTTCAATTTTTCACTGTACCTACTCCATTTTGAATGATTTAATGGTAATTCAGTTACACGTTTTCTATGATTTGGTAAAGACGGATTACTGAAATATCAACTTGAATCCGAGTCTAACATTTATATTATTTTTTCCATGACTTTGTTTGATCTTACTGTTTTTTTTTTACCTATTCTAATATTATTTTTCTCCAATTCCTGCTCATTTATATTTCAAATTTCTTATTTTTTTATTTAATTCGTGGACAATAAAGACATTGAAAATTTCGATATCAAGAATTATAATACAAGTCAAAACTGAAGTCCACTTGTCCCCATCTGATATTACTAACAATACAAATGATATTTATAGAAATGATATAATCAAGTTACTACATGTAAGAATTCTACTCATTAATTATTCTTTAAATCATTTGATCAACTGTGCATTTGATTTATCTCATTTTGATTTTATTGTTCTAGTTCAATGTTTTAGATCTAAGTTTCTCGATGTTCTCTCAATAGAGAATAATATGTAGACACTGGTAGTTTGAACTCATACCATCAATCAATAACATTGCCTTGTTATTTCCGAGGTAGTAATAGTAGGATCAGCTTCAAAAATATATCTGTGAAATTTCAATCTACTCCCTAGGCTAGTGATACATTCGGTAGGTACCCCAACCGAATTTTCAGCCACCGACAGTTAGTATTTTTCTTCAATATTAAACATATTTCAACCATTACTCGAGGTGCATAATTAGCCAAAACGAACAGAAATATATGATCTTTGAATGATTTATCGAAAATGTGCTATCCGAAAATTCAGGAACTCAAGGTACAAAACTTACAACATTCCTCCCCTGAATCAAAATACCCACATAGCAGTCAAAAGCATATTCATAACTCTAGCACATGCTGAGGATATGTTTCAACTCATATTCCCCAAATGATATCCCTAGTATATTCCCAGCATAAGTACTCTACTGCTATGAATGTTCCTTTCATCATATCTGTCTAGGATATTGTAGCATATTCTAGGGATTTCGGGACACATTCCCGTAAATACTTCAAAGAATATTTGTTTCAGAAAATACGTACATAACAGTTCAAAATTTACATTTTTGTGAACTAACCACTCAAATCGACCCCGTAACCTTACTTTTTAGAATCTATATAACATTCTATTACATTTTCAACTTGACATTTACTACAAACTGGCTAGGTTGAAATCCCAACTGTTGGTACTTCGTTAAAATCTTCCTGGCAGCCCTGCATGCATGCGTGCGTGGTAAGCTAAGCTTCCATTTTCCAGGCTTCTTGTTCTTTGTTCTTGTTGAAATTGAATGTTATCTACAATCAGTTTGCCACTTAAATTGTTTATTTTTAAAGAAGACATTTTATCAGTGTGTGTGTTCAGTGTTCTCTATTGTGGATTGATATTCGATACCGATAGTGAAGTGTGGGGAAGTAATCGAAAAAAAGTTAGGTTAGGGTAAGCATTCTTCACGGCTCTTTTAAGAGTGTTTTCAGAAAATAATGTCAACTATAAGACAGAAAAGTAACAGAACTTTTAGATGATTCATTTCTAAAAACACCCTTGAAAGAGCCGTGAAAAACGCTTACCCTGACCTAACTTTTTTTCGAAGAGAACACAACACATACTGATAAAATGTCTTCAAAAATAAACAATTTATCTGACTATGTATTATGTATGCCATAACTATTTATAGTAGTACAACGATTTGCAAATCAATGGTGATTTTATACAGCGTTCAAATATATATATATATATATATATATATATATATATATATATATATATATATATATATATATATATATATATATATATGTGTTCGGATAGGTTTCCGCGGTCAGTTGTGTGTTGTTGCTAAGTTCGGGTTGAACCGCGTCTGGAGTTTTGTTCTCGACAATATATATATATAACATATATATATATATATATATATATATATATATATATATATATATGATGCAAGGGTAGTAGCTACCCTCACCAAAATATATATTCATCTTGGACATATCAAGTTTGCACATATAGGGTATATCGAGCATATATATAGCATATGCTATATTGGTGATATAGGTATATTCTGAGGATATTTGAATATATTCATGGTATATATTTCAATCATATACGTAGCATATACTACTTGTGGCCAAAAAATATACCTTGCATATTCTCAGCATACAGTAATCATATTCTGTGTATATGCTAGGGATATAATCTCAATATTCTTATGCGTTTGGGAATATGTTCAGCACATACTTGGTATATTATTTTGCTATGTGGGTAGGATATACGTTCAAAACTCCAAAGATTGGAAGTTTGTGCAACATGAGTGGATGGGTGTCCAAACGTCCTAGGTCGATGTAGACACTCAAGTTATACAGTTAATTTTTTCTTCGACCAGGTAAATATTGCAGAACTTTCAAGTTTCATATTGATGATCCATTTAAGATAGTGAATTTTTTCGATATTCATGAAAAATTCGAAGGAAATAAACTTTATTAAATTCAATAATGACCAATACGGATTAAATGAGTAATGTCAAAGTAAAAAAAGTACAAAAAAAAATTAGGCTTCGCTGAGAGTCGAACCAACGGCAATAAAGCGTATTGTTTCAGAGGGCGTACACCTTGATCAACTAGGCCATTTGGACTGTACAATTTCTGCTAATAATTGTTGAAATGAAGAGTAGATGCAAGTCCTTCAATTTCACAAAAGGAACCTTAATTGTGACATTTCAGACTTGATTCAATAAACTAGAAAAAATAATAGCACATTTATTTATGCTTGAATGGAAAAACTTGAATTTCGTATTTGTAGGTAGACAGATCAGAATTGTGACATTTCTACAAGGTAACCGACTATTTTGTTCTCTGTAATTAGAGGAATTCGTATCCTACCTTCTGTAGATATGAAATCAAAATGATTCAGTTGACTGGAATCGCCTACTCATCCGTTTAGTAAACTATAAATAAATGAACATATTTACAGGCGGGAGAAAAAAAAGTGTTTATTCAAAGGGACATATCCGGCAATGAAGGAAACGCAATGTTATTATGGTAGATTAACTATTCAAATGAGTTCGGATATCCGATACGTTTGATAAGCATTATTTTTAATCAATCCATTTCTAATTAAGACAAAAAAGGAAATAATGAAAATTGATGTGATCTCTAGCACGCTTTCTCGACAAATAGAATTGACCTCTCAAGTAATTAGAAAACTGACGCATTTTCGTACAAAGTCGATTTTTGCGTTTTGATTTATAATTATTTAGCTTACGGTCGTTAACCTTCAGAAGTCGAAATTCGTCCGAGCAATGGGTTAACGAGGTCTCATCTTTTACCGTGTATCTCCCAATATTGTGGTTCTATTTGATCTTTCAGCAAATGTACTGAGTTCTTAACTATTGATTACTAGGATTCCAATAGATTGGGTTTCAGACATTTCTTCTCCAAATTCAGTAAATCATAATCACGATTGAACCTCAAGTCAGAAGATAATTTCCAAATGTTAGATTTGTCTTCCCATTCAAAAAACTAACTCTATGCTCAGTTATTCTTATAGTAAAATATCTCTCCTTTTGACCTATATAAAGTTTGGGACAAGAACCACACATTAACTTCTAATCATTTCGACTTTGAAGTTTCATCCCTATTGTCTCAAATATATTAACTCAACCTATCGTACGCTCTAAAGGCTATTTCTAATTTTTTATTTTTGAAAAACCTAGCAATATTCTTGGTGGGTTCACCTATGCAGATCAATATCTTATGCGACTCCTATCATTTCTTATATTTGGATGAACCTGATTGATGGCTTGTTCAGGAGATTTTTTGAACAGAATAGAGGCAACAAGGTTCACATGGTAACCGTTGTTGATCGTAATATGCTCTACAAATTTTATTTTTTTTGAAAAGTTCATCAGTTATTCAAATCAGAGATAGAGTCGTATTTCGTGTAAATGGTTTGTTTATGGATTGTAACGCGCTTTCGGCATCTATGCCATCATCAATGCGATACCTGCAAGTAAGTGATAGTCGTGAAATTTGTTTGAAATTTGAATTACTTACTAGTCAAGTATTTTCAAGAAGATCCTCCATGAACGTTAAAATCAGTGCTCATCAGGGTTTAATATTGAATTTTTTATTTAAAACATTATTATAAAATTGACAGGAAGTGAAATTAGACATTGATTCAAGGTCATAATTGATTATAGAACATATTTTGAGTGACAAATGACATGTATAGTGACCACAGTACTTTAAAACTTTCCAAGGTGAGCAGAGAACTATTCAATTGTTCGAAAAGTTGATTTCAATTTGGAATTTGAGATAATGACTTCTCAATCACCAACCTCAAATCAGTTATTTGTCGAATGGATGTTTTTTTATTGAATAGAGCGAATCGATCTTCAACTTCGTGGATATTTTTCCTTAAGTTATGAGTGATGTGTCTAATGATTTTATTTGTTTAAAAACTGAGAAATGATCAACTGAATGCCCATAATTACAATGCCCAAACTTATAACTAATCCTCAATTTTTTTCTGTGTTCTTCTCGATTATTCCCATACATAGCACATACTATACCGCTATAAAACGTTATTCATAATACACCAAAAAAATTGCTTGTCATTCAAGATTATAGATTGCAAGCCATTATGAGGTGAGACGAATACTTAAAATCAATTACACGTAATTTTTTTCTAGTTACTAAGTATGAGGATACTATGGAGTCACCTGAGCTATCCTACGCAGAGCTCATCTGAGGTGGCATTAAATCGATTCAGAAGATGATTGGAAAAAGTGGTAATTGATAAAAAACCGTTTGGTTTGCTAATGTGCTTTTTATTTGTTCTGAGTTTCTCCATGCATACACCGTAACATGTTTTTGTAACCCATCAATGTTTGATGTTACATGAAACGTGATCATTTAATCTCTTGTTTGATCATTGCCAGCATCCAACACACTTTAGTTGAGGATATCTATGGAATCAAGTGAATAATGTTCCTTCAATTACTTGTCTATCCTTGTCCGTGAGTCTGTTGTTTGGAACGGGGGATTCATTTTTCATTATTTCTCGCTAGTTCGTTTGGAAACTGATCGTTATGTCGAATATGAAAATTGAATGAATTTCGAGTGATACTAAACAATAACGTTGAGCAATGTGAGATCGGCCAAGGGCCTTATGGTTTCAAATTTCTCGAGATGAAGCAAAAATCTACAATGTGATGTGGAAAATGGGAAATTATACTTCCTTTGTTTTTGTACCATTATTATAAATAATATAGGGGTTTATAGTATTCGTCTGATAATGTCCATTTAGGACGAAACTGCACTAACGTTAGTTACAAATATAAGTGGTATGAAAATTTAGTGGTTTTCGGTAGTGTAGGGCTAGCAAGTCCGCCTTTCAAGAGGAAAACCGGGGAATCGATTTCCCGCCGGGCCACCGTGCTGGGATTCACACGTTAAAAGGTGAGGCCAAGTTAATCCATTGCTCGCACAAGTTTCGACTTCTGAGGGTTGACGTTTGTCAGCTAGTTAACGGAACGAACAAGTGAAAAAAAAATAGGAAGTTGCATGTCTCTAATTTTTCTAGACGATTTCGTACCACACAGTAACGTATCCATCAATTTATTGCTAATGGTAATGTGTGAAAGAGAGATTGATTGCAATAACAGACTACAAAACTGAAGAGAAAAGAAATTTATTTATACGTTGACGAGAAGTGGTGGCCAAACACAATCAAGCACCTAATAATTATAGTGACAATTTAACTCATGTATAAAATATCCCATAAGCCGCCGTGGTTTTGTCATTATGACAGCGAAAAAACTTTGCCCTAAGTTTTTCAGCGACAAAACGGAACCTCACTCTTGAAAGCATGACAATCGGAATTGTAAACAAATCTTTGATGGCGACTTTGTCAATTTTTCACTTGTGTTGTCAAAAGAGTATATCTGATCTGTGAAAATGGAATATAAGAATTGTGTTTTCAACAATTGTACTTTTCCGTTGAATTGAATAAACTGAACTTTCTTCATTAAATTGTCGTACCGAATTACACTCGAGCGTTTTTTGTTGAAGAAAACTTGACATTTATGATTCCAGTTTAGTTGCCTTCCGGCAAATTAACTCAAAAAACTGCCAGAAAAAATTAATCAGCTTAAGGACTCGTAATTTTTTCAGAGGCAGTTTTTTTCGTTGAGTTGCCAGGCAACAAAATTCTCATCGAAATGTCAAGTTTACTTCGACAAAAAAAAAGCTCTCGTGTGATTATAAGTGAAAATAATGATTTTCTAATTCAGCCCATCAACAGGACAATCAACAAAATGTTCAAATAATTGAAAATCAACATTATGAATGAATTTCAAATTAGTCTTCTCTAGCGAATTTCAACCGAACGCAATTTTAGGAACGTGTTGACTCCAACTTGATATATGTTAAAATAGAAGAAGTGTGCCAGTAAAACTGTTTGGTTTCCAATTTGTGTTTGGAAAAAAATTGCTTATTTTTTTTGTCACTTCTTTTACATTTTTCTCTTTCGTTTATCAATATCGAAAGCAGATTTGGTTCCCGAAATGTTGAAAACAATAAGTATTTTGATAAATGTAAGTTCTTGTATCTTTCAATTGGCAAATTTGAGTTATACGAAAAATTGTTGAACAATAGAACGAGTTCCACTCAAAAGGAACGATTTTCAATTAAAAGGGCAACTTTTCGGGGTAGCTTAGAAATTTGCCCTTCTACACTTACATAGATTCCAAAAATATTTTTTTTTTCATATTGTGGTAGGTTAAGAACCCAAAAACTATGAAGAAAAAATATATTAATCAAATTGACGGAACCCCACAAAAAGTGACTTTTTTATCTCAATATAAAGTTTCTTACGATCACAAAATAGATCAGCTTTGGTAGTTGAAAATATATGTAAATATTGCTTGAAAGTAATTTTTTGTAGTGGGTGAATTCTTTCTAATTCTTTTTGGGTTCTTAACCTACAACAATCTGAAAAAATCTGAAATTAATAATAATAATTAATAGGGAAAATTGGAGTTATACGAGAAGTTGCTTTATAAATCGTGTTCCGATCAGGAACTGTTTTTTGATTAACACAGAAGCTTCTCGGGTTAGATGCAACATGTCCCTTTCTACACTTGTATAGATACCAATATTAATTATCATTATTTCAGATTTTGGTAGGTTATATGTAAATATTATCCAAACATTTTTCAAGAATAAAATTAACACAATTTTTACTACAGCTATTCATTCGATGAAATCTGTCGAGTGTCAATCAAAAAAATTAACTTTCTAGGAAGTCCCAAAAATTACAAATTGCATCCCTTAATGTTATTTCTCGAAATGAAAGAAATGTAGTTATTTCCATTTTTTTTAATTTCGAAATTTTTTGCCCAATCAAGAATTGGGGTCTCCTCCATTAGGTCCAAATTGCCCAATTTCCATTCATTTAAATATCATTATCGGATTCGGCGATGCATCAAACAACCCGAGCGTGTCTCTCGTTACAACGAAATGATAATAATAATATGGCTTAGGAAACGGCCCATTTGTAATGCATAAGGCTAATTAAGGACCTGGCGTGTGCCGTAGTCGTTACTACTTCAGACGACATATGGCCTTACCGGTAAACACAGGCATTTTTACCGAAAGCCTCTCATCAATTCACCACTGTTGCCAAGTTTCATTTCTTGTAGCTGGTTCTCCTTTCCACGAATTCACTTATTTGTGGAATTATTGTTTATCTCCGAATCACAAAATAGAAATCACAACTCTTATGAGAGAAATATAATCAAAAATCCTTTACAAACACTCTTTGTTGCTAGGTACGCATTCATCATTCAAAGACGATTCATTCGGAGAAAAAATTGTTCGTTCCGTTAACCAGCTGACGAACGTCAACCCTCAGAAGTCGAAACTTGTGCGAGCAAGGGATCAACGAGGCCTTACCTTTTAACGTGCGATTACCCAGCACGGTGGCCCGGCGAGGATTCGAACCCCGGCCTTCCGCTTGATAGGCAGATATGCTAACCACTACACTACCAAGACCAAATATCATTCTTTGCATAAAAATACCAAAGTTCCTAATCATAATTATAACGCTGGCTGTTTTGGTTCTCAAAAGTATAAATGTCACCGAAATATCGATCCAAACTGAGGACAAACTTGAAAGTGTTGCATATTTCATCCATTTTCCCACTGAAGAGCTCATTTTTCTCTGAGCGAAACCATATCTTGTCTGGGTTTGAATGAAATATTACAGTGGTGAGGGAGCTTTTTTCTACAAATAGCTCTCTATTTTCGCCTCATTGTGTATCTAGCTGATTCAATTTTCATATGCTCGATAAACAAATTCAGTAAGAAAAAGTGATTTCTATGTAACTCAGTGCCTGTCGTGACATATAGACAGGGGAGTAGCTGTTTTGGATGGACTTTTTCTCCCTTTTTGTGGATGAATCAAACGTCTTTGAATGATATAGACGTACCTATCAACAGAGAGTGTTTTTAAATTTGTTTTGAATTTACTTCTTTCGTAGAAGTTATCATTTGTATTTTTTTGATTCTGGGAAGAAGAATGCCAAAAAATAAAACTTCATTTTCTCCACGGGAATACCAATCATAGGTGAATTTAGTCTGTATCCTGATGCGACATACGACGCGGAGAAAACGTGGCATATAATGCAATTCTGTCTTTTGAGATGTTTTTCCTTGTAACAAAATATAAAGAGAAATCTGGTTATAGGTGTCTCCAAAATTATTATCAATTGGAGTTTTATCTCCCTCGACAGAGATCTCATAATTCCTCACATACAAATAGTTCCATGCTCACAAATATTGCTCAACTTTCCACTCTCAATTGGTTAAAAGTACTTTATTGTCGAAGAATACAAATGCTTGTTGAAAAGGCATAAAATATGTTGGAATAAAGAAAAACATTAATGAGACAATATAGGGAAAATATAACGATGATATATAGAAACATACATAGATTTATAGATATAGATGTCGTGTAAATAAACTTTCAATTAACACCAGAAATCAAGTACTCAAAATCTATCGTTAATAGTATATTATGCAACGATCGTGAAATGATGGTTATTAATACATGAGCATAAACCGGGATACGAAATGAGCCGAAGGTGAGTTTCGTATGGTTTATGCGAGTGTATTAATAACAATTACATGAGAGTTGCATACGCTATTTTATCTACACCCAATAAATAATGAAGAACTAAAAATATTATAGTATTAGGTATTTATATTGAACACAATAATAGTAGGTAATCAATCGTAATTCTTTGAAAAATTCTACAAAATTATAATCAATGGTATAACCACGGAAAAAACAACAATGAAATGAAAAGAAAAAAAATGAAAAAAAAATCTCTGCCGAGGTCAGGATTTGAACCCGGACGTTTCTGATCGCTGCCCTCGCCATTGACCTTTCGGCCATGATCGCTCATTTGATTAGGTCGAAAATGGAAACATATCTGTTGCATATGTCAAATGAAAAATATAATCCTTTCGATTGTATTTTTTTCTTGTCTGAGACATCTGTGGAGGAGTTGCTGGCAATTCTTCTATATCACTGCTAAAAGACATTTTCATTCGATTATCGAAAATTGACTAAATTCTTCAAAAATTCAAAACCTACTGATTTTGACTTGACAAACGTCAAAATGCAAAGCTTGCACATCATGCTTGATTGAAAAATATTGGGTTTCTATTGGTTAAAAATCTGTATCTTAATGGATATCATTACAAAACGGGTTGTGTGCATATAGGTGTATTATTAGAGTACGGGTGTAGATAAAGAATTCTTCCTAGCTGTAGTTTGCCTTCAACTAGAAATTTTTAACTGATTTACGGAATCATCATACCAAGATTCTACCTTTTCTGAATCAGTTTCGATTATTTCTCTCAAAGGGTCTATATCAATTTGGCCTTTTTAATTTTTTTTGTGAACGAGAGAGAATTCATTGAAACCAAATGATCGTCTTCAAAAGTGAAGAACATAATCAATGTGAGTATTCACTATGAAATAACAGAGTGAGCATAAAACTTACAGTGAAGACAAACAACATAAATAAAATAAATAAATGAATAAAATAGAAAGATATTTCAATTGACCAACAGATAAATCCATTAATAGGACAATACAAAAATAGAGATGAACTACACTTTTATACGTTGAATAAGTGATAAAAAAATTGTGTATCTAAATATTTTCATAATGAATATTCGACTGGATAGTACACAATTTGTCACTGTGAATGTCAGAATCAGCACAATACATATTGAAGTTAGTACACATCACCATTATAGGTGAGTTATCACCTAGGTTGGTTCTCCGGTAAGGTAAGTAAAAAGTAAACATGCACTTACTACATGTGCTGTAACAAACATTAAACCTTATGTAGAACGATTGTGTGGAAAGATGAAACGGATCTCAATACTGACACATACTAACCAACAGAAAAAATATATCGTAAATATCAAATTACTCGTTTCTGTTGTCGAGAATATATTGGTGAAACATCAAGACCTCTGGAAGTGCAAAAGAGTGAACATCAGGTACAGTCAGATCGGTGGTTATGAATAGTTCGTACACCTTCTGATGGAGATCATACAGTATGATGGTATGCCACTCCGATGATTGCAAGGGAGAGCAATGGCAAAAAGTGAAAATTGAAGGAATCTGTTTTTATAATACTGTCTGGGAGACTTTTTTGGAAGACATGTCCAAGTCAACTCACACTAATAACTCTCATCTCTTTCCGAATAAATGAACCACGTTGTGGTTTCAAAAGTATCTGACACTATTAAGTCCTTAATGGTGAACCATATTTCCGTAAAGCATAGTTGATAACAGCAAAAGTTTGCATATATTATTATGTATATGGCACGTTATATCAACCCGAAATACAAACTCCACTTGGCAACACTGTTTGATAGACCGATACCCAATGATGTCGAAGAAGACCCTCTTCGGTTCGCGATCAACATCAAAACACATAAAACACAAAAAGGGGATCAAGTTTTTCGAGAGTATCGGGCAAAGTTAATGAGCTATTTGGTTTTCGGTCAACAATAAACCGGAAGTCCATTATTGATTATGGGGTATCGGTGTTTGATCGCGGATATTGTGTTCCGAAATTGATATTTAATGACGTATCGGCCACCCCGGCTGGGTCAGACAATGGTGAAGGCTCTATGATTTATTGAGGGTGCTGTTTCACCTTTTGAATGGATTCAGTCAAGTAGAGAGGTAGAAAATTAATGAAGTAACTCCTGCATTGGAATTTACTGCAACTAATGTGGGAGATGAAATGCCGAGTAAAATTAATAAAGGGTAGCAAAAATATAAGCAGAGTTGCTTTCTCTATCCATTTCACCGGTCATCTCGACTGAAAGAAATTTCGAAGGGTGTTTCATATGGAAATTCGGTGTAGAAAACTCAGTAGAAATCTTGTTGAAATGTATGAAAACCATACTGAAATCCGGAAATCCCACCTGAAATCCTTGAAGAGATCCTGAAATCCACTAGAAATCCTAATTTAGTGAACAAATTTTACGGGAGTGAAACACCCCTCGTGAAACTTGGATTCTGTGGCGAAAGGAGGGACCTTGAAAATAAAGATTGAGCAATTCTTATATCGATTGTTACAGAAAAATGCTCAAAGCGAAAGGTTCACGAAATGACTAGCACTTGCTGAAAATTGAATGAATAAAAGAGGAATTTGATTTTTCTACAAAGAGTATTAATAATAAACGTTCGAGACCACAGAATCCTTATCGTTGCTAGCATCACATCATGTGGTTGTAGAATTAATTTGAAATCAATATCAGTTCAATCGAGATAACGTTAAGTGGCCATTGTCATCTCTATAAAAAATAGTATAAAAAAGAATAAAATCAAAGGTGACAGCAACTTTGAATACGTAATACGTACGTAAGAAATGTTAGTTCTTTCGTTTTCTATGGAAGATATGGAAATTGGTTCATATAGAGACTTCCATAAATTTCAGAATACAACAGAGTTTGAAGTCAAAACAACAAATTAAACGCAACATCTTTACAACAAAATATCGTCAGAATCGTAATCTGCCAAAATCCTAAACTGAAAATAATGGTGTATCGCTTTGGTATCTAAACACCCGATTGCACCGACTATTTGTTATGAGACCATTAACAATGGAACTGTTTAATTTTATCGTTTTCTTTACTTTATATGAGTTGCACCATATGTTTTCAATCAAGCTTTCACCTAAGAATATTCACTAATACACGGAAAGAGTCACAGCTTGATTTCAAGTTGGCACATTAATATATAGGAACAGTAAATAAATAAAAAACAGATCCAACCTATCATCAGCGTACTCCAGTCCATTTTCAATCGGCTTCAAAAGCTGCATTAGTGTAGGTTTTTTTGAGCGGAACCTTCGCAAAAATCCATGTCACTCAATTCCTCATAAAAGTTGGGCCGCTCGTTCAACCTGCGTGAAAACCGAAAATCTAGGAAGTATACAACTTATACATCATTTGCCAATATATCTTCAATTGAATCATTCTCCACAAACATTAATATAATCTATTAAAACAGAATGAACCTAACCTCACAAAGGTAATGAACCACTAACGTATGTTTGAAGGAGAAAAAATGGAAAGTTAGGTGAAGGTTTTTTAATGGGTGTTTAATAATCTCTTATACCTACTATAGTATAATCGCTGCAGTGCGTTAACTGACCTATAATGGCCTATTAGCTTAATGCTCTCAAAATAAAAAGTCGGTGCAATCGACTGTTAGCAATAGCACAGGACTGCCTTGTCGCTGTACCAAGCACCGAAAGCTGCCTAACTTAAACTCTTTCGTCCACTATACCTTTTTCTGTATTGATGAAGCTGATCACTTCAAAAAATCCCTTCAAATAGTAAAAATATATCATGACTGAAACCAGCCGGTATAATGTTCTCTTTCTCGATAATGCGAATCAATCAAACGAAGAATGACAGCCAACATTCGTAGTTTTCTATGGATTGTAGGAATGCCCACTTGTAATAACGTTACTCCTCGATATTTTCCCACAAGATTAAAATAAATCTCTCGAGTATACACATACGGAACAATGTTTAGAATTGTGTTGTGTCAACATCGTCTCATCTAATACGCCGTGTAATTCGTCTTATTAACGTTTTCTGCTGGCTTTTATTCAATTGAAAGAAATTATTGTTAATTAAACCGAGCTCGTTTTTAGAAGAATAATAATTATATTAAATAGTAGATAATGATTATCTATTCACTTGTAATAAATTTCATTCCTTATACGCTGTTCCTGAAGTGGTTCTGAGAGGCACAACACAAAAACTGGCTTAGATTACGGAATTAACAACTAGAGTCGTTTGATAATTTCGATGTTGAATATGTATTCTCGACGTTGCAGTAAATTGTTTTATATCTCGCTACCACATTTCCGAACAACGGGTAGGCGAATAACTATGCAATAACTGACTGGATGGCAATGGATTGATGTGAATCGATCCTGTCTAATGAATATTTTGATTGCTCTTCGTAGTTTTCTGGATTTCTTACCTACCACAATCTGAAAAAATAATTATATTGGAATCTATACAAGTGAGCCCGAAAAGTTGCTGCCTTTATTGAAAAACAGTTCCTTTTGGAACATTTATAAATATATAATACTTATCATTAACGTTTCGGAAACTAAATCCCTTCCCGTTTTCAGAAGTGATGTGCAAATTCATTCTCAAATTCAATTTTTTTTTGACAATTCAACTCATGTATAAAATATCTCATAAACCGCCGTGATATTGTCATTATGACAGCGAAAAAACTTTGCCCTAAGTTTTTCAGTGACAAAACGGAACATAACTCTTGAAAGCATGGCAACCAGAATTGTAAACAAATCTTTGACGGCGTCTTTGTCAATTTTTCACTTGCTTTGTCAAAAGAGTATACCTGATCTGTGAAAATGAAGTATAAGAATTGTTTTCTTAGCAATTGTACTTTTCCCTTGAATTGAATAAACTGAACTGTATTCATTAAATTGTCGTACCGAATTACACTCAAGCTTTTTTTTGTCGAAAAAAACTTGACATTTATGATTCGAGTTCAGTTACCTTCCGGCAAATTGACTCGTAAAACTGCCAGAAAGAATTACTCGTCCTACATACTCATACAGTTTTTTTCGTTAAGTTGCTAGGCAACAAAATTCTCATCGAAATGTCAAGTTTAGTTCGACAAAAAAAAGCTCTCGTATAATTATAAGTGACAATTTTCGTCATTGACAAAAAGATGTTGACAACATTTCGTCCTTTAGGAGGGACAGCCATTCGCTATCCATATCAAGCGAACTCATAGAGATGCAATCTTCCACAGAGAGCATGATGACAGCAGATTCCCTCAATTTTCGTTTCCTGTCATTACTCTCTTTTGCCATCATCTTTGTGTTTTTGTGTTCATTCTACTGTATGATCTTCATCGTTAGTAAGAATGTGCTTTGATAATTAAGAACCACCTATCTGCCTGTTTCTGATGTGCATCTTGTGTTCACTCCTTCGCACTTCCTAAGGTCGTGACATTTCACCGATATATTTTTGACTGCACGAACAAGGAATTTGATTACAATTTTTTGTGTTTTTTGTTGTATTATTTGGTTTGGGATGTGCCAATAGTATTGAACGTTAAGTATTTGATGTTTTGAATTTTGTTATTATATTATACCTGTTGCCTATCCGTTGTCGGGGTAGATAGAAGTCCACCCTTCTAAACTTGTAAATATTTCAATATTAATACCTATTTTTTCAAATTGTGATAGGATAGAAACCTTGAAAACTACGAAGAGAAGATTTATCCACCACGAAATAATGACGTTCAAACAATATTTTGGTTGCCTTTCCGATTGACGGTTATAAATCCATTTCATGATCTGTGAGTTACTTGCTCTTCGAATAGTTTTAGCCGCTGAATTCAATTTTTCCAATATTTAAGAAAGAACTGGGAACCGGAAGGTGAAACAGGATTTTTTAACATAACACCCTTGATATGAAAACACAGGCCAATTTCAAGTACAGCTTCTCCAATCCATCTTGACCTGACAAACTTAATATTAGGTATTCGAGTTCTATACTCTAGGATAATTCTCCCAGTTAAGTATGTGTAGTTAGGTAGGTGAGACCTACAAGGTCGGTATATCTGAACAAAACTTTTTTTTTTGGAAAAATAGAATAATCTCTTTTTATATCGAGAATATCAGTGGTTGTTCTGGGAAAATTGGCCAAAAACTATAATTGTCGAATTCTGTTTTTTGGCTCTACCGCCTCCATTTTGAATACTAGAAAAAAAATCAATATTCAAAAATATATTATTACATATATTATTATATATTAAAAAAAAATTCATATTTGTTATAATCTGCTATGAACCAATTTTCAATGCGACATTTGGTTCACTAGACTTCATCAACTTTATTTTTTTTTAAACAGGGCTTTTCATCGATGTCTGTAGCCACTATGATAACAAATTCAGTTAATTCAGCTATGTATTACAATACATGACATGTGTTTGATGGTTAGTAGTATTTTGACATTCATTATCTTCTGTTTGTTACTTGTATAGCTCTGAGTTGAAACCAAAAAAAAATATTGGTCCTCATTTTTTGAGGCGGGTCTGACCGGGAATCGTATAATCATTAAGAATGACAAAAAACGTCGGTATTCACATGTATGTATGTATGTATGTTTATTGTTATAAATATGATAAAGGTACAATTCAAAATATAAGGAAAAAAACACTTCAATAAACATATAAAACCACAGAAACTATCTGGGCGATAATTTGTACGTGGTGTGACAAATAAATAATAAAATACAATAAATAGTTTGAATATATAAAATCTTAAGCAATACTTATATCTAAAATATCTAAACTTACTTAACGAAAATCCATTGGAAGATTTCAGTAGATGTTATGATGATTCAAGGGTAATAAAAAAGAAAGAGAAGGTGATATCACATGAGAAAAGAAAGATCATTGTCCAACCATGGCATTACAATCGAAGTACTGAATCAGTTAATTTTCAATCAAGAATTGTCAATTAATTCATGTATATCCCTTCTTGGTCTGCTCATTATATAACTTTTAACTTCAGTCTTAAACCTTTTGAGTGTATTTTCTTTTTTTACATTATCTGGCAAGGTGTGTATAATTTAGTCCCTAAGTACGAATAACTTCTCTGTCCGATGTATTTGTTTATAATTGGTGTAACATACTTTTGTTTATTTCTGATTCCATAGTCATGTGTACGACGCTGTAATGTACCTCTATTCAAGTATTGTCTTATATTGACTTGCATATAATATCTAATACTTTCGCTTCGATATAAAGTTGATCTGTGGGATACCTATGGCTTTTGTTAAGTAGTAATTTCAAAATTCTATTTTGCGAGACCTGTATTGCATTGTAGTGTGCTTTCGAAACACCTCCCCATCCTATGATTCCATAGCTTAAATGTGACTCCACCAAACTCTGATAGACCATTACTCTCTCTTTTTTATTCAAGAATTCGGTAAATTTTTTAAATTCTATACGAAATACACCTCAATTTTTTTATTAAGTAGTCCACATGAGGTTTCCATCTGAAGGAACGATCTAACATTATTCCCAAGTATTTAATTTCATTTGCTGGTCTTAGTGCGAAAGAATTTAGTATAACTATATCATAGTTCGGAAGAGTAGTCTCGATGCTACCGAATGGTAAGTAAACCGTTTTTTTGAAATTTACCGATAAAAGTCTGTAGTCTAACCAGGTTTTAATTCTGGCAAAATCCCTTTCTATTTTAATTTTCAAATCGTACCAGTTTGTGTCTTTATAGATTACCACAGTATCATCGGCGAAACTGATGATCTGCCCTTCTTTCTCCAATAGAAATATGTTGTTCATATAGATTGTGAATAGCAAAGGACCCAACACCGTTCCTTGAGGCACACCACATGTTATTTCTTTTGTTTCGCTGATTTTATCATTTATTTTGACCTGTTGTTTTCGGTTTTTCAAATAACTCCCAAAAAAACTATGTGCTGTACCTCTTATTCCCATGTCCTCTAAAGTTTCCAAGAGAATGGAATGGTTGACGGTGTCGACGCGGTTGGCGGAGTATGCTGCATTTATTATGACAGTGGCTACCAAATCAATAAAACAAATTATAACCGTATTCAAGAAACAAACTTGAGGATGGAATCAAATGAACGGAACGTCACATCGAACATTGGTTCATATCAGATTATAACAAATATGACACAGTAATGAAAGTTCTTCTGACTCATTTATATTATTCGAAATGGAGGTGGTACAGCTAAAAAACGAAAATTAAAATTCTAGTTTCTGGTGAATATTTCAAAAACACCCACTGATATTCTCAACCTTGATTCCTCAAAATAGTAAATTTTATCCAATTCAACCGACCTTGTAAGCTTTACCGTTTCCGAGATAGAAATAGCGGGATCAGGTAAAAAATTATAGGAGTGAAATCATCTATAATAAACAGATGGTTTACTACTTGCAAGAAGTAGTAATGTCCATAAATATCACGTGCATACTAGAAAATTATTCAAAAATACCAAATAATCAAGACTTTCTATGTAAAGGAGCAGATGTGATAGGAAGTTTGGCAATAATCATTTATATAGCCATTTACACCCACAAAATCAAAAACCTAGATGTATCTCGTATCAAATTGGAATACGAGAATTTTCAAAGTACTTACAACATAGTTTTACCCAAGAATAATATCATGTTATCAATTGTGAATAAATATTAGTGTAAGAGAAACTACAATCGTAAGAATTAACATCATCAACATATTTTGGAGTAAAGTATGGGTCAGAGTGAATAAAGTTTGAGCAAATGTTCGTACTAGAATCTTTTGGGAAAAACTCCGTGTTGTTGAGATATGAGAAGGACGATTCCCTTGTTTGAACTTATGCTATTTTCATTCACTTCACCCATTTTATATGCAAAATATAAATATTTTTACGAATTTCAATCATGTTTAAATATAATATCTCATAAGTCAATAATAATATAATAATATATTAATAATATATTTCAGTCTTTTCAAATTGTGAAATGAATTCAACATAACCCGCAAGAATGGAATATATCATGCCAAATCCGAATATAATTGTTACTACCATTACAGACGCGTGTTCTTTCGAAAAAAACTCTACCATTGTATCGTGTGCCAAGATATTTTTTACTTTGCATGCGTGATTTCTTGCATACCGAGAAGAAAGGCTGTGGAATGCTGTGTGCAATGTCTAAGAACAAACCACGTACTATTGACGATGTCTTCGAAACATCATTACCGTAAATTCAGTAAGGAAAAGGAAGCGAAAGAGAAAAACCCTTTTTGTTATAAAACTTATCAGGGATTGTAAACTTCGAATCATATTAGGCCAGCAGTGAGTTTGTGTATGACCCATCTTATTAAAATACAAGGAGTTATCGTAAAGAAGAAGAAGCTCTAAATTTGTTCCGTTGTTTTTTGGGTTTGTAACCTACCACAATCTGAAAAAATAAGAATTACTATTGGAATCTATACAAGTTTAGAAGGGCAGATTTTTAATCCACCCCGAAAAGTTGCTGCGTCTATTGAAAAACAGTTCTTTCTGGATAGAACAAGTCCAATTAGTCAGCAACTTCTCGTATAACTCAAATTTTGACTATATATATATATATATATATATATATATATATATATATATATATATATATATAAATACTTATCTTGTTAACGTTTCGGAAACTAAATCTGTTTCCATTTTCAAAACTTCTAGGCGAATTCCTTTTCAAGGGCAAATACCTGGTGAAGATTCTAAGTTCCTTCTGGGAAACTACTTCAATTTTATTATAGGCAACTGAAAACTTGTGCTAGACTCGTTGAAATCTTCGAGGGCAGCGACTTCAGTACACCTTTTTATAAACGATTATTTTTCATCATGGACTTTCTCTTTCACAAAATTCAAAGCATCATCATCTTGGGTATCTTTCAGTTTTCTTCAACGAGGATAATTACATTTTCTATCTAGGCAATAAAATACCTATTTACTTTCGGGACACTGCTCAGTTTAGGCGGCAAGCAACTCTAATCTGACATTTCCTTGCAACATGGTAGAAGAAAAAGAGAATCCGGCATGGAAGTTTCAGTCATATAGAGCACATTTTTGTCAAACTCCTTACAATGTTTTTATTTATTCTTGAAAATTGGCAGCTATATCCAACTTCACTACTGTCAGGAATACTGCGAGTTCTATTAGTTCCATGGCTCAAATAGATTGAATAAACCAGAATGAACTGTGCATGATATTCAGTAACAATTTATTTCGTCAGATATGTAAAGAAATAGTGAAAAAAAAAATTATGGTGATCCGTCAAAGCATCAATAAATGTATCATTAATTACTAACTCAATTACTTTTGTACATGTTTTCGGATGAGAACACGTCATGTGTCTATTTGAATCCAACCATATGCAAATATGCAATGGTTATTACAAAAAAGGTCATTGTGATCCCCACAAAAAACAAAAAAATTCTGAAACCGAATCCCGCTCTTCATTATTTCGAAATTAATTACAGACCGATAATTATTATCGTTTGACGGGATGTTGGCAACAATGGATCTCGTCTAGTGTTTCTTTAGTTCTTTAGCTGAAGAATACCTTTTCATCGATTATTGAAATGTTAACGTTCAACATACCTTGTAGGGGATATTTGAAAGAGATCGATAATGATTCTCATTATAAAATTGCTTCTGTGTGTTCATGCCGGATTAGGAAATCAATAGGTTCACGAGTGATGAGAAAATATTGAGACAACAGAAGCGAACACATTGTATTTCAACACATGACATGGTCATTTCTTCTCGTGGAAGGATAGAAGAGAGGTGTTCTCACAAAAGTATCTCATACAAAAACAGTTCTAGGGGCAAATGGCCGAACTCCTCTGAATATACTAAAGATCCACCCAAACCTTCAATGTCACTTATCTAAACCTCTGTTCAGGCTGAAATATTGGCAGTTATATTGATATGTATACATTTTCCCAATTCAATAGTGCCCAATTTCTCAGAAATACTGAAATAAAAAGTGACCCTAGGATCAGAAAGAGAAATTTTAGCTTTTTATTCTATTTTTCTGAGTTTCCAACCTACCACATATTGAAAATATAAGTATTGTTATTGGAATCTATACAACTGTTGGAGAGTAGAGCACATATAAAAAAATACAAATACAACAGCAAGCATAGGGATACTAAGCGTTAAGATGTCTAGAAACCCTGGTGTATCGACTTATACCTGAATAGCTTTGGGATGAACTAGGCGAAAAACTGATTGCTTGATTTCTGAGATCATAAAAACTTCATATCGCTATTGTAGATGGCGTTCTGTCATGTATAATATGAAGCTTAATTTCCACTAGACAGGAATGTGGAAACGAATTTTGCAGTACTGTTTATTATTTAGCTAGTGAGATTTTGACACAATGACAGCCAATCGAATGCATTTCAGAAAATGCGTCTGTAACGTGGGAATGTACCGTTAACATCCTGTCACTCTCAACAACTGCTACTTTTATATGTTTTTATTTCCGTTTGTAACACTAGACTTTAATCCGGAGAAAGTATACTTTATCCGTTCACTTGAAAATGTACAAGTTTCCTTTTTTTTCAATATGCTAGTATACCAAAAATGATGAACGCAGTGTCTTGGTTCAATGGGTCAAAACACAGATCACTTCGTTTTCAACTTTCACTGATAAGATTCAAGGTATATATGTTTCCCCTTCGATATAATTTGGACCTTCGCTCGAGTTGTAACCCATTTATGAATGCAGACAAATGATACCATTTTTCTATCACTTTCAACGAATGTGATTTGAAGGCTTTCATATTGAGTCATTGATGGCAAATACAAATGAAAATATGTATGGATTCTCTGTGAAAGAGAGGAGAATTGTATGAATCGTCTGGCCCCATTGTCAGTGAAGACAAGAGTTTACCACATGGAAGGTGGATAGAAATTGATTTTTTTTTTTTTCATATTATCCTAAATAATCTTTCAACGTTTTACACCTAGTTTTTAGATGATTTTACACAATGTATAACGCTTTTGGATTCAGACAGATCCGAAATCCGATTGTACGACGATCAGATAGCTTTCTGATCGGTCTAAATTGGTCTAAATTTAAATTTAGACCAATCTGATCGTCGTGCGATCGAATTTCGGATCTGTCTGAATTCAGCCTTAAGAAGCACCCAGTCTTTCAATTTTTAATCTCGATATCTAAAAAGAAATAACAGTGATATCAACGAAAACACTAGACAGATTTTTGAAAATGCTAATATAACGCCCCCTATAAAAAATTAGAAAGCTATCATAATCGTCGATTGTTTTTGGCCAAGAAATTCTAAACAATATCGAATCAGTAGATGCACATACAGGTTCGTAGGTGTATCAAGAGTCGAAAGTATCATCAAAATACTCCTGAACTGTATTATAATAGGCCCCATCAACAATGGTGGCACTCATAGTATATTATACACCTGGGATGAAAAGTGAGCTATTATATAGCAAGCACTTTTATTTCCACCGTTTTTTCCCTTACCACACTGAAATGACTATCAGAAAAAAACGATGTATTGAAATTCCAGATCAAATCATAAATATAAACAAAAAATGAGAGAATTTAAGTAATAGTGATTTCAATATGGAAGCATGTACATCGCCTGGAGTTGGAAAGGCGGAAATCGATTCAAGTACTCTATACAGTAACAGTTTTTTATTATTCACCAAGGAGAAATTTCCTTATCATTATCTACCTACGTTAGAAAGTGTAACTCCTCATTAGAGAGGATATACTTGAACGATGGTGATTTCTCAGGTTAGTAGTGGAAAAAAAAATAACCATGGTGGTGATGATTCGATTTTTATAAAAGAACATCAATATTCAAATATAAATATCAATCCAGAAATGTTTTACTTTTTTATAGTTTGCAGAGAAATGATGTTTATTCATTCTCAACTGGCACTCCTATGAGTTTTATATTTTCTTCTACTCTCACTATCGAATCGTTCGTTAGGTAATGGTTCATTTAAAATACACGTGTTTTCTGCATCAATTGTGGCGGCTTCCGGAAGTTTTCTGTAAAATGATGGGATATGTAACATTCAACCAGATATATTTGATCTCATGACTACATCCAATTGTCCAGAATTGAAATTAAGCGAATTTCTGCTCCGAATTCTCCGTGAAATTGAAATAGAAATATTATTTTCAGCAAGTTCATTGTTCAACACTTTGTGAATTAGTGATGAATCTAATTATATCTATGAATCGACAAGCAATTGTTTTTCCTACTTGCTGTCATTCAGTCGATCATTCAAATTTGGGGATGATGAAGAAATTTGCGTTGTACCAACAGACGTTACCGCAAAAGCATGGTGAGAGTAAGCAACTCGAGGATAAGGCTAGTAAGGTGCACTTGCAAATTACCGCACTCGACTAACTCCTCGTGCTCACAATTTTTTTTTCGTGTGTGATAGACTATTCCTCCTCCTTGTTACGTAATATACTATTGTGAAGGACTTAGTTGACTCATTTGATAATTACTAACATAATCATTATTAATTAATACAACTAGCTTGATAAGTGAAGTCAAGGATTGATGTGATGCTAATAAGTTATTTTTCAATACATCAAAAACAAACATCCTTACTTTCAAATGTTATTTTCAAGAACTCCATATAGGAAACCAAGTTAGTTATAAGTCAGAAACGAAATTTCTGGGTTTACATAGTGATGATAAATCGAAATTCGAAAGTCATATTGAAAAACTCAGAAGAAAATTGTCATCAGGATGTTTCGCAGTAAGAACCATTTAATAATAATAATAATGTCTTTATTCACCGGAAATTAACAAATTTTGGTGAAAGGGCGGAATTCAGTCTTTCACACCGAGGATGTGAAATCCTGCTCTTCCATTCAACCCTCAAACATACATTTTCTATAATAAAAATAATAAACAGTTCATACAGTGTCATAGTTACATATATATGATCAAAAAAAAATGAATAAACCATAATAATATGGTGGCGGCAGAGAAGAAAATGACTGATTCAGAAGCAGACGTATATCAAATATTTGACTGATTGATTGCTTGCGGAATTAACTAAAAAATAATTTTTCACTTTGTACCTTATCAAAATTCCCAAAGTTTTCGGATTTCAGTGAGGCTGGCACAGAGTTATACAATTTTGCATCTATATATGAGAAGGAACTCTCAAACTTTGTAGTATTATGGCGTGGTATTGTCAAAAGTAAATAATGTCTGGTATTGATAGTATGAATGTTTCCTTGGAAGAATAGTTTTCTGAATAGATATTGTGGTATTTTGTTATGAATTACTTGATGTATTAAGCATGTCATCTGATTCATCCATCTCTGATGCATTGTCAACCAATTAGTCTCACTGATTTTTGAAGAAGTCGATTTACGTCGTCTGATTCCATAGATGAATCTTACACAGGCATTCTGTATAGACTGTAAGCGGTTCTGATCATGTTTTGTTAGACACTCATAAAAAATTATCAGACCAAAGTTGAAGTGACTCAATACAAGGCTATCACATAATAGTTTCTTCGTATCCCGATTGAATATCTTTGAGAAACTGTACAATAATTTAAGACTACCATAAGCTTTCCGAATACATTTGGTGAGATGCTCACTGAATCTCAAATCAGTGTCTACTGTAAAAACCTAAATTTCGAGCCACTATTTCAACTGGTACCGAATCTATGGATATATTGATACTATTTTTCATCTGATTTATACTAGCACTATTGCCAAATATCATGAGCTTAGATTTTGATGGATTTATGGTCAGACAGTGGTTATTGGATGCCCTTGTGAGTGAATTTAAATCTGTTTCCAAACTTTGGATCACGTAGTTAATATTTTTTCAGAAGAAACGAGCACTAAGGTGTATGTGTGAAGCTAAATTCCGGGATTCTTGCAAGCCACTCTTTACAAAACACACGATATTACCACTACCTTGTATTTTGATTTCAGAAGCAGTATGTCTCATGCATAGCAAATATAAAAAACGAAATACAAGAGATGTCCAAATAAAATACAACACTAGACAGACAGTCAATATAACATTACCAATTCCAACGTCCAACGTCGACACAAATAAATTTCTATATTCTAATATGGTAGAAAATTATTTCAATCACCTGCCGAACGAGATTGAAATTTAAGGATTTTAAGATAAAAAACAATCCAAACAATCTGTAAAAAATCTTCTTCTGACGAATGCCTTCTATTCATTAGATGAATTCTACTCTCAGAACTTTTGATGTTGTAGAGTTCGACCTGGTCTTACAGTCCTAGTAATACATTATTGCTGAATTTTATGTGTTTCAGTGGTATTTATCAATGATTCATATTTTTATTCAACTTGTATTTTATACTTACACATTTTGTGTATAATAATTTTATTATTCTCAATATACTTGTGTTTTATATCTGTGTTTTATTGTATACGAATTATGATTATTATTTTAATTTTTATCAACAGACTGTCATATCAACAGGTATTTGATAATGATCATTGTTTTCTTATTTTTAATTGTAAAAGACTTCGTCAATGAGACCTACGTTCTTCAGACAATAAAGTATATTTGTATTGATTTGATAATATATTTTCGCGGTCACTATATTCATATTCTTAACGTATTAGAAATACTCTTAACCCATTCAAAAATCCCCGTTATGCGTTAATAACGAACTTATTGAACCACTCGAATGTTCGAAACCCACAGCTGACTCTCAGATCATCATCTGCCACGAGTTGACGTGTTGATTTTCAAAATGGCCTTATTCAGCCAGTCTCGAGAGTCGTATATTAAATAAATAAATCCAAAGTGGCGAAGTACGTGAACCTTCGCGAATTCGCATAGAAAACCAGAGTCGTTAGTGCTCCTAATAGGGCCCTAATGAGCCCCTGCTCGCAGCTTACAAATGGACAATCGCGACTGATGGACGAGCCAAGGAAAATCATCGAAATCAGTGGCGGAGATCAATGGGCGGCTTGTCTAGGAGTTGACAGTCGTTTGTGTGTCGAAGACACCGATGACATTCATAATCGTGCTCTCCTCATATACTTAAATCAACAAATGCTAGGATCGTGTTATTGCCAAGAATCGATAACCATTTATATTATTGAGGATTCCTTGTTGAATACAATGAAACTTTTCATTAGGCTCTATATTTACGTAACGGTATCAATCAAGAGTATGGGGAGAAAATCTTTTATTGAGTATATACTAGGAATTCGATTGTTTCAATTCGACTTACTTAAATAGGTTTAGCAACTGCTTTAAATCACCACTCTTATCAAAAACAATCCATAAAAATAAATTTAGTCAAACAAATGACACATCGTATACTCTGTATTTCCGATTGTTCTTACCATCAAAAAAATTTGAGATCTCTTTATGACTTATTAATCGATAACCTGTTTCCCCCAACTTTATTGAAAAAGATTTTATTCAGTACATCTACCATGGTTTCTCAAAATTCAGAACAAATTATCAATAACGATTTCGGAACTAATATAAATACTGAAAATATTAATCCAATTCGTAATCTTTCATTTCCCTTCCTTTCATCAGAGATGTTACACCCAAAGATTTTCAAAGAATTTGATCACATCAAAATCGCTAATAGAACAGTTTCAAGTATGAATTCCATTTTTACCAGAGTAAAAGACAAAACCCACTTAACTTCTCAATCAGAAATAGTATATTTCATTCCTTGTTCAAATTGCGAAAAAAACTATATAGGTCAAACTTCAAGGACCTTGAAAGATGGTATAACATCACACAAAAGTGATTGCAGGCTTCACCCTGAGAGATGCGCCCTTAGTGAACAAGTTAGAGAGACAAGACATCTCATGGATTTCAATAACACAAAAATTTTAACAAAGAAATGTTATTACTCCAAGAGACTATTTATGGAGATGGCTTATATCACACAATCGGACAATTGCTTGAATAAAAGAACTGATCTCAATCATATGAGTGAAATTTATTCATATTTATTATCACTTGATAAAAATCCGCAATTATTATTCCATAGTTCAATAATTTAAAATCATTGAAATTGGCTTCTCTAATCATTATAAATTGGCACTTCAGTTATATAACAGCCGCTGTATCATATATTGTCAAACTTCATCTTTCTATCTATTTATTCCTAACATAAAATAGAAATTTTCCTTCAAAACAAAACAAAAATGACTAAACAATTGATATTTCAAACAAAAAAGTTTTTATATAAACATTCTTTCGTTGATTTGATTTAACGCCAGTCTTCAAGTATGCCCACTGACTATGTCAAATGTTTTTACATTTTCCTCGCAGGAGGAATGGGCGAATTCGGTTTGCTTTTTAATTCCTTCATCTGTATCGACGAAAGCAAATGCAGGATTTACTTCTGTGAAGAAACCTGCACTGGCACCGGTCGGATATAATGCAATGCCTTTCGTGGTATTAGCCAGGGGAGTAGTTGTTTTCTGATAGGTGCCAGCCGAAACCTACTGTGTAGGTAATTTGAGACTGGCCTGAACAGATTGTTCGAAAGATGATTTCACTTAAAGTTTGATAAAAATCTCATTCCGTACTTCTCTTTACATCCTGTATACCAATCGATGAACTCATCGGTTATCACACCAAACTCATGAATATTCCAATCATCTTCCGAAGAGGGCAAACAAACGATCATCGACTTGATTTGTGTCTAACGAGTACTAAGAGAAACTAATGAAACCAATAAAAAATTTTATTTTACGTTAATGCTGGTAGCTGGTAATTATTAAAATACACTAGAATCGCGGTGCATGCCACATTCTAACTCGAGTGCAAACAAAGATGGCCTTTATGTCCTGGCCGAGAGTAGCTGAATACACTGACGTAAAATCAATAATGACGAACTTGTCAGTTTATGACGATCGTTCGTTATTTGTAAAGTGATACCGAATAAACATTCTTCTGGTTACTCTTTCTAGGCCGATAGGTAAGTTGACACTTCCTTCTAGAATCTGAAGGTGTCCACTGACTTTGGTGAAGACGTTGTTGGAGAACACAACCAAGTCTCTAGAACAGAATTGTTTTCTGTGTATCGTATGGGACGAAACTAGATTAGGTTATAAGATTCGTCTCCTGTTATATCTCTCTCTGTAGTGCAGTGTTGCAATTATCACCTAATTTTTAGTTAATTGGTAGTTTCAATCTAATTATAAGCGAAACAATGTGCTAGCATCTTGGTATCAGAGTTATCAATAATATTATTTTTGTACTGTAGGAGATATATACGAAGTTTTGTCGTCATTTCTCATATTTGGGAGAAAACTGTCTTTCTCATGAATACAGTCACCTACTGTAAGTAACACCTGTTGCCCTATCAAAATTCTGGTTCCTAAAAACTGCCGACATAAATAATTTCTGTTGTACATGAATGAAATCGATAAGCAGACTGATGAAGCATTCTTTGTTGTCTATGCAGATGACACGTCTTTACTGATATCAGAAAGAAATGATGAAATTCTAAAATCAAAATGTGAAGGTGTTTTAAAAACTTTATCCAGCTGGTGTGGATCAAATGATTTATTTTTCAATTCTAGAAAAACGAATCTGATTCATTTCCATCCAAGACAAAAAGTTTGTTCTCAAATCAAACTCCAAATTGATAATTCAATTATAAAAAATGTAGATTCAACCAAATTTTTAGGTATAACTATCGACGAGAACCTTGATTGGAAGAATCATTGCCAGATATTGATCAACAAATTGAATTCTCTTTCATATATGTTCAGGACTATCAAGCCTATTTTACAGAAGAGTCAGCTGCTCGTGCTTTATCATAGCTTAGTAAGTTCTGGTCTCAGATATGGTATATGTCTGTGGGGTAACTCCACATTGTCTTCTGATGTTTTTATAGCCCAAAAGAAGATAATTCGAATAATCTCAGGAAAAAAAAGAGGTGATTCATGTAGAAGCATTTTCAAGGAACTAGGAATTTTAACTCTACCATCGCTGTTAATTTTGGAAATGTGTTCAAATATATTCGAGAACCGAAATGCATTAAAGCAGATAAAGGATATTCACCATAGAGAAACAAGACAAAAAAATGATTATTTTGTACCATTTTGTAAATATAATGTTTCGGCAAATGCTCCTTCGTACTTGGGCCTGAAACTATTCAATAAGTTACCGTGCTACATAAAGCATAGCCCAAGAGATGTAAAGAAATTTAGACGAATTTTGCAAACATTTTTATCCGAGAATATTTTTTACAATTTGTCCGAATTTTATGATGTATGTTCGAATCATTCATGTAGTTGTGTTTAGTTCTATTTTTAGGCATTAGGTTAAGTGTGACTATTCTTATACAAATATTAATTTGTCAAAAAGAAAATAAATGATACTACTACTACTAAATCAGTTTTTGTTTCATATATAGCAGCAGAGTTCTACACATGTTTCAAGAAAGGTCGTTCGACTCTCTAAGTTGTATTATGGGTTTGTAGTTTATTATGGTATGAAGTGAAGTATGGTGAAATTTTCTGCAGAGATTTCAACTTTTCTGGTTGTCCATAGTTTTTATCTTTTCCCCATTTCGCAGGGGAAGTGATTTCTCAATCAGATTCATCACTAGTGAATGGTACACACTCGAAGATTCCTCAAGATCCATGATATCCACCTCACATTTTCCTTGCAATTTGTCAATTCTTTGTCACCGGAGAAACCGACATATCTGTACCTGTTTTTGTTGATTTCAGTATTCAATTTAAATTGAAACAGTGATGCAAAAGAACCGAGAGACTATGTACAACGTTATTATAAATTGGAACAATCAGTTTTTGTAGCAGATTGTTCTGTTCCAACATGCATAATCAAGTTGTACGAAAAACATATCATTCAAAAGTCAAAGTTATCTGACCTTCTGCACACGTTTAGACTTCAATATTAATTACAATTTTTTTCAGATTGCGGTTGGTTACTAACCCATAAAAACTACGAAGAAAACCACATCCACCACAAAATAATGTAATGTTTCTACAACTTTGTGGGAGGGATGCTATACCTACAAAACTGTATTGTAATTTATGTATTATCTCCCAAGGATGATAAGTTGGTGGTGAAACACCTTACGATTGCAATTGTTTTCAGTATGATATTCAGTCAAATGAAATCAAATCCAATTTACTTAAGGCAATGAAAACGGAGATTGTCCATCAAACTACTTCACAGTAGAAGATAAAAGACCCTTCATTATTTGCTTCGTATATTACTATTATTTCAAGACCTAGCTACAGGTGCATGTGTTTCAAACGGACTTTCTCGCATTCTCTTTTCCAAGCTGAATACACATTGGAGTTTCGAAGAAGGTATTCAGAACCTATCTCATTCTCTTGCCACCTTTTGATAGGGAATAAAAGACGACTCTACACGTGCTGAACTTGTAAGTGTATCTGTAATAACAAAGACAAATATGAATATACTTTGTCGTTCTCGTCTGATAGACCGGGCAATCTGGGTGGAAGGTGTTGTCCATTGATTTAACAAATCATTCCTGAGTGGAAAATCACCTAAATATCAAATTTTTGATGGACTGATCGAAAGAATGGAAAATGTTTGGCTAAAATGTATTTGACAAGAATTGCATGGAAGGGTAATTTCAGAATTCAGGACTTCATTCTTAAAGTGGAGTTGCTGCGATGTACTCATTATAGATCCAGATTACTACAAAAAATGTTTTCACAACCTTGTATTCAACTTGCGATTTATGCATATTTGTATGTACAGAGTGATCCAACCAAAAGTATGAACCTAGCTTTTTTCTTTCGTTTATAATTCAAGGCCAAAATCCTCGGATACTTAGACTGAGTGCGTATCACTACGTCGAATTCCCATTACGCCGAATTCCCACTACGTCGAATTCCCATTACGCCGAATTCCCACTACGTCGAAAAGCATCCCCACCACTTACGTCACCAAAACACGATCGTTATCGAAGCTGGATCCCATTCGACGTAATGGGAATTCGACGTAATGGGAATTCGGCGTAATGGGAATTCGACGTAGTGATACGCACTCGCAAAATTTACCGGATATTCTGCAATTTCCTGTTAACCCAATCTGACTTAACCTAACTAACCTAACCTAAAAGAAGGATGAATTTCGCTGTGCTGTTGATATTGAAAGTGCATGGTGTGGCACTACGCCGAATTCCCATTACGTCGAATTCCCATTACGTCGAATGGGATCCAGCTTCGATAACGATCGTGTTTTGGTGACGTAAGTGGTGGGGATGCTTTTCGATGTAGTGGGAATTCGGCGTAATGGGAATTCGACATAGTGGGAATTCGACGTAATGGGAATTCGACGTAGTGACACGTTCCGCTTAGACTTTGATTGTGAGGAGACGAATTTTGGACATAGTGATAGGTGTCAATGGTTTTTATTCGTAATGGTGCTTTGTGAAAAAAAGGGAACGATTTATTGAATGCCTTTTTCGAAACGTTTCTTCAACTAGGGTTGAAAAAGTAAACCATTTACATTCATACAATATTCTAGATTTTGATGAAATTCTAAATTATGAAATCTTGTCGTGGTTGGTGTTTCACATTACAGACGAATCAGGTATCAACAAATTTCCTAATACGACATATTTTATCGGGATGAATGTCCTTGAATAAGCGAGAAGTAAGTCTAGCAGAACTGTTTTTTTGAAAATGATAGTTTACAATGTTTACAATCTCAACCCGTTCTGGAATGGAATAAACCATTTTTTATGGCGAAGTTGTGATAAGATCCCAAGAGAGACAAGACTGAGATAAACTTTCGCCCCAATTATTTTCCTACACTCATATGCAATTTTTTCCAACAAAAATGTGAACCATGAATGGAGAATTTGATTGTATTGAAGAATGTCAACATTGAAATCTTGCTTTTGTTAAAATAAAGTAAGTCAGAAATGTTTGTAGCTGTTCTGATTTCTAAATCATTGAACTTATTTGTATTTTTCACCAGTACTAAAATTATCGGGTTGATATTGCCGATTTTGCAATGAACTTTTGGGTGAATTTCAATGAATGAGGTATCAGTGGAGAGTTAATTTTGTCCTTTTTACATGATATATCACTCGACCCCACTTTCTATTTGAAACTTCTTCTATCGAGATATAACGTCATAATACTATTCATATGATATAAAAGCTCGTCAAAAACTTGTTCTGTGTAGTTGAACAAAATAAAATAGCTTCATCTGACTCATTTTCCAAATCTCAAAACTGAGTAAATACGACCACTTGAAAACTTGTAAAAAAACTATTCACTTTCAATTCATTTGGCATAATTCATCAAAATATGCATGAGATTTTATCGAGATTGCCCCAATAGTAATTATCTGACTTTGATGAATATAATGAAAATTGTGTATCTTCTTTCCCATATCCATTTCCTGGTCTATAAGAAAATATTGATTGCAGTCAAACAGTGATGCAGGAAGGTACAGCAGCTGAAGTTAACAATAATATAAATCGACATTCCAAACATACGTTCGAACATAATAGGCGAGTTGAAAACAAATAAAACTGTTACTTCTTTATTCTGTTTGCTGATACCTCTTCGTTGGTTAACAACTCCATCTAGTTTGTGCCTTGCATTGAGTGCCATTTCTCCAACATACAATTCTTGATAAACAAGTGATATTTTTTCAACTTGAAACAAGGTTCATGAAGTGTGGATCTTCGAAAAATTATTGTGCATCAAAGTCGTTACTTTTGATAGTAATGTTCTAAAGTATTCACTAGTACTACTTATTTTTCGGTAATAAATAAAATGTATACCTATCAACAGCTTTGTATATTTTGACGTCTTGTTACTTTTGCTCATTGTGATTTACGAATTCAAGGGTAGGTAGAGAGTAGAACAAATAGTACATTGGTCAACTTCGATTACCTATGAAAACTCGTTTTGAAGAACAGCCCGCTCATATTTAAAGCATATTTGGCTTAAATAGATTTCGTAGACTGCAGGATCAGTTGAATCAATTCGGAACGGATTGAAAAATTCAGTACAATAGGATCGGTTTCGAAAAATTGGAAAATCCTAAATATAAACAATGTTAATAGTAGTGTGGTGCCAGAAAGACGATCCCACTTAGCCCTCTGCTTAGTCTGATTCTGGAAAGTTAATTTAAGTCAATTGAACGGTAAGTAGCATCAGTGAGAAGACGAGTTTTTCATTTCTCCATAGGAGGAAAGCTTGTAGATATATCCTAAATTCCTCAGAAAAATAATTCAATTCATTTCACAGTCCTCAATAGATATCACTTTGTAATTTCAGTATATTGATATAAAAGGACAGTATTAGTGTCTTCTGAAGATGCTGACTTGTTTAACGAAACGCGTGTAGAGTGCTAGTGTTTTCAGTTTGGTATTGGGGAAGTTTATCTATTTGAAGTTGCCACTTTTGTTCGTTGTGAGTTCTGGAATGATTTTTTTTATTTAGGCTCAAAGTCTATTCGTGAAATATTTTCTCTTCGCCTACTTGTTGCACAGGTAATGATATCAATACCACCCTAGAAAAAATATAATTGGGAAAGAAATTGCACTAGTTCGTTTTTCTCGATTAATTGAAGGTCCATGTGAGGTAAAAGTAAGAAATAAACGATACACATTTTGGATTGACGATGAGCTTTCTCAAAAAAAGAGTCTATAAAACCTAATGAAGAAATAATTCGTTATACGTGCTCTCTTAAAACCGTACTGAAAGTCCAGGCGAGCTGGATAGCAATAATTATCGACGCATTTATTTAGAATTCAAGACAGGCAATGGATAATCGATAAAAAGTTTGTGTCCGTAATTCGCCTATAAAG
Source organism: Zygogramma bicolorata (assembly GCA_032362365.1). Classification (NCBI taxonomy): domain Eukaryota; kingdom Metazoa; phylum Arthropoda; class Insecta; order Coleoptera; family Chrysomelidae; genus Zygogramma; species Zygogramma bicolorata. Next base: position 531,909 of record JAVJAQ010002763.1, read on the forward strand.
TAAGATAATCACGCACCAGCTAGAACAACTGCAATTACACGTATTTTTGATTTTTTTCGAAAATTGCGTCCGCATAAGGCACGACAATTAACATTCTAGAATTTCCTTAATTGCAGAGACTTTTGAGATTCTGATGGCATCTCGCGGCGTACGATGGTACGGCATCGTTTTTTCACAAAATAAGAATACTCGGTAATGTGCATGCACCACTATTTTTAAATTATTAAATAATTACTTGCCTTATAGACGCTACTTGATGCTACGACGCAAACGTGCCGGTGTCAATATTCTTCATCCATGGGAAAGTTCGCGCTAAAGCATATCCAAGAATTCGCCGATCGACGATTAAAAACCTGCCTGTCTGTCGAATAGACAAATATGTGAAAATTCCAATAAAGATGGATTTACTTCAGTATTTATTTACCACCATATTCATTACATGTTCTGAAGTGGCTCACCAAATGTTTCATTATTTTGTTGATACCCCAGAAGTGAAATACTTCATCAGTATTTTCGTGTGCAAGAAGACACACTAGAGAAATTGTTGAAGGTTAATACATGTTATTTTCATAGAATCAATAGAGTCTTTTGATTCAGAGGCACTAAAAAAGCAATGAATAACAATGATATAGAAAATTAAAAACTAATTAATAATCAACAACACGGCTTCGTCACCGTTAGCTTGTGTTTCGTATATTTAGCAGCAACTCACAGCGTTGATCAAGCTTGGCTTCAATGAAGTCTTTCAAAACTGACATCATATGATATGGATTAGCCTCTCAATTAGTTTTTTATATTTCCTAGATCTCTCAAAGTGGTTGTCAACTGTGTTTTGTGATAACTCACCATAAAACGCGATGTTTGTTGACACCTCTTTGATAACGAGCGACAAAGTTATATCACAACTCCATTTGACATCCAGTATCGTGGAAGGAAAAGCTTTCTCCTGGATTCTAGCAAATAAACTGAAGTTCATCACGGACAGAAGGCAAAATATATTTTTTTCTTTAAACGTCAAATAATGATGACATTACTTATCTAACTTGATCCTGTCAAAGTTTGATGTCTCCGCCGGCAGCAGTTTTTTTTCCCATTTCTTTACGGCGGAGGGAAAAATGTCATTAACAACAATTAAACATCATTTTTATTTATAGTAATATTAAAAGTACAATTAGTAAATGAAGCATTTTCAAAACTGAAACCGTGCAAAAATGTTCCCGGCTCTTGATACGCATTGGTAATTGTTGATGATACTGATGGTCGAGCACAACTTTCAGCAATCATTCCCGATGTTGGCGAATCATGAGGGTTTAAAATTTTTTGAGCATTATCGTTCTTATTTCTTATTGAATACTCTATATATCCTTCGGCAACCGTGCTTGATTTCCAGCCCCCATGTCGTTTGAGGCATTCTAGATTTCCGCCTCCATCAATTAAAAGTGTTGCTGAAGTTCGTCGTAAACAGTGACCCGTGTATGCGCTTGCATCGTTTAAATTCAAATAACTAGCTACTTTTTGGGCTACTGCGCTGACCGAATGTATTCCCATGACGCTTCGGTAACACTTTCCATTTTGGTACTTTATGAAAAATCGGTTTTCTGTGAAATTTTCAAGCCGCAGTGATGCATACTTTTTATACAGTTTAATTTAGTGTTGACCAATTATCGTAAAAGATCTAATTTATCGTGTTTTACTGTCTGGGATTTTGATAATTATTACATTTTCTTTATCCTCAATGTCCACAGTCTTCATTTTCACCAATTCGTCGCATCGACAGGCGCCGGTAACCCCAATTAACAAAACAATCTGAAATATTTTTATAATTTAGTAGAGTATACTACATGCTTTGCAATATAATTTTTTTTACCTTTAATCCTGAATACAACTTATCTGGCGCTTCAAACAAAAATTTATCAAACTCGTCTTTAGTGAAAACTTTAGACTTCTTTGCAGTATATCCTTCGCTTGTCTTTTTCAGAAAGGTACGTAACTTTAAAAATTTGCTCATATCCAGATTTTTTCTAATAAGTAACTCGGATTTTATCATAGAGTATCGTGACCACATTGTAGAAGATTTCCATTCATTTTCATTTTCCATTATATTAAAATATGCCAGTAAAACGTCTTCGGTAACTTGCCGTACTCCTCTTGTATCGCACCACTCTTGGAAGTGCTTGTACGCTAACCGATACTTTATTCCGGACTTGGAGGGCCCCAAACGTGCTACTGCATCATTAGCCGCGGACTCAATTTCGTTTAGGTTTTCCATTTTCGCACTAAATTTGCGCTTGCGGTTGCAACAACAATAAGCTGTCTTTGATAACATAAAATAACTGTCAAACAACTGTAACCAGGGAGACGCAAATCCCACCGACGACTTAATTATTTTAATTTCTGACATCTAGACGACTTTGATAGTTGTCACAGTTAATTTCGAGTAAAAATAGCGTATGAATTGTACTATTTATGGTTCAAAATTGCTACGTTTGAAGAAAAAATAGTATACTTTATTCGGCAAAGAAGCGACTTTTCCTGACTTGCCCTCTATTACGCGCCTCACTTCGTTCGGCGCGTAATATCGGGCGCGTCAAAAAAAGTCATGCTTCTCCGCCTCATAAAGTAATATACGATTTCTCTTATGTTCATAACTCGATAACCTATAGCATCAAACTTCTTAGCGTCACTTCAGATAAGCATCTATCATGGTCATTTCAAATTGAAGACCTCTGTAACAAACAAGCTAATTGCATTCTTGTGAGTTTCAACTCACAAACAATTGGTTAATAAAAATCTGTATGAAAAAAATTACCTGTCAAATTTTTACTATACCTAATAATATTGCATTTTGGGTTCTCGATCTATGACATGTCAAAACTCTCTCTGACATTTACAAAAAAATAAAAAAAAATAGGCATAAAAGCCTAGATGTAGCTTTAAATGAAATGAATACTTCTTTAGAAAGAATTAATGAATACTTGATCGTCAACAAATTGAAATTGAATATATCCAAAACCAAAGCCATGATTCTAATTACACCGTACAAGTCCAAACAACTCAATATAAACTCCTACCTATTGAAAATCAACAACAAAAAAATTGAACCTGTAGCAGAGTTTAAGTACCTGGATTCAATGTTAGACAACGGTTTATCTCTAAATGCACATCACACATATGTGACAAAAAAATTGCAAAGAAACTATATTTTTTCACAAGAATTTCCACTCACTTGTCTACTGCTGCCAAGATCAAGATAATACGATTATACAGCCACATTTTGATCATTGCAGTACACTGTTATATGGTTTAGATTAAAACAAAATCATGTCATTACATAAACTACAAAATCGAGGCATGAGAGTGATTCTGAAATGCAACAGGTATACCAATATAACAATTTTGCTGGATGCTCTACAATGGTTTTCAGTACAGAATAGGTTTTATAAAGCAGCAATGGTATTTGTTTGTCAGAACTGTTAATGATATGCTACCATCATATTTCAGTGAATTTATTACATTTCGAAGTAGCACGCATAATTGTTATACAAGACAAATCCATGATTTTCATTTGCCATAATGCAACGTAACAAGATCAATGAAAATATTATTTTATAAATGCTTGAATCAATTTAATAAGTTACCTCAAGACATAAGAAGCAGCAAAAGTTTACAAATGTTCAAATACAAAGTGAATAATTATATAAAAATGAATATTATTTAAGGATAATGAAGTGATTGTACTTGTGTATGTATATGTGTGTGTATATGCGTATATATGTGTATATTCGTTAGTATATACGTCTGACTTAGAGTTAGATTCAAATTTTCGTTGTATAATACGTACTCATGTATTAATGTAATATTTGTATATTAGGATTTTCTATTCGAATAAACTCATTCATTCATTCAAAAAGCGAACTTGAAAACGAAACTAGAAGAGAATATTCGTGAAAGTTTTGAAAATGGAAGCGGATTTGAGTATGACTTCTTTTGTTCGGGTTTGAAGGCTGTCGTTTTTTGGAATTTCTTTCTGAGGAGGAAATTCCAAAAAAAAACGACGGCTTTCAAACCCGAACAAAAGTAGTGATACTGAAAACCTCGGCCGCGAAAGCCTCAACCATTTTGGAAGCGGATTTGCTTTCTAAAACGCCAACGATAAGTATTTTGATAAATATTAGTTCCTGTATTTTTTTGATAATCAAATTTTAGATACGTACGAATGGGGTTACTTTGATATTATGGGGTTAATTTGATAACAGCTTACGTTTTCTTTGAAACGCGCGAATAACGAGATTTCTAAACGCAGCCGAATGTTTATTTTTTCAGTATTGGCAACACTGATACCAATTTTATAGTATGTCGGATTTTGTTCAACAACGACCCACGCTGTGCCATAAAACTTTGTGATTTTGTGATTTACATACCTGAAATTCCAATATTTTTTCACTAAATCACAAAATCACAAAGTTTTATGGCACAGCGCGGACAGTTGTTGAACAAAATCCGACATATTGTTAAATCGGTATCAGTGTTGCCAATACTGAAAAAGAAAACATTCGGCTGCGTTTAGAAATCTCGTTATTCGCGCGTTTCAAAGAAAACGTAAGCTGTTATCAAATTAACCCCATAATATCAAAGTAACCCCATTTTACGGTATGCGAAAAGTTGCTGACAAGGGCCAGTTGCACCGCTTCAACTTAGCAGAGATTCAACTAAGCTTGGCTCAATCGTTAAGGAACAAGGAAGCTGATTGGCAAATCCATAGCAACAAAGCGTGGCTAAGATAAAGCGGTGCAACTGGCCGTAATTGAACGTGTTTCATTCAGAAGGAACTATTTTTGAATTATCGCAGCAATTTATCGGGGTAGATTGAAAATCTGCCCTTCCAATATTTATTTCCATTTTTTCAGTGGTAGGTTAAGAACCAAAGAAAACAGAAGAAACAATATTATCTTAGTACCAGTACAAATAAACTAATATTGCCTTTGGAATGAAATTTCGGATTGAAATATATATATATACCAATTTTATTTGAGAGAGTGATTTTCAATTTTTTCGTCTCATCAATGGCAAAAAAAATGCAAAACTCACATAAAATAAGTAACAACAAATAATTGGCAAACATCCTTTGTTGAAATGTGTACAAAGACGTTTTAATCGAACAGATTACACTCACAGAATATTTCAACATAAATGCAGAGTGGTTTGGGGATAACAGTTCATTCTTAAACAGAGACAAACTTGATTCGATCAGAGAAAATCATTCCTAATGCTGACCAATGGGCATATAAAACACCAAGAATTTTCGAACAAAATAAATTTTGTTCTAGTTTGCTCTGAATTATTTGACATTTTGATGATACATTTATTCATATGATAACTAAACTGAGCATTCGGTAGTAATATTCAGGAATATATTATCTGTCAGATACAAGTTTTGTTTGTTATAAAACATTTACCAAAAAAAGTGACTTCTATATGATTCAGACCCGGTCGCTCCATATAGGCGGAGGAGCAGCTATTTCAGATAGACTCTTTTCCTTTTTGTGAATGATTTGAACGTCTATAAATGATATTCACAGGTTGTTTATGAAGTATTTGACGTTACTTATTTTATAGAAGAATTTTTTGCATTGAATCAAAGCCAAAAATCACACCTAAATATTTTTATTTCAAGATAAAATCCTTCCATCTCACGATCCCTTCAACGATTGCTCAAATTCCTCTCAATGACATTGTATGGGTGTGATTTTGAGGGGTTCTGTGCTTTCAATGATTACTTTTGAAAACTACAGGGGGTTGGTTGGTGGATTTGTAAAATAATGGAACATCTGTCCATTCTATTTATAATATTAGAAAATAACTGAATGATTGTCGACAGTGATGAAACGCATTATAACATGGTGAAATTATTCCATCGTTATTAAGAGTGTGAATCAACCATAAGAATTCATTTGACCACCAGTGGGTTCACTTCATGGTGGTCATTGTGAGAAATCAGTGAACAATCAATTCAATTTCTGCGCAGGTAATATGTTACCTAGTCAGACTTGACTCGGTTGCTGAATAGAACCGCACAAATGAACATTTCTGTGATTTCAATCAAACAGTTGAATATTCGCTTCAGTCTTATGCGTGAGACAGAAGGTTCAGTCCCATTAATTTTCTCTTTTATTATCTTTTATTAACTATCTAATTCAATTTACCTGTCTCTTTTCCAGTGCTATTGTCTGCTTGTTTTGAAGATTGCAAACTCAACAACATTGGGATTGAGTTATGAAAAGATTTTCTCTTTTCTAAATAATTGAAAATAGTTCTGAAATCAATTTTTTGGATTTTCTCTCACCTAGAGATGAAAGTAAAAAGCTGCAGTATCAAAAAGATGCACAATTGAGTTTCTATTTTGTCAGTTAAGTATCCATTCTACAGTAGAGACACCCAAATGTCAATCCTTTGTTCTCGAGGGTCAAATTTCTGTAATCTTCATTCTGTGCTCGGGGTGTGTAATGTCATTTTGTGGCGGGAAATTTGAATGTACTGGATACCTAGTGTCAAATCAGTGTGTTAATTCACATCATAAAATTATTATTTTGTCTAGGATAACGTTTGAAATAAATGTGAATAATCTGAAATTCTCAAGTACAGCTCATCCAATCCATCTTGGCACGGAACTAATAACGTATATGCCCAGCAATCTCTGTGAATTATACTTAGATAAAAAAACACCTGTTATATGTGTTCACCGAGTTGAAATCTATACCTAGTAGGTGTATTTTCTTCCGTCATGGTCTATACTACCAGTGTGCTAGTGAAAAAGTATCTGAGTTTGTGCCAAGATGCATTGGTTAAGCTGTACCTACAATAGCTATTCTACTTTTCTGTTGCTTTTTTTCCTCCAGTCCATGTTTTTTTGGAAAGGTATATCAGAAGACCAGGATATAGAAAGCTTTCAAGAGGATGTTTTATTCGCAGCAGCCTCAAATATGTACAATAGATATATTCAGACATTAACAATGAAATAAAGATTATAAATGACTCAAAATGGTAATTTTTTTGTACTTCGATTTAAGTGAACTTCACACAAACGAAAATTGTTCAAGTAAATCATCTCGGTTACATTCCTTCAACCATGCCTCACACCTAAAAGAGTTATTCAATATCAAGGTGCATTTTTATAAAGCTAATATTTCAACGCAAATTATCTTCTATTCAAAGTTCTGCAATTTGTAAAAAATATATGAAAAATTTAAAGAGCTACTATTCTACAGAATACTAATGGCTATTACGTTTTGACATCCTTCGGAAACCTCAAGAGACATGATACTTTGTCTCTAGCCTTCGGCAAACATCAGCGAGAAGCACACACTTTTTCACCATGGTAGTTACCCATAATAATTCAAAATTAGTATATTATGCAACGATCGTGTAATGATGGTTATTAATACATAAACCGGGATACGAAACGAGCCGAAGGTGAGTTTCGTATGGTTTATGCGAGTGTATTAATAACCATTACATGAGAGTTGCATACGCTATTTCATCTACACCCAATAAATAATGGAGAACTCAAAATATTATATTATTAGGTATTTATATTGAACACAATAATAGTAGGTAATCAATCGTATTTCTTTGAGAAATTCTACAAAATTATAATCAATGGTATAACCACGGAAAATACAACAATGAGAAATGAGAAGAAAAAAAATGAAAAAAATCTCTGCCGAGATCAGGATTTGAACCCGGTCGTTCCTCATCAGAGCCCTCGCCTTTGACCACTCGGCTATGACAGCTCGTCTGGTTTAGTCGAAAATAAAAACATTTATGTTGCATTTGTCAAATGGAAAATATAATCCCTTCGATTGTTTTTTTTTTCTTGTCTGAGACATATGTGGAGGAGTCGCTGATAATTCTTTTGTATCACTGCTATAAGACATTTTCATACGATTATCGAAAATTGACTAAATTCTTCAAGAATTCAATAGCTACTGATTTCGACTTGACAAACGTCAAAATGCAAATGTTTGATCATCATGTTTGATTGAAAAATAATGGGTTTCTATTGGTTGAAAATCTGTATCGTAATGAAAATCTGTATCGTAATGGATTTCATTATAAAACGAGTTGGTGGCATATAAGTGTATTATTAGAGTACGGGTGTAGATAAACAATATTTTAAGACTCATTGACGCTTATCAATGAAGTTGAGTGATAACACCACGACATGTTAAACTGCTGAAGTTGGTGTTCTGTGGCGAGTGTCTCTACTGTATGGTTATAGCATACTGGGCCTAGAGTTGATTTCAACAAAACTTACTTCGAATTGAATCTCCCCAGTTCAACTTTCTTAGAAGAGGCATCCAATAATGGGCTCATTCAGCATTTTTTTTTATTTCATAATTGAAAAGTACTGGACTCAAATAATCTAACTACCAAAAATTTTTCTTTTATTCACATGTTTACAGCCTTGAATTAATATTTAAAATCCGTGCGCGTATAAACGGGGCGTGGCTTATTGTGACGTCACTATACGTACGGCCGATGGGCACCAGATAAGTGGTATTCGTTTATTAGTAAACTCAGGTCAGTATTCGTTGAGTGTGACTGTATGTATCGTGAAGTAACTGTCGTTTGATTTATAATGAGCGATAAAAGGAGTTTTTGCAAAAGTTGGGTGGTACCCGAGTGTAGGAATACATCTATTAATGCACCGGATAAGCAGGACAATCATGGCATTTCGATTCCTGTATAAATTTTTCCTCCGTGTTTATTACACATGACACATCATAGTTTTTGCCTTTTATTTTATGCTCTGGTGTTATTTTTGCCCTTAACTCACGAAACGTCTGTTGTTGTTTCACTTATACAAAACCGATGGCATTGTCTCCATAATTTTGTCTAGCCAATCTGCGAGAAAAAAATGTTCCAGAAAGGTGTAACAGTTCATTTCTCAATGAATGAAAATATGGAATTTGGTAATACTTCAGTCGCTATAAGCACCTTTTTTTCAATTTTTTGTGTAGAACTCACGTAATTCGGTTTACTCTACAAAAAATCCTCAACACTTTTCAGCGGTCTCGTATATTCTCGAAGAAACATATGTCCATTTTTCGTGAATCTTCACAATTTTTCAAATCAAATTTCTGTTGTTTGAACACACAAAATTTGTCCTTCTCTTCTTCAAAACAGCAAACAAGTCGTAATTTACTTGTAACATTTTTAAGCAGACGAAACCATTATTGTTTCAAATAATTAACCTTTTTTCAAAAGTCAATATAAATATGTTCAGTTCTCAACAATAATACGGAGGTAACGGTAAAAAAGAGCTCATAGCAACCGAAGTATTACCATCAGTTTAACCACAACTATATTGTCTTTTCATGAGTTGTGTTGACTTACCGCTGTAATTTCACTCCTTTCATTTCACTGCTAATAAAGTCGTTATTTTTGTTGAAATAGTCCATTATCATAAATATATCCACATCTGGTAGATTACCAGAATCAGCTTTCATAAATCCATTTTTCAAGGCGTACATTTCAAAAAGAATAATACACTTCGCTAACAGTATAAATACGACTAACATATTACATAAGCAATGCCGCGTCCTCTACCGTGTGCCTATAGTGACGTCACGCGCTGTTCTCGATACTTTTACACCAGCGCAACTTCAACTTGAATTATTTCAGTACAGGATGAAGCTATTGGTCTGAAATTTTTGTGAGCGTATTAGGGGTCCAGACACCACAAGAAAATGCATAAAAATGTTATAATGTTGATTTCACTGAACGACCCTATTATCAGTGAACAAGTACCTAGCAATCTCTTACAAAAGAAATCAAAAAGGCTACTTGCATTTTGTTAAACAGAAATGTAGGGATGAAAATTACCAATTTGCCCTAAAAAAGGACAGATATTAATTATGGGAACGTGAAGCTATTTCACCTTAACTTTCAGGGGAGAAAAAACCAAAATAATGGATTCCAGAACAATTTTACCTCCTCAACAAATATTAAAACAATATTGACAATAGTTGTATGTATCTAAAATAGGTTTTCAACAGCTACTTCAACCCAAATAATTATTAACAAACTTCAACAAAGCAAATCAAACTGCCATCGGGATGCATCCTGAAAATATATCCCGAGTCTCATTTGAATATCTCATTTACATATAACGGAAGGTTTTACAGGTGCACGCCTATCCCTTGCCCAAAATGTATTGGATTACATGAGAAAGTTGTTGACAAGTGCTTACCTACAATTAATCTTTATTCAATTCAGAGGGACGTAAATCAAGAAATGCACCTGGATTCACAAAACAGACACAGAAAGGGATCCAAAATTTGAGAATTACATTTGTTCATTTCGTATCCATTCATTCAAATACCGTTGAGAAATTCAGTAACAATTAATGAAGTTATTTTTGTGGAGAGGAGCTATTTTTCGGCTTCTTGTTCTCTTTCTCCAAATCAATTGAAAACAATCCCGATTTGAGAATTATTACAAAAATATTAGTCAACACTCAAAACTGTTGATGAAATTTTAAAAATTTTAAAAAACAATTCAGTTTGTAATGGAAGTATTATTTACGGAACTACGCCTGAGTTTTGAACCTATGGTCGAAAATAATAATACATAATGTAAGTAAATACAGTTTTAAAAAATTATTGCATTTTCTAAAAATGTTTTATTTCTTATAATAGTATTATTGACAGCAAAAGTGTCTCATAGGATATAAAAGAGATCATGTATACCCTCATGAAACTTTTCATTGTTTCCTTTGACGTATTTCTTCGTGTGTTGAAATTTCAATCTAAAACGAATCTTCTGTGATGCTTTTAAGATAAGACTATCCCTAGCCACTTGATGACAGATATCTCACAAAGATCCGACGAACATTCTTCAGATCGCACGTTCTTGATTTCAATTAGAACAAATCGGAAGGGAGGCTGTCGAATATTTTACAGGTTATTCCATAATAATATGCTGATATTGAAGGGTGTGAATCTACATGGAAAATAATGATATATCAACTTAGATTCATTGAGAATATGTCTATTGTTTCTAAGAAATATTTTCTTTCAACAAACACGAATGTCATCACAAAATAGTCAAGGGATCAACTCAATGTTATAGGGTTAAGTTGTACCACAGTAACATAATAAAAATAAAAATACATTCGAATTCACTAAATGAAAAATGTATACCTGTACTTTATGTAGTAAAATTTCATACATATATAAGAATTGCCTCCAAACAATATTATACTTTTTGTTGAAATTCATCTCTGAAATTTTGTTCTGATGGGGTTCTACGGTTGCTGTTCTGCACATTACAGACGAATCTGGCATCGACAAATTTCCTAACTTGGCAGAATACGAATAACATAATCCTCAAACAAGCGAGCATTAAGTCTGGAATGGAAAAAAATGTTTTTTATGGTGAAGTCGAGATAATTTACCTAAATTATTTTCCTACACTCAGCTGCAGTTTTTTCCAACAAAAAAGGGAAACAGTGAATGCGGATCTGGTTGTGATAAAAATGAAGTAATTTAGAAATGTATGAAGTTATTCTGATTCCTAAATCTCAAAACTTATATGTATTTTTCATCAGTACCAAAATTATCGGGAGTAATTACACGAGTGCTTCAAAATTACCGATAATTTTCCGTGAAGGCATGTTGTCTAAAAACTGCATGAGTTTATTTTCATATTTTGTCGAAAGAGCCCGACTCCGAAGGAGGGGGGCTCTTTTAGAGAGTTTTGTCTCTCAAGAGATATACTTGTGTTTTTTTCATATTACAAGAATAAGTTACTTATTCCACACCATATCCTTGACTGTGCATATTTCGACAGCAAAGAAGACATAGTCGCTCATCTCTGTTTCGAGACCTCAACAACGCAACGGTAAGCTGAAGATACCACGTCGTATGACGATGTGTGAAATTCAATTATACTCTACGCACCTAACAACGATTTACACAAACATGGTCGTTAACGCAATGGAAGGTGTGTTTTGTTTAGCAATCTTCTAATTTCAGCCAATAAAAATCAACCACTCGATGAACTACTTTTCCATTGGCTTTTCCTACTCCGAAAGCAAACAATGCTGATTAGAAAGCACGCAATATGTTACGAGATGTTTATACTTTGTAGCCGTTATTTATTATTCTTGAAAGAGAGATAAACCTTCATCGATTTTGATTATTTGATATAATGGGGAGAAATTACAGTCATTTGAAAATGTTTTCCTCTTATTTTTGCGAATGAATAATTGCTGATCAGAATATCTGGGCGCACATATTCTTGAAAATATTCCATATCAGACATGGATATAAAAGCTGATAAATCAAGAATGAATGACGTATTTCAAAGCGGTACCACTGCTGATTTTGATATAAAAGGCATGACTCCGAAATAAGAGAATGATTGTAAAACTTGCACGAGGAACTGAAGTAGGTTCGGAAGTGAATTCCTTAGAGATAATCCACTGCCCTAGTAGATGTTGAAAGGTTATATATTAGGGGGCTATTTTCAGCAGTCCACTGGAGATTTTGTAATATTTTTATTGGTAGTGATAAATTCATTTCATCTCCTTTAGTAATCAAACTGTATACTGTTGCAATTTTTCAAGGTTTGCTTGAAGTGGAATAAAATTATTTTTTGAACCATTTTTGCAAGCAAACATATTAGCCCTAGTATACCACTCACAGAAGTTGGGAGTCTAATAAAGGGGCGGGAGAAATGATAAATTATATTATTATATTGTATGTACTTCATTGAAGGTCTTGCACAATTAGAGAAATTCTACTGCAACATTAAATAACAATTTCTTTTCGTTAGGCTACGCTACGATATGACTTGGGACTTTCAATAATCATTCACAGTACACTCTCAACTCATTTGCAAATGGTTCACAATGAACGAGGCTATTGAAAACATAATCAATGTAAACTAAATTGATGTTGATCCAGAGGTTCTGCTGAGTAATACCGCTAGGATGAATCTAATATATTTTTTATTTTTATCATAAATCGAATGTGGACATACAAAATTTGGGAGGAGACTAAAGATTTAATGCGAATGCTTCTTAATTGGATCTAAAAAGCTTAGCTGGTACTGATTTATGAAACTGTATGAACGATGTGTAATTCATTACATTTGTTTCAACTTCTTTTTTGTGAACTGATCGAATTTTGACTTTTTGGGATAGATTCGAAATTTGCCCTTCTACACTTGTATAGATTCCAATATCAATTCCTATTTTTTCAGATTGAGGTAGGTTGAGGTCCCAAAAAAAAATGGTGCACCACAAACAAACAATATTCCGGTTTACCTTCTGAAGGACTGAAAATTGTCAAAATATGAAAAATTTCTTCAGATGAAAACACTGACTAACTCTGTGAGGTCCTTCGTTCCACGTTCATTGAGAACCTTTCATATATGAAGCAACTGTTTTTGAAACCAGGCACCAGTAACACATTTTTTGACCAGTTGTCACCAATCTCAGAAAGAGGAAATCGAAAAAATCATACACTTGCTGCATCTGTCACATATTACCAATTCCTCGAATTGAAAAATCATACAAGCATATGTTTCACATGATAAAAAGTAACTATCAACTTGCACGAATATGTTGCAAGAAAGGTGTTAAAAACAATAATTTTTCAATATGTCCATTTCAACATGAAATCGGTTGATGATAGTGATAATCAAGAAAATAAGTGGGGCATACTGTTTCGAATTATACAGAGTGTTCCAACAAATCCGAAATCAGTGTTTTGCATGAAGCATATCGCCGCGCGTGATTTTTGGCAGATAACGATTGATTCAATGTTAAAGTGTCTTTGGGTTTTTCAACATACCACAATCAGAAAAATTAAGAATTAATATGAAATCTATACAAGTTGATGGTTTCTAATCGTTAATATTCATTTCTCTCCCTTAGAAATGAAAGGATGAAGCTTTAAGTTATAATATATTTTTTTTGGCAAATTGGTACATTTTCCCCGAAACACGTAACTGCAAAATTTGAAAGATGGAAATTTGAGTGATCATTTTGTCAGTAACGTATCGTATTTTTATGAATTTGGAAGTTCAATGAACAAATTTATTGATAAAATGCATATACTTTCCCTTGGCGACTTTAGGGAAGCTAGTCTGCCTCCTTTTCCAATCCCACTTTGGAAAATGTTTAATGTTATTTTAATTTCTGGTACGTAGTGTTAGTTTTGACACAACCTACTTCGAACTGAATCCCTGGGAAAGGGAATTGGAACTGGGGAGATTCAACTCGAAGTAAGTTCTGTCAAAGTCAACGTAGGTACCAGAAATTGAATCTACAATTTTCCAAAATAGGCCTGAAAAATGTATTCCAGAAAATTTTCACCTCGTCAACAACATTCAAACAAGATGTTTCTTTTTTTCAGCTGTGTTTGGTCCTCTACAAATGATACCTTTGGAACAATATCCCCCTCTTACAACCCCCATGAAACATTTTGATGGGAACTTCAACTCTATTCACTGCGTTGCTGTCTCACGGTGTCAGAGTTATATTAACATACTGTATAGACTTTCCAATCTTACGCCCACAGAAGAAAATGCTAGAACTAGATACGTTTGGAACATTAAAAAAGGCACCGTTATGCTCTCTCTTAATTGGATCCAGATTCATATATCATCGCAGTCGATTACCGAAGGCTAATGAAACCCATCCGTTAACAACAAAATTTCGCAAATGATATATCATTAGTCCGTCCCCCTACCAACGTATCAAAACAGAACAATTCAATCGTTCAGAAATATTTTAATTGCTTTTGTCAGCAACAGTCTCCGAACAAAATACGATCGTGTCCAGGAAGTTCGAATTCCAACCCATTCCGTAATTAAAACCAACAAATATGTTACCAAGTTTCGTTCTGCTCCACCTCTTCAGTATGCAATATACGGCTATCTGCTTCCATAACTGCGCTCGATGATTTTGTTATAATTATAGCCTGCCTCTCTCCTGCGATATAACGAATCACTCTCACTTTTACGGGATCGAATTGATGAAGATGTCAGCGTTTAGTTTTAATGGCATGCTTCGAGTAGTGGCTGTCTGAAGAGTTTTTCTCTTATAAACAATGGAGCCATTTTCATGTCATTTCGGTGACGGACTGTGGGAATTCAAAGCTCTTCACGCTTCGAGATCATAGGTGAATCATCGATGGTAATGGGTAGAATGATATGATGTCCCACCATACAAAGGTCTCAATCGATATTCATGCACTCAGATACAACTAACTGTTTCATGCGATGAAAGAAGAACGATATTGATATTGAACAAAACTTTTGAGAACCTGGCTATAAATTTTCACTTGATATCATAATCGAGAAAATAATTTGAAACTGGATGTGTTGAGCTTTGTGTAGATTCGATACTTCACTATTTCGGCAATTCGCCAGGAATTGTGGTATATATATATATATATATATATATATATATATATATATATATATATATATATATATATATATATATATATAAATAGAGACGACTCTCAAAATATTCCAAATGTCTGGAGGGCCCTCATCAACAAAAAGAAAAACAGTTCAGGAAATGGTCCTTCGGTGGATGCAGGTCACCACAAACCAGACCGACCGTTACTACCTGAACAGTCATTAGCCAAAGGTCCGACAACCATAACCAATCCGACGGCTGAGGGAGCAGATCATATCGGCTACAATTTACGACCGAGAAATCAACGGATAAACTCCCAGAATACCAATTTCACACATATATATATATATATATATATATATATATATATATATATATATATATATATATATATATTGGGCGAGCATACTATCGCAATAGCTTTCGGCATCAGTGACTGATAAAGATAATGAGTGTGAGAATCAACAGTTGATATATTATTGATATTCCAAGAACATCTTGTAGACATTATTTTAAAGAATATAAGTCCCCATATGGTCATCCTCATCTCAAATCATGAAATTGAATTTTGTTTCACTCTTTTTCAATCAAGCAGTTCTATAGATGAAACTAACGAAATATTTCAACTTTTACATAGTTTCTCATAGTTTATTGGTTCTATAGATGCTATCAAATTGAAATGGGAAATCAACTTGGTATGGGCGGAAGGACAAAAACTGAAACAGAGATGATTAAATTGGCCTCAAATTTTTTACTGTTATACCTCCCTACAGTTACGGAATGGGCTTGTAAGCTTTTGAATCTAACAATCTAATCGTTGAAAACATGCTTTCTGTTTTGGAAAACATGGTTATTCTCAGAACAAGTTCACAAAAAATAAAATATTTTTGGATAACCTCGAACTTCTTTTTATATCACAGTGGCATTCATATAAGGTCGAAATTTTTCAGTTGTGACTCAGAAGTAATCCTCACATCCCCAAACTATTGTATCTACATCTAAGAAGACACCAGAAGGTCACATACACATTTTTCATTTTCCATTATCAACACTTTTAACGAAACCATTGTCCATTCTTTGTACGTCTTTCGTATTCACAGGAATTATTTGTTGTCATATAAATGTCCCTAATTCAGAAATATAATATAACTTATATTTCATATGGTCTGCCTGCATGTTTATAGGTAAGTTTGAATTGATTGGTGAATGTTTTTTTCTATTCCCAAAATATATTTCGGGATATCAGTGCATTTATATAGTTTTAGTTCTGTCAAATTGTCGTACTCTCGTTGGTATCATATCTATTGAACACCATCGATCACTCGAATAAATTGGCCAAGTCAACCGGATTCACATCTTTTTTATTTGCTCTTACAACCCCGAAAAACCCTGAGATAACGAGATCCTTTGCACACTTCAATGTGTCGATTATTTTTATATGACATTTCAAACTGCTTAATCGCCAGTTTGAACTGCTGGTAATAGGCCGTTTAGAGTATCAATTATAGGTAATCGATAGTTTGAATTGTCGATTATGACTGATTGACATATTGAACTGTCGATTACACAACAAAATACTTTGTGGCCTTTCAGTGCTCTCTTATGGTCCAGTCTCTCAAGTTCATTTTGGCGTCCTTATATCTGTTTGTTTCGTGAAATCACGTCAAACTGTATGCATGAAGTGAAATATTTCTGCAAGCTCGAGGCAATCAAACCAGAAATAATCTCCTGTTAATTGCCTCAACGCATACCTGCAATAGTAATCCAGGCGCGAGCTTGCTTTTGAATCGCCTTTTTTCGTGTTACGTCGTTAAATGCACACTTTAGAACGCATAAATAATCAAATGGCAGCTCGCAATTTCGCACATTCAATGATTTATACATTTGGCTGGGCTTTTGTGGGTTTTCTAATAATGCGTTCTGTTGAGAACGGCTTCCGCGTGTCTGGACAGTTAGCACCTATGCTGGACTTTATTCAAATACCTTGCTTGACAGCCAACAAACGGCTATGAATTATTGAGAAACGCACAAAGCGACTGTCGTGTAAGACTATCCGAGTGATTTGCTGCTTCGTTTTAACCTCATTGTTGTGGAAACCATGTTGAAGGGCAGGATTTATTGCCGGGACAAGCAAAAAAGTTTGTCAGTCCTCGAGTAATATCCTCCTCCGCAAAGTTGAATCTTCTAGAACTTGAGAGTTTTCCTAGTCCTAACTTTTTCTAATCTCAATTGGAACCTATGTAGATTCTCGCACTTTAATACCTTCACTTTTAGCTGAAAGTATTCAGAGTTTGACTACTGTATTGATTGAGCTCTGGTATTTCAAGGTCCAGGCTGAGTTCTCAACTTGTGACTTGTGAAGACCAGTAATTGAAACGTTGTTTCAACATTTACTCACATCGGTTAATATTTCATCATTCAAATTTGTTTAATTTTACTATTCCAACATTTACATTCTCATTCATAATGTTAATCTTTTTGATCAGTTACGTTAAAATTTCTTATTCTTCATTATGTTTGTCATTAGTTGTATTGCTAACTTTGCGTCATCATAATTTCATAGTTTATATATTTTTTCTTCTTTCCAACTTTCCTCTGCTCTTATGGAATTGCAATAATGATAATAAAAAAAGCATTTGAATCTTTTATTTGAATTCGAGTGCCTTATTTGATGAAATTCTTTTTCCTCATTCAATTATTCGTATTTGATCGGTTCAATTAACATTTTTCACTATCTTATGAGTTTTTCTTACAGGTTCCAATGTAAAAGATTCTAGAAAAGGTCTTGACTTTCACACCAGGTTCCAAGCTCATCGTTTACTCAACATTTATCTCATGATTGTTTTACCTTCTACTCGAAGTTATATTTATTGAATTACTTAAGTAACATGGAAGCTACTGAGCTTGAGATGTTGTGAAGTATGTTTCTTCGTAGTCTGAAAGCTATTTCTTGACTTAACTTCTAAGATAAACAATACTAGAATCTGCCCAATCAATCTTTCCACATGCGTTATCAATACTAGATAGAATATATAATTATATAGAAATTTTTTATTTATTATACAAGACGGTAAACCATTTTATCGTCGAGTATGATACTCAATTTATTTCTATGGCACGCGTTGAGAAAAATGATTCATTAATACTCCACCAACTTCGAAATCGTTCCAATGATACGTTCTGCTTGCAATGGGGTTGCTGTGGGATTCATTTTTCACCAAAATTAATATTTTCGCGTCAAAAATAATTGTATGAAACGTTGTTGATGATGTGCGGTCAAGAAAAGCAACTGCCTTTCTAATTAGAAATGGAAGTAGCTGAGGCAGTATCAAAATAACTGCCACAAAAGTTCAAAGCAATTTATGACAGAGAACATAACGCTTTCGGTACATGAAGAAAGGTGAATAAAGTAGATGCGGCCAGTGACATAAATTATCTGAGTAAATGGCCCACAATCGCTATCAACAACTGACACTTTTAGAAATTTATAACTGAATTCATTTGTTTACTTTTTGACGGCGATAATAGGCTAAGGCAACTAGAAAAGATATTCAGTAATTTACAGAATGGTATGAATATTTTCCAGTGTCTGGCTTCTTTTGGTTGATGGTGATTTGCTCAAATCAAAAATATCACATTCTACCGAAAAACATTCATTTTCCACCCTTATGTCATAATGTTGGTGATTCTTCGCTCACAGAATCGCTCACTTCATTGGAACATCGTAGAAGGGTCGGCGACTTGTCTCTCTTCTATAGATATTTTCACGGTCGGTACTCTTCTGAATTGTTATCAATCGTTCCACCCTTGGCAATATCTACACGGATGACTCGACGAGTACAGAATTCCCACCCCTTTGTTGTGAATTTGGGGACCTCGAACTTCTCTTGCTAAGGGATCTTTTTTCAATAGAACAGCTGAGCTTTGGAACTCCTTGCCGAAAGTGGTCTTTCAAGGCTTACAAACTTCAGAAATTCAAAGCAAATGTTAATTCGTATCTCCTGTCCCTTGATTCACGCGGTGTTCTTTGAACATCACAGGGCTTCTCTTTCGTGTGAATCTGCATATAAAAAAAAATCACACGACCATTCGTAAGTGTGCTTATTTCCAACCGAATTTGGGATAGTATATTACCGAAGATCAAGATGCATATAACCCTGGTGCGTCGTCTGATATGCTTTTGTTTAGTCAAATCCTCTCGATCTGAGAAACCGAAGCCAGAGCTTATATTTTTTGACGGTAGGTAGTGACACAGGTAGTGATACGAATGCGATTTTCTTAGGCTACATTTCCAACCAGGCGGCAGCTTACGAGTGAATGTTGATACCGACGGTCTTATTGGCTGAATCCTAGCGGGTTTTTTCGTCACCAATAGAATCATCAGTATACAAAATATGAAAGGCCAAGTTCGTCTAATAAAAACCTATCAATTTTTTCGAAAAGTTTGACACTTCGATTTGAATTTGAATACATCTGGAAGTTCCTATAATAAAATCAAAATCTTAATTGTACCTAGTTCTTATTGTTTCCTTAACGTTTACTTGTTTGTGTTCTTTTTATGTGTTCATTGTTACTGTTCGTGTTTGATTTTTTACTGATAGTTAGATTTATTATGAAGCATTTTTGCACCATTTGGGTGTTAATGCAGAATCTACGATCCATCTTCATAAAGTACCGCAGGTAAATGATTCCTTATTGTGAGAAAATGTATCAATTATCTTTTCAATAGAAAGATAATATTTGAAATAAGTACCAAACCGAAATTGATGGCAATTGATGACAAATCCTCTTTGATTGTTACTGTTTGAGACATTATTTTTGGGTGGATGTATTCCTTGTAGTTTTCAGGGGTTTTTCAACTATTACAATATGATAAAATTAAGAATTAATATTGGAATATATACATGTGTAGACTTCTTCCCCAGAAAGTTGCTGTTTATTGAAAAATTTCCTTTGTGACATAACCTATAAATTTGATTTAATCGAAAGGCGGGACCGTTGACGTTCACGGCATCACAGGTTAAAATTTCAGTAGATCAGGGTAGGCTTCGAAAGCAGATTCGTGAGGTGCGCCTCTGGTGATAACCTCTCGAAGGGATTTCTTCAGTTATATTTCTTCAAAATCAAGAATGCCAGATATCGAGAGTTTATGACTACGATTTTTCAGGTATAAGTCAACGCACCAGGGTTATATGCATCTTGCCGAAGATGAAGGCAGAGGTAAAGTATTTCTCGAGAGATGAATTTTATCTTTTGCCAAAGTTTGTGTACTATTTTATTCGAAATAATCCTAAATAGTTTTATGAAATGAACAAAAATGAGTATTTATATTAGACGAACTTCATGAAGCTGAAAGCAAATGTCATTATCGATAAATGTTACTTACCTACGTAGACGTTAGAAATATGATAATGTGCATGTATGTGCGTTTTGGTTTCGTTATAATGAATGCGTATACATACTTACCAATAATATTCCACAAATCTGTCTCGTCACGAGGATTGCCGCAAATAGACAATGTTTGGATAACTCACTAAAATATTGGCGTATTCATTTTATTACAATAATTATTTATAACAATAAAAATAGACTTGACCCTGATGAGGGACACTGCAACAGATCCTGCACTTAAAAAGAGGCTGATGCAGTGAAAACATTTTAATTTTGAAAACTGAGTGAGCCTTGTAAGTACTTTCGTTACAGAGATGGTATGTAGTAGTTATAATATTGTGTTAGACGAGTTAGCTTGTTTTACATAAGCAGAGACCTTAACATTTCGTACATTCTCATCGGTAGAGTGACAATGCAACTAGAAGACGAAGAGGTCGGAAAGTGTCAAAAGTGGTTGGGTGACTTATTTCCTACCTCGCATTTTTTCTAGAAGCCAACTGATCACTTTCCAACCTGAAAGTAGAATATAAACATGCGCATTTTTGAATTAATATTGAACAAAAAAGTGAATTGAAAATTACATAGTGTCAGCTCACAAACAAGAGCGGGAAGATTGAAAGGAACTCAGTCTCGAGTAATTCCAATTCAATCTCAGCTGCAGCAAAATCTATCGAAACGCAAATCTTGTGGGTGGTGAAGGTATAATGGAAAAAAAGGAAGATTCATCCGTGTGCGTATCTGCATGCCATCAGACGGAACAGTTACATAGATATTTTCATCTACTGTTACGTTGTCAAGGGTCACTGGAGAAGTAATTGTTCGCAGGTGAAATATTGTTTGGGGCATTAAACACTCTATGGCCGAGATGCTAATCTGAAACAACAATTGAACGGTTCATTCAGAAACGATTGATGCGATGAAAGGTTTTGGACAGCGTTCTCTTCAGAATCTTCGTCATAGATAGACGTTTGTTTTTTTTTCTCGAGAAGTTGAAAGAAAAAAGGGATGATCTGAAGCATCGAGTTTTATTGTATATATATATATATATATATATATATATATATATATATATATATATATATATATATATAGAAATACGGAATGTTGTTGGGGATTCAGTCAAATTACTGGGCTGTTGTTTAAAGAATACTCTTTGTTATCTGGTCGAGCTTTCGAGAATGTTTATTCCCTTTATCAAGACATTAACGTGAGGTTATAGTAAGAAGTCAGACGTTAATGTCTTGATAAAGGGAATAAACATTCTCGAAAGCTCGACCAGATAACAAAGAGTATTCTTTAAACGACAGCCCAGTAATTTGACTGCATCCCCAACAACATTCCGTATTTCTCCTTAACTAGTCAGTCAAGACTACCCTTCGCTTTATATATATATATATATATATATATATATATATATATATATATATATATATATTCACAAATATTTCTCTTCAATCTTCACTTTCGAAAATCTGTTTTTGATTAAGCAGCAACTTCTCAGGTAGATTGAAAATCTGCCTTTCTACACTTGTATAGATTCCAATATGAATTTTTATTTTTTTCAGATTATGGTAGGTTAATAACCCAAAAAACAACAAAGAAAAAATTCATCCACCACAACGTAATGACTTTCAAACAGTACATATCAAGTTTCAGATTTGGGTAAATATTATTATTATTGAATGTAGTTGGCAATGAGTCGGTGAGTTCGGGAAGTTCAAAGTGAGTAATTACTACTCAACCTCTGAAATCACACAAAAAAAATGCCTTTTCGTTTTTGGTTTCTCAACCTGCCACAATCAGAAAAAATGAAAATCAATATTGAAATATATTCAAGTGGAGGACATATTTTTAATCAACCCCGATAACTCGCTTCGGTAATTTAAAAGCAGTTCCTTCTGAATGGAACCCGTTATATTATTAGTCAGCAACTTCTCGTATATCTCAAATTTGCCTATCAATAAAATACAGAATTGATATTTATCAAAATACTTATCGTTGACGTTTTGGAAACCAAATCAGCTTCCATTTTCAAAACTCTTTCACAAATATTCCCTTCTAGGTTCGTTTTTGTTGATGTAAAAATTGGAGATTTGACAGAAATCAAATCTCAAGTTTGTTCTGATTATGGTAGGTTAAGATTCTAATGAAAAACTTCGAACAAAATAATCACTTTGAAACAATTCAATACAAATATATTATTAGATGTCCGCTAAATACAACTCACCTCTTTGAATGGCAAATCTGTTTCCGATTAGAAAAACTTCAATATGTGTATCAATCGAACAAAAAAAAAATACTTTTCAAGTAAACCTCCTCTTAGCCAATACCCTAGCCCCGCCACTGGTTCCATATTGAAAAGTGCGCAAACCTTGATTGCCTATTAAATTTGACTCCATTATGACACCTTGTAATAAACTTATAAACACGGAAACGATCGAATAAAATTGAATGATATTGGCGTAAATAGGCAGATCTGTATAATTTCAACGTTAATTTCCTTTATTTTTATGCTCAGTAAGTTTCGTAGGCAGCAGAAAAATTACCATAAAATGATTCTTTGTTTGTAAAGTCATATGCCTACTAGACTACAAGCCCATGACAAAATTTTAGCAAATCATGTTGGAACCGATGGTGATATATAAAAAAATAATTCAGATTCGACCTGTTCGCTTTCCCGACTTCGCCTTCTTCTTTTATTCGAAATGTCATTCTGCCTAGCGGAATTCATGATGTGATCAGATCTCCGCTGACGTGTACACACCAGCGCACTCAAAAAAACTATATTTGGCATGATATCACAGTTATTACACATTAGCTCAGAATCAAACGGAGATAGAAGATATAAGTAATAAGTTTCTTCCTCAACAACCACAAACCTCTCCAATAACTAATACACTAGTTTCCAAATGTGGTACGTTACCGTTTTATTAGCCATTTTCTCAAGTACAGTATTCATCGCTCTCGTTATTCAAGACCAGGCCATTTTTATTGTCCAAAATGTCGCCAATATTCCAGTGAGTAATCCAAACATTGCTCACTTGCAGCAATCCTCGTGAAATATGTGGGAAATTTATGAGATATTGATGCTTTCAGCCTTGGTTTGTAATATATTACTGCTAACCTCTTAGCACTTTTTAGATCAGTTCACCACTTATTTGAAACGTCATTCTCTTTGGAATTTGGGGAGTGTTCAAATGCTTGTTGACGTGTACACACCAACGTAGATGTAGAAAACAAGCAGCTATTCCTGACAAGGACATTATACACATATTTGCTTGTATGTGGTTGACAATGTTCCTTCCTAAGTGGTATTGGTTCGGGTTTCCATTGACCATATTATTAACTCGAAACCTATTGCTAAAATGCAACAAAAAACTCATAAGAAATTGAATTCACTTTATTGATCCGATGAAATACTTTTTGTTTATAGGGGGGTATAAAATTATGTACGGTGTACCAATATTTGAAATAAATACAGTGAAAAATTAAAATAACAAAACTAAAACAAATAATAATAATAATAATAATATTGCTTTTATTGAATAGGTAGCAGTTACATAGCGATAATGAACACATCCAAGAGTAGCACCTATTCAATGGCAGAGTTCAAAATGCTTGTTCTAGGAACGAGATTTTGCTCTTCCACTCAACCAAAAAAGGTGAAAGGACCAATCAAATCAGTAAAATTCGAATTTATGTTATTGGTTCAATATAGAGTGCTTTTTCCACTCATTTTTCAATTTATTTTTCCATTTTTTATTTCTCAAATTACGGGGTATTTTATTGTATATTTCTATTAACATATCTTGTTCCGTGATCATTATTATTTGAATCTGGGTTGAAAACTAATGCTGAATGTTTGTTACCAGCTTCAACAAAAGAATAAATGACATTATTGTCAATCGATGGAAAGTTCAATGAATTTTTAGGCAAATCAAATCCGAACAAAAATCTTGAAATAGATTGAAATCGTAGGTATGATTGATCAAAGAAAATAATATTGTGACAAAAAAATGAGATATTGAATATGTAATAGCAAAGTAAAAAAAAAAGTTGTATGAAATAGGAACAAATGTTGAAACCAAGTTTCAAGTTGTCTTCGGGTGATGACTGACAATATTTCGGGGTATGGTTCTTTGATGATTGAGACCTCACACCAGTTGAATTCACTGGAATTAACCTTGCCTGTTGACCAATTTTATTCAATATTTATATCAACGAAATTTTTTCATTAAACAAAAAGGGTAGTATAATCGAATTTGCAGACGACACAGCCATCTTTTATGAAGCTGATGACTGGAATTCTTTAAAAATTGCAGTCGAAACGGAATTTCCTCTTATAAAACAGTGGTTGGATAAAAAGTTGTTAACTGTCAATGTTGATTAAACATGTTACCTTCCATTCTGCTGTAATTCAGTCGGAAAGCCTCAATCCGATCACATAACGATCGCTACTGATACACCATTCCATATACAACAAGAACACAAAGTGAAATATTTGGGTATAGTTATTGATATGCATCTAAAATGGGATCTCCATATGAGGTATACAGTTAATAAACTGAGGACAATTTCATTTAAATTTAGAAAACTCAAAGAAATCCTCCCGCTGAGGTATTTAAACACTTTGTACTATTCTCTCGTGGAAAGTTACCTACGCTATGGAATAGCAGTGTGGGGCGGAGCTCTGAATAGTCATATTCATGCTATTGGAGTTATGCAAAGGCGATTTTTGAAATTGATATTTTCTAAGAATAACAGATATCCTTCTGATGATCTATAATCTGAAACACCAATGTTAGACATCAGACAATTGTATTTTTTATGCACCAGTATTAAATACCATAAAACCAAACATACAGCACTGCTTCCCTCTCACCAGTATAATACTCGCCAGAGGAATCACTTTGTTACACCTTTAATGGTTAGGGTCGTAGCTCAACGCTCGTGTACTTATTTCTCCCCAAATTATACAATAGCATACCTGACATAATAAAATCTATAGTAAATATCGACAGCTTCAGAGGAGCATTGAAGAAGCACATCCTTCAATGTCGAAAAAGCGAGCTGCTACGAATATTCGAGTGAGTGATGTGAGATCTAAACTAAACTTGCATCGTCCCAATTGATTCTCTTTTAAATAGCCTACCTAATAATAATAATAATAATAAATATACTTTATTGTCTGAAGATTGAATCTTGTTGACAAAGCATCAAATTATACATGTATATATAAAACACAGACATCTTTTATAAACACATATACGTGGTTTACAGGTTCCATACACGAACACTTTAAAATTGCCTTTATAAACATATATACAAAATAACATATATACAACATAAAATATATACAAGATAAAATACTTCACTTCAGAAGCGATCCTCGTAAAATTCATGCAAACTATAATAGGGTCTGCTCATCAATAAATGTTTTACATTTTTTCTGAAGTAGTCAATGTTCTGATTTGTTTCCTTGATATTCTCTGGTAAGTGATTATACATTTTCAACCCATTATAAAAGAATGAATCTTTGATCAGTTCAGAGGAGGGCAGGGGCAGTTTTAAACAATTTTTTCTGCTCACTCGAGTGCTGTAATAAGAAGGGGTGTTCTCAAATCTTAATATATGTTTTTTCACAAGACAAACAGTTTCTAAGATGAAAAGAGCTATAACTGTCAAAATTTTCCTATCTTTGAATATGTGTTTACATGGGTCGCGTGGTTTCATCTTATACATATATCTGATAGCTCTTTTTTGTAGTTTCAAAACTGATTGTAATAAACCAGAGCTACATACCCCCCAAAAAGGAATGCCGTACCTCAATTGTGACTCTACGAGAGCATGGTATGCCGTTTTTGCTATTGAAGGTCCGAGTTCTCTGGAAATGATTCTCAACGCATAGCATCCCGTAGATACCTTGCCATTCAGAAATTTGATGTGATTTTCAAATTTCAGATCTTTGTCGATATGCAGTCCTAAAAACTTGGTACAATCTTTAGTAACAATAGTTTCATTTTGCATAGGCAAATCGTCTAGTGAGCATTTGAATGGAATGATATTCGTTTTTTTTATATTAAATGTTAAAAGATTTGAATCACACCAGGATTTAATGATTTTTATATCTCTAGATATCATCTCGAGCAGGCTATATGCCGATTTACTATGCCACAAAATTGTGGTATCGTCCGCAAAAAGAGTGATTCTACCCGATATGCCAACATTTATCAAGTCATTCACATATACAAGAAAGAGGATTGGCCCCAAGACTGAACCCTGCGGTACGCCTGAATCAATACAAGATTTTCTGGACATTTCGTTTGTCCTCACCATCTGACTTCTTCCCGTTAAATATGACTCAAACCACTCATAGCTTTTTTCTCTGCAGCTATATCGAAGCAGCTTTTGCAAAAGTATTTTGTGGTCCACACAGTCAAACGCCTTTGTCAAATCGCAGAAGACTGCCGCTGCCACATCTCCTATATTGATGTTTGAGTATACTTCATAAAGGAAAGAGAAAATTGCGTCGTGAGTGTTTTTATTATTTTGGAATCCAAACTGATTTTCATTTATTACCTTGTTGGTGACAAGAAACTTAATGAAGCTGTTTTTGACGAGTTTTTCGATTATTTTTGCAAGTGTAGGTACCAGAGCAATTGGCCTGAAGACCCCTCAAACTTCAGGCCAATTGCTCTGGTACCTACACTTGCAAAAATAATCGAAAAACTCGTCAAAAACAGCTTCATTAAGTTTCTTGTCACCAACAAGGTAATAAATGAAAATCAGTTTGGATTCCAAAATATACCCTATATATACATACATAAACACATAAACTAGACATGTTTCGTATACTCTTGTTGTTATTATTATTTGTTATCATTTTTAATTACCTTCCTTCATTTATATTGTTATACACACTGTATCATATCGTATGATGTTCATTGTCATTTTCATTGTAATGCACTATGTTATTGTTCATCGTTCATATATTTGTATTGTTATTATCTACGTTTATTATGGTTCAAACTCTTTCGTTCTACATTTTACATTATATGTTCCACATTTTACATAATTACATACACTTAATCCAACTCTTACATTTCACGTCTAACATTTTATATCTTATAGTTTTATCACATTTTATATTTTTCATCGCGAAACAAGTGCTTACACTTATCGCAAAGGTTCCTTATTCACTTCCACTTTGTACTCATCATTGTATTTGAATGTTGTAGTGAATAAAGTTATTATTATTATTATTATTATGTAATAATATTCATTCGATGATAGATCATTAAAAACAAAGCGCGGGCAACCTAGTACCGTAAAAAATAATGCTATGGAAGCGAAGATTTTTTTACTATTGAATGAAATAAAAACGATATTTCAAAGTAGCATCAGGTTCTGGTTCAATAAATCACAAGTAGGCAGCTCCGAGTATTGTTCCTGAATCTGATTGATTACACTATCAATTGTATTTGTTGAAAAATTGATCATAGTGTAATGTACGGCGTGTCGACAATCAGTTTCCGAAGAAGGCATTCCGTTCAGGATTTCGTAAATCATTTAATCGGATGATCAAGCACTAAGCCGGATAATACAATTAACTCGAAATACCGTCCATTAGAAAAGACATTTTAATTGTGTCTCCTCATCAATACACCGCGTATTGCATGGAAAATCTTAATGAGACATACAATGGCTGAAATTATGGATGGGATTTTTTGTCTCGCCTCACCTTCAGTCTATCAGATGAGAACTACCTAATACCGTGATTACAGCTTGTTAGAGACTGGATTATCAATTCTATAGAGAGGATATAATGGCGCGTATACCGTTTTTCAGCTACCAAATTATGTGTCGTAGTCGATATGAAATTTATTCATCCTAATAGGCGGCGATGTGAAAGATAAAATAAAAGTATTTCCTTCGTTCAAGAGGTCAAACGGACACTTTCAGAATGTTACTTCTTCGGTATTTTTCGAATTTAATGATGTTTCAGAATGTTTCATGATTCCAGTTATCGTGAAGTGAATGAACCACAGCAAATATCGAATGGAATGAATGTGATCACCTACAATTATGAAAAAAACTTCTTGTGTAATTTTTTCCCGTTAGGTACATTTGAAACTAGTTTACCAAATACAAAGCTGTAGAAATAATCTTCTTTGATTGTTTCCTGCCTTTTGATTTGTGTAAATCAATTTTATTGTATCTTATACCGATCTTTTGTTCGAGTTCATTTGATTGATCGATGTTGAACGTCAAATATCATTTGTTAGAGATCATGGTAATGATACCTATGATAATCGAAGATTACCAAATTTCCTTCGTTTTTAGGATCCTTCATTCCTAATTGAGGAAATGAATCATTCCATTTTTTGTTTCTTTTATTGAATTGAACAGGCACAGGCCGATACTTGATGAAAATCCATATTAACAGAAATATCACAGTTTCCTGCACGATTCTCACTTACTTTTCTTTGTGATCACACAGCAAAAGGTTTCAGATAGTACGAAAACAAACAAACAACGAAATAATAAACTGTTTTTTTTTTTCATTTCTGGTGTTATAAATGGATCGTAGAAGTGTTTGAATGGATCTTAGAAGTGTTTATAACGTATTTATTATACACTAGCCGACCCGTGCCAACTTTGTTGGGCGTTAATTATTTTTTGTGATGCAATTATATTGAGTAGCTCTCAGAATTGAGTTTTATCAGGTTCATTATAGCTCTGTCTTATGAACGCACTCGAAAAAATAATAGAAGTCGAAAATGTTATTAGCTCCTTTTTTACCCCGCTAGGAGATGAGGTTCAATAAAATACGAACACGTATTCCATCTAATCTAGCCTGTTGAAGAATGTTCCTGCAAAGTTTGAAGTAGATTGGACCTAGGAATCGCGTTGTCCCATACATTATTTGACCCTTTTTTGACCCCCTCAGGATGGAATTTCAAAAAACCCTTTTTTATCGCATGCCTACGTCATACAAAGACGAACCCTCCAAATTTCAGGCTGTGCGTTCATCTGTCAATCAGTAATTCAAGACAAAGCATTTCGAATATATAGATTAACAAAAAAACTGTTGTACTGATTTGAATGTAAAAGCTAGCTAGTTGGTGCAACGGACTTTTTTGTAAAACCTTTGTGTAGCTTTCTGTTAGCGACAGAATCTCCATGATTGGATCAGTATTTCCGAAGAAAACCCCCCACAAAAAAACAAACATCCGTATTGTTCTGAACGAACAATATTAGTATAGATATAGTGACATATAAAGACTTTTGTCCCACTTTTGTCCATAATATTATGTTGTCCGATTTTGAAATTTCTCAAGGCGTATTTTGGCGCATTTGTATTTGAGACGTATTCGTCTATCTCTCTCTCGCTAATTTGGTTGGTCGTAAGTGGAAGAGAAGAAAACAGACGAATACGTTCTGCTACTCTTGAATTGGATAATCATTTTTAATCAAAAATCTACAGCAAGTGTCACTGCTAACTAATCAAAAACCCATATTTTATCTCATATTGAAAGAGGAGTTCAAAAATGAGTTTCGTTGAGAAATATCCATAGGCGTATGATCTTTTTTTCAAAAATATCGAAGTCAATTCCCGCAACCACACCACTGTTGAAGTGGAAGATTATTTTATCATTGAGAAATATAAACTTTCATCAAATGTCACTACCCACCAAATACAAGTTGACATATCCCAAATGCGGTGTCGTACAAGGATAGATATTGAAAAGAAGCAATATTACAAAAACATTATTGACAACTCATATAATAAAAACAAAACAGCCTGGTCTTTAGTTAATGGAATTAAAGGCAAAGTAAAATATAATCAACTTTCTGATATAAAATACGAAAATGAAATCATGAGT
Organism: Zygogramma bicolorata; assembly: GCA_032362365.1. Classification (NCBI taxonomy): domain Eukaryota; kingdom Metazoa; phylum Arthropoda; class Insecta; order Coleoptera; family Chrysomelidae; genus Zygogramma; species Zygogramma bicolorata. The sequence goes on from JAVJAQ010002763.1 coordinate 562,626, forward strand.
GATGCACAAGATAAGGCTGATGTTTTCGGCAAGTATTTATCGACAGCCATCCAGGAAAAAATTACTGATCATTTCGGTGATGTTTTGAGTAAAAAATGTACTAGAAGTGATTTCTCTCCAACGACCATGTTCTTCACTTCGGTTGTACAGGGTGATGTCGAGAAGGTCGTTCTTTCTTTACCTAATAAAAAGTCTACTGGCCAAATGAAATTCCCATATCCATCATAAAATTTTGTTGTAACATTATTTCTCCGGTTCTCGCACACATCATCAATATGTCGATCACTCAAGGTAAGTTTCCATCAAGTCTAAAAATTGCCACAGTTGTCCTTCTTTACAAGAGAGATGATCCTAGCAATGTTGAATCTTTCTCAAATTATCGAAAAAATAATAGCGATTAAAGTGGAAGCATAATTGAATTCATTCAAAAAAATCACAAATTGTCAGCATGGGTTCAGAAATGGTTATTCAACTGAAACTAGTTTGACTTAGTATACCCAATATATTAGCTATAAAATGGATCTTGAAGAGTATGTGGTATCTGTCTTATTTGATTTAACTGGAGCTTTTGATACTGTAGATAAATATTTCGTATCTGAAAAATTGAATAAGCTGGGTATATGTGGTTTTATCAACGACTGGTTTTTGTCGTTTTTGGAGAACCGCAAAATTATGGTAAAAATTGACGATGTCTTTTCTAGCGAGTTTCATATTGACCTTGGGACTCCCCAAAGCAGTGTTCTCGAACCTTTGATTTTCTTGCTGTCCATAAATGATCTTTCATGTATGCCGATGACACCTGTACAATTTTTTGGGATAATGCAAAAAAGCACTTTCAGATAAGGTTAACAATACTCTACAGCAATTTCAACATTGGTGTTTTCAGAACAAGCTAATTGTTAACATTAAGAAAACCGTATGTATCGAATGCGATACTATTCAGAAATCTCCCTCAAACTGTTCATTATCACTGAATAATACAAATATTGCAACCTTTCATGGAGTTGGAGATAACTAATACTTGTAAAAAGATCCATCGTTGCTACTACTTACTTAACTGTTCTGAAATCTTTGTTAGATAGGGAAACTTTAATAAATGTATACTATTCCTATGCGTATTCTGCGATCTCTTACAGCATTATTTTATGGGGTTAAGCGACTGACTCACAGAGAGTTTTCATCCTACAAAAAATAATTTTAAGGCTTATCTTTGACCTTCCCTATCAGACTTCATGTCGCGATACATTCAGAGAAAAAAAAATTTAACTGTTACGTCTATTTATCTCTTGAAACTTTTGAATTATATTCACAAAAATAAACGATTATGAAAAAAAAAATTGATTTACATGATCACGGAAAATAAAAATGACCCAGTCATGCGAAAAGTACGCCATTCATTTCACAAAAAATCATCACTTTTTGCGTTTGTTACTATAACAGATTACCAAGTTATATTAGGAATAACGCTAATTATAACAGTTTTAAGAGTATATTAAACAAATTACTTTGAAAAGAATGTTTTTACACTTTGGAAGAGTTCAACACAATTCTGTCCAATTATACAGAATTAAGTGTTATCATTGTTTATTATATACAATGTTTTTTATTCTTTTGTAATTGTTTCTGTATGTGAAAGTTTGTTAATTATCGTTGTGAATTATCAATGTTTTTTTTCTGTCATTGTATTGGTACTAACTATACAAGTACCTTCACGCGTCCAATCTATTGTACAATAGGATTATGGATTTAAATAAATTTGAATTTGAAAATATTAAATAATTTTCATATTTCTCAAAACACCTTGTATTTTCGTAACGGAATATTTCTGGACCATAGCTTCTATTGCAACCCACCATAACTTTTTGTGTGGATTCACACCCTTGAATATTCACATATCATCGGGGTGCACCCTGTATGTGAAACGTAATGAAGATGAATCCTTTGTTTTAAAAAACTGATAGTCAAAGAGAATATGAAATTATCTTGTGCCATTCTCGAGAAATACCCACTCTAAAGAATATTCTTCTTTTCGTGTCGAATCGAACAGATAACGAAAACAACACGAGAAAAATCATAAGTGAATAACGGGCGAATGCGGTGATAGCATTGTCAGAAAGTTAGCGGTACGCCCGATAAAGAATGGTAAAACACTGAAACCTTTTAAAAGAGTTTCTATAAATGAGACAAATGGTGCGATTCCCGAGAAGTACTTTAGTACATTCTTGTTCTTGGATGTTGCAGGCGATTCTGCCGGTGAATATAAATGAGGAGGAATTGCCAATATTTCATTTGGAATGATTACTACCACAGGTTACTAATTGTGGCAACAAACAACAAATCGATCAGAAATGTGTTTTGCTGGGCGTATAATATTCACTACTGTACCTCTAAATAATTTGAACCAAAAGTTGTATTCTTACAGCTTTTGTAAAAGAACGAAAACAAGACCAGTACAAATATTCTACTCTTTTACGTACTGAAAATTTTTGTAGAGATCAATTACTCTAACAGCAAACTGACATTATATGCTTATACGCACTCCTCGCGCTTTTTTGAAAAAAAGGTTAGCATCTTCAGGAGAAAAATGATTCCAAACCTGAAGACCAGGGTTAGTTATTTATATATTCCACAATCTGAGATAGTGTCAAAACTACCTGCAAAGGTCTTGGTCCAATTTGTACTCCTGTTAATATTATTCTAAATGATTCCTCAACAATAAAACTGGCTGAATGAGATAGGCCTTTTGTCGCTATTCATACTTTCCTTGCATTTTTCTATTTCTTGTCTCTTGGATGCATTGGACAGTCTTGTATCACGCACATCCTCGATAAGTCTTAGATTGCATTCACTAATTTTTTCTATCATCGCTGTCTTTGAAATCTACAAGAACTCACTATAAATGACGATTGAGCTTTTTTGAATAACTAGCTGACCCGTGTCCAGTTCGTTGGGCGTTCATTTTTCTCGTGATTATATTGTGTAGTTCTTAGTACTGAGTTTTATAAGGTTCTTCACAGCAGCTCTGCATTCTGGGAGCACTCGAAAGAGCGTTTCAAAGACTTCCAGAATGTTATAAATCCCTTTATCTACACCCGTACTCTAATGATACACTTATATGCCCACAACCCATTTTATAATGAAATCTATTACGATACAGATTTTCATTACGATACAGATTTTCAACCAATAGAAACCCATTATTCTTCAATCAAGCATGATGTGCATGCTCTGAATTTGACGTTTGTCAAGTCAAAATCGGTATAGGTATTGAACATTTTAAGAATATAGTCAAACTTCGATAATCATAACAAAATGTCTAATGCCAGCGATATGGGAGAATCACCTTCGACACCTTCACCGAAAGAAATACAGTTAGAATGATTAAATTTTTCATTTGACAAATGCATGAGTTATGACTTATTTTTTCATCAAATGTTGTTACCTCTCCGTAGCCGAGCGGTCTGTGGCGCTGAGATTGTATAATCAGGATTGAAGAGATGTTGGTTCAAACCCGGCCTCCAGTGGTTTTTTTTTCTTTAATTTTTTATCTTCTTTTCATATCTCATCGTTTAATTTCTCGAAGTAATACTATTAATTACAATTCTGTAGAATTTTTCAAAAGAAATTAGTTTAATTAGTATTATTGTGTGCAATACAAATATAAATATAATATTTGTAGTTCTTCACTATTTATCGGGTGTAGATAAAATAGCGTATGCAACTCTCATGTAATGGTTATTACACGATCGTTGCATAATATACTGTTATCTACACCCGTACTCGAATAATACACTTATATGCCCACAACCCGTTTCATAATGAAATCCATTACGATACAGATTTTCATTACGATACAGATTTTCAACCAATAGAAATCCATTATTTTTCAATCAAGCATGATGTGCAAGCTTTGCATTTTGACGTTTGTCAAGTCAAAATCAGTAGGTATTGAATTTTTGAAGAATTTAGTCAATTTTCGATAATCGTATGAAAATGTCTTATAGCAGTGATATAGAAGAATTACCAGCGACCCTCCACAGATGTCTTAGACAAGAAAAAAATACAATCGAAAGGATTATATTTTTTATTCGACAAATGCAACACATAATATGTTTTTATTTTCAACCTAATTATATGAGCTCTCATGCCCGAGTGGTCAATGGCGCTGGCAGTGATCAATTACGTCCTGGTTCAGTTCCTGACCTCGGTAGAAATTTTTTTTTCATTTTTTCTTCTTTTCATTCCTCATTGTTGTATTTTCCGTGGTTATACCATTAATTATAATTTTGTAGAATTTTTCAAAGAAATACGATTGATTACCTACTATTATTATGTTCAATATAAATACTTGATAATATAAGATTCAGATTCAGATTCAGAATTTTATTGTTTATAAAAACATTATAGTTTCATAACAATAGAGTGCTTATATATATATAAATAATGTAATGTATAGACAGATAAATAATATGTATCATATTTATGTACCTAATAATATTGAAAAAAATTAAATAATACTAAAAAGAAACTAACAAAGAAAAGGGTTGTTAAAAAAAAAACAAGAAAAAAAAATATAATCGTGTTACTTTGACAGTAGCCGACAGATGATATGTTTACAAGTTTGAACAACTTTTTGCGTTTATCCATAATATGCGAATAAAAAGTGATCGTAACTTCTGCGACATTTTTCATTCATTAAAAATGAACGACCTATTTAATAAAATACTCCATATTTGTTCGCAAACTTTTTTTGGCAGATCTGAGATTGGGGTTATTCAATGTTAATATTATGTCATCCCATGATTTCAGAATGTTTTGCTCACCTTGTCTCAGAAATGACCATATTGGACATTCCAATAAAAGATGAGTCAAAGTTTCCTTCTGGTATGTGTTGCAAATAGTACACACATCTCTAGGGTCCCAACGATAAGTTGAGCCTTTGTAAGTGAACTTGATATAAAAGTTATTAGCAACTCTAAGTTGAGCAAGTGTTCGTGTAATAGCTATAGGCAGGTTGAGTCGCAAGTATGAGGCAGGTGAGTTACAAAAGCTCAGACAAGGGTAAATAGTTAAAAAGTTCGAGTTCAAAGCTAAACGTCTGTCGGATTCGCGAAGTTTACTCAGATATAAAGAGACCATTTTTTTTCTTCTCTTTTCAATACTTGATAATATAATATTTTTAGTTCTTCATTATTTATTGGGTGTAGATAAAATAGCGTATGCAACTCTCATGTAATGGTTATTAATACACTCGCATAAACCATACGAAACTCACCTTTGGCTCGTTTCGTATCCCGGTTTATGCTCATGTATTAATAACCATCATTACACGATCGTTGCATAATATAATATTTTTACCCCGTTGGACGATGAATTTCCATGATATACGAAGCAAGTCTTCCATCAATTCTTTCTAAAAATATTTCTGCGAAAATTGAATCAAATTGAAGTGCGTTGTCCCATACAAACTTTGACACAGGGGTGGAATTTCAGAAAACCGTTTCTTATCAGATGCCTTCGTCAAACAAAAAACACCCTTCTCTAAGATTTACATCTCCACGATCAGTGGTTTAGGCTGTGATTAAACCCTAAAACACTTACGAAACAAGTCTTCTTTCAATTCTGTGAAAGAATTTTTAGGCAAAATTTGAAGAAGAAGGCATCACGTTGTCCCATAGAAATTTGGCGCCCAGTTTTCATTTCATTAGAGGGGGATAAAAGAATAGAAAAAAAATTTGAAAGCGTTTCGAAAGAATGTATCAAGTTGGAGACTATAGCAAACACAAGGGGCATTTTTGTAACATTCTGAAAATTCCAATATTTTTTATTAACACAATTTTATTAGCTTGGTATATATTTATGTTTGTAACGGAAACTTTGAACTCGGTTTTAACCAACTTTAAAATGTCGGATCAGTTTGAACTTTTGCAAACTTATCGAGGACCGATAACAATGAAAAAATCGTCCCTTCAGAATTAACTTGTTTTTCTAGCTACCCTGAATTTGAGTTTTTGGCGAAGGAGCCAGTTTGCTTTTCTTGGTGAGTCCGCACTATCATCAATTAAACTCAAATATTTACAATCCACAGGAAAATTTGCAGTTTTCATTGATATAATATACTTCATTAAAATTTCAAGTTCAAGTCGCTCTCCATGTTCAACATTTTGGTGCTGATGGTAATTGAAAAAACTAAAAAAGCACGCTTTTATGAAAAATCTAACTAAAATATTATGAAAAATAAATAATACTTTAAAAAGTAAAAAAGAACGCTTTCGTGAAAAACTGAATTGATTAGTAAAAAACAAATTATTGAAATTAGAAAAGTGTAAATATATAAAATTTATTGTAATGTAAAAAAGCAGTGGGTGCTTTTTTAAGTAATCGATTGACACCATGCACCCCACTCTTTTTTACATTGCAATACACACTATTTTTAATTCAAATTCAAAATAATATTTTTTTTGTACTATTCAGTTCATTTTTACATGATAGCGTGTTTTTTAGTTTTTGTGAGTTATTTTTTTTAGGATTTTTATATATCAAGATATTGTAGATAGAGGAACTTATTAAAAAAATACGATGCCGAATACAATTGAATAAAGACAATATGTGTGCTGTGTACTACAATATAAAAAATAGGTATTAAAATTGGAATCTATACAAGTGAAGGGTAGAATCCTAGTAGTAGCAACTTCTCGTAATACCAAATTTTGTCTATCAAAAAAATTATAGAAACTAATGTATATGTTACCGGCAATGTATATAATTCAGGCATTGTATATAATATCTAGGCATTCTATACATTGCCGAGTGAATCCAGGCAAAGTATGAAATAAACTCATTTCTTAACAATTGTACAAACTTTGCCTAGGCATTGTGTATAATGCCTAGGCATTATATAGAATGTCGAAAGGTTTGCAGGCAAAGTATAAAATGAACAACATTGTTAAAAATTGTTTATTGCAAATAACAAACATGAAATGTATTAAACATAGGATCTGAAAATCCTCATATTTTACTAGAGTAAAATTCAAAAGTGAAACATTAATTTAAGAAATTACTTGTTACAGCAGGAAAGAGAACTATGGTTAGGTTAGGTTAGGTTAGGTTAAAAATCTGTCTGTTCCATTGTTTTCAAGTTAAGGTTAACCTAACCTAACCTAACCATAGTTCTCTTTCCTGCTGTAACAAGTAATTTCTTAAATTAATGTTTCACTTTTAAATTTTACTCTAGTAAAATATGAGGATTTTCAGATCCTATGTTTAATACATTTCATGTTTGTTATTTGCAATAAACAATTTTTAAAAATGTTGTTCATTTTATACTTTGCCTGCAAAACTCTCGACATTCTATATAATGCCTAGGCATTATACACAATGCCTAGGCAAAGTTTGTACAATTGTTAAGAAATGAGTTTATTTCACAATGGAACAGACAGATTTTCAACTCCGCCTAGGCATTCTATACAATGCCTGATTTTACACTTTGCCGGTAACATATATAAAAATACTTATCGTTAACGTTTCGGAAACTAAATCCGTTTCCATTTTCAAAATTGATATGCAAATTCCTTCTCAAATCCAATATTTCCAATATTCGTCATTGACATTTGTCAAGAATTCGAGATCTTGAGGCAACATTTAGGCATTTTTTCAGATTGTGCTAGGTTAGAAATCCAGAAAACTCAGAAAAAATAGTGAGACATTTTGACATTTTCACACTCAGATACGTTTATCTCATTTGTGTGATTATATAAAAATGTTATTGACCCATGAACGAGAAATATAATGCTGTCACCTTATGTTGTAGACAGCGATGACAGCTATTCCTGAAACCGTTCGTGCTTTTCCTGATTAGAACGCTGCTGAAAGGCGAGAGAAAGTCGTCGTGATTGACAATAATTGATCGTTATCAGCCGCAACGCGGCCATAACTCATCCTCTCGTACCTGCCGATGATATTCTAATAACGAAGCGTCGTGTATCCGATTCCAAACTGGTTCCCGTGATACACTTCGAGATTACAATGCGCGTTAACATAAAAAAGAGATCTGTCGCGCGTATTCAGTTCAGCGTGAATAGCACCAGTTCCAGATCCGGTTATGATGATGATTTCATTTCTTCTTCCTCGCGCGATACCTGTTGCCGGAGTGTTACGGAAGCCACGACAGGTTGTTTCCAGTGAGATATGAATGCTCGCGCTCAGCAACATCAAATAGGCGGTGGAAACGAACGAGTCGTTGACGCTGGTTTGCTTGCATTTGTTTGGATGGAATTATTTTAAGTGAAATCGTTCGTCGAAATGTTAGCAAGAACTGGAGTAGATCACATTCTTATTTTTAGTTATGATTCACGCGAACCCTGGATAAGAGTTCAAAATGCCCTAGTGATTCGTCACAATAGGCCAGAGGAATGCAATTTTGAAGAAAATTTGCCATCTACGTACGTCATCAATCGGTGCATGTAATAAGAATATGAATTCGTAAACAAATGAACATAACATTATTTACGCAATATAATCAAATAATTAGTTGTGGAAATAATCGTTCTTGTAATATCAAGGGCTTGAAACTTTCCCAAACGTTAATCATTTGGTCATTCTTTTCCATTTTAGCAGAAAATATATTTTCAATAGTACGTGTTCATATAGTAAAAAAATTGGGCAGCTATTGAACTTATTTGGAATGTATCAAATTGTTGAAGAAAATACAAGAATTGCTTAAGATTCATCTACATAGATTATGTGATAACAAGTGACAAAAATATTAAACACCAAATATCTCATTGTCCTGAAGTTTCTCACCATTCTAATATACTTATCTTGCTGATGAAAAATGAGGAGCAATTGAATCCAAAGACAGCAATTGTCAAAGGAAACTTCAAGAAATTCAAAAAGTTAGAATTCAAGAATCATTATTTGATCAGAAATGGGATACAAATAGTACTGACGTGAATAAACTATCAGACACTTCCGTTAATGATGTTGTAAAAATACTAGATGAACATACACCTTGGAAAGAATACAACACATTCAATAACTTTAAGCTGAAAGTATGGTTCACAGAAGACATCATGGAATGAATAAAATCAAGGGACATTTTGTATAAAGTGGGATTCAACATTAGAAGAGGACTGGATCAACTATAAGAAAGTCAGAAATGTTGTTTCTTCACTGATTAGGAAGGAAACAAAAAAATATTAGGAAGAACAAATTGATCGAAATAAAGGAGATGCAAAAGCAATGTGGAGATCTCTCAAGGAGTTACTGACAGAAAAACCTCAAAATAGGCCTTCTAAAGTAAAGTTCGGAGATCACTTGAAAGAAAATGACGTAGATATAGCAAAATCATTCAATTCATATTTCATAGATAGTATATTGGAAATTGTAAGCGATAACAAACTTGTTCACAACTCCGATTATATATTGAATAATTTGTCTCGAAACCAAATTAATTTTACTACATTTGAAGTACTCACAATGGATGAGCTTGAAATTTATAATAAACAGTATGAAAAATAAACGGTGGTGATAAATAAGTCATCAACTTGGAAATATTTAAATTAACCATTGAAGTAGCAGCTGATCATTTATAATATTTGATTAACACTTCATTGATAACAGGAAAATTCCCTGAGCAATGAAAACCATATTGAAAAAGTGCCCAATAGAATTACTTGTTAGGAATTTCGTCCAATTAACACACTTCCTATTAATGAGAAACTATTAAAATTAACAGTAAAGGATCAACTTCTGAAATTTCTGGCAGATAATAATATACTAGGAAAGGAACAATCAGGATTCAGACAGGCACATTAGTGTGAAACTGCATTGCATCATTTATTGTCTAAATGGAAAACTGAGATAATCAGTAATGAAAAGATCATTATTGTTTGAACCTGTTAATAAATATCTTTTTCTCAGAAAACTCGAAAAAGTTGTCGTTAAGAAAAATGCATTGAAATGATTTGAAAGCTATCTTTATGATAGGTCTCGAATAGTTTAATATAATAATACCTCTCCTGCTACCTACGACATACATTTTGGAGTTCCTCAGGGGAGCGCCCTAGGAACAATTTTATTGATATTATTTAATAATGGCATGTTCAAATTTGCAAGATAAGTTTGTTTGCCGACGACACTATGATCTATCGTGAAGGAGATGTAGAGAATGTTCAGAGTATATCATCATTATTCATTCAAACAGGAAATTGTCCATATGGCTGAACGACAATGGGTTAAAATTGAACATAAATAAAACTCAATACATGGTAAAATCGAATGAATATTATTGGAACAAACTGGAAAATGTTACACACAACCATCATTTATTGATTGATAACAATGTTATTAAAGAAGTTAAACAGTTCAGTGGTCTCGGTAGTGTAGTGGTTAGCATATCTGCCTATCAAGCGGAAGGCCGGGGTTCGAATCCTCGCCGGGCCACCGTGCTGGGTAATCGCACGTTAAAAGGTAAGGCCTCGTTGATCCATTGCTCGCACAAGTTTCGACTTCTGAGGATTGACGTTCGTCAGCTGGTTAACGGAACGAACAATTTTAGAACAATTTTTAGTTCAAAATATTAATAATACAGACAATGGAAGTCCGAATCATAACTATTCATCAGCAAGTGAACCACATTGAAGCAAACGTTGACAAATAATGTTCTATATAACACCAAAAGTGAGCATCATCGTAAAAATATTCTTATTTACATAACTTAAATAGTATTCTAGTACATTAAACAAGTTGACAAACACAAACATTTATCACATTACAAGAAAGTGAACATAATCGTAAAACTCCTGTAGGGTATAATAGGATTTGAGCAGAAGTATTCTTTAGATTTTTTTTAAAACACGGTGTAGGTATGGAGATTTCTCTCAAAAAGTGTGGCAAACTTATAATGTAATGATGGTTATTAATACACAAGTATCAATCGGAATTTATGTAAGTGTATTAATATCCATTACATGAGAGTTGCGTACGCTATTTTTTCCACACCCGATGAATAATGAAGAACTATAAATATAATATTGATATTTGTATTGAACACAATAACAGTAATTACTTGTATTTCGTTGAAACATTCCCCAAAATTGTGATTAATGGTATTACCTCGGAAATTAATATGGATATAGAAAAACCATAAACATTTTCTAAGTTGAACATAATAATTGTTATTGGTCTGATTTCTCAAAAAATTGAGATTATTCATTGTGTTATTGAAATGGTATTTAAATAGTGGCACCTCAGACTGTTAAAGGCGAGATGAGCTCGAACGCAGAAACGATGGTATATATATATATATATATATATATATATATATATATATATATATATATATATATATATATATATATATATATATTAAAAATATCAATGCGCGGCGACCTGCACTTTTCAATGCAAACCGTTATTTTTTAAATATGTAAAATATATTATATTATCGCTCATTCTCCGTAGCCGACTTGAAAGCCAAGGTGAGCTATTTCTCGAGAGGAAAATTTTATATTCTGCCGAGGTTTGAATACTATTTAATCAAAAATCATTCAAAATAATTTCATATGATGAACAAGAAACAATTATTTGAGAGATTATGATTTCAACGCATTTTTTTTGTTTTATGTATACGTGGCACACAAATGAAATTAATTTAATTAATCAATTGATTTAATTAATTTAATTTTTCGTAAACCAACTGTCATCCCCCCACAAACGTCAACCATCGAAAATTCAAACTTGTATCAGCTAACGATCAACGAGGCCTCACATTTCAACGTGCGATTCCAAACAGAAAATTTTCCTTGAATTAAAATACTCGCACCAACACTTGTAAACATTGGACGGGGTCGTCGTACCGATCAGCCCTTCGAAAAGTGTCCCTCGCGGGGTAATCCAACCCTGCGTCCGCATCTGCCGCATGCACTCCAAATTCCTGCGCTCGTCTTCTAGCCGAAACACCTTCTGCCGCGGCTCGAGCACGTGTCCCCGCACGCGCCCAAAGGCAGTGCGCCACAAGGCTCATTTTCGGAGCCGCTCTCGCTCTCGCCAACGGACACTGACAGATGCCGTAATTAATTCGGGAGAGATGCGCCAAGATTAGATGCCGGAGGAGATACGAGCGCTGGACTATGAATATGCATGCGCGAGTCGGTTTCGTGGGGTGCTAGAGAAGGGGTTCAAGAAATGGTATTTAGATTGCGGCAGGGCACCTGAGACGATAGAAGGCGAGGGGAGATTGACGCAGGGACGATTGTGTTTTTTTGGGTGCTTCGTCGAATCCAAAATAGTATATTATAGAACGATCGTTTTCTCCATGGTATTCTGGGTTCATAACCCACCACATTGTTATTTTTAATCTTCCCCGAAAAGTTGCTGCGTCTATTGAAAAAACAGTTCCTCCTAGATAGAACAAGTCCAATTAGTCAGCAACTTCTCGTATAACTCAAATTTGACTATCATAAAAATAATAAGAACTAATAATATATGAAAATGAATGAAAACAGAAGCGGATTAGTTTTGATAGTCAAATTTTGAATTATACGAGAAATTGCTGACTATTTGGATTTGTTCTATCCAGAAGGAACTGTTTTTGTATTATCGCAGCAACTCATTGGGGTAGATTTGAAATCTGCCCTCCTACACTTGTATAGATTCCAATAATGATTATTATTTTTTAGATTGTGGTAGGTAATGAACCCAGAAAACTACGGGGAAAATATTTATCCACCATAAAATAATGACGTTTAAACAGTACAACGATCATGTAATCAATCAAACGATATACTTTATTGTCCAAGAAAAGATATTCTTATCGACAAAGCTTTCCTAATCTTAAATAAGTACATAATTGAACTTGACAAATAGTGAATGGTAATGATTCGGACTTTCATTGTCTAATATTAACTCTATTGAAACTTGTTGGTAAGAACGAAAGGATAAAAAATAAAAATCAAATAAGGTAATCTGATCCAAACAAAATGTTGAAATTGATTTGTTCGTCTGAAATAAAATCAATGGTTTGATTGATCAAAGAAATGACTGATGATAGTCATCACCCGAAGACGATTGCGGATACCAACAATCTAAACGTCCGTCGGTCGTGAGTACATTCAACTTGAAACTTGGTTTCAACATGTATCTATACTTTTCCATTCATTTCTTCATTAACATTTTTTGACTAATATTTCGCATTCGATTTCTCAATTTTCTCGTCACAATAATAATTCATTTATTTCCTTATTTACAATTTTTTGACTAATTCATATTCGATATCTCGGTTTTTTATTGTCACAACATTTTCTTCGATCAATCAAACCTTTAATGTTATTTTTGACCAAAAAATCCATTTTAACCGTTTGTTTGGATTTAATCGCCTTATGTGATTTGTATTTTTATCCTTTCGTTTTTGGCAACAGGTTTCAATAGAGTTAATAATATAGACAATGGGAGTCCAAACCATTACTATTCAGCAAGGAACATTGTCAACCACATTGAAGCAAACGTTGACAAATAGTATTCTATACAACACAAAAAGTGAGCATCATCGTGAAAATATTTTTATCTACATAGCTTTCTAAATTCTGAAGTGAATATATTTATATTTAGATTTGTAAATAGTATTCTAGTACATTGAACAAGTTGACAAACACAAACATTTATAACATTACAAGAAAGTATAGCTCCTGTAGGGTATAATAGGATTTGGGTGAAAATATTTTCTTGAATTTTTTCTAATTATGGTGTATTTAAAAGGGTGGTAAACTTATATTTGTAATGTAAAGATGGTTATTAATACACAAGTATCAATCGGAATTTATGTGAGCGTATTAATATCCATTACATGAGAGTTGCGTTCGCTATTTTTTCTACACCCGATAAATAATGAAGAACTATAAATATTATATTGATATTTGTATCGAACACAATAACAGTAATTACTCGAATTCCTTAAAAACATTCCCCAAAATTGTAATTAATGGTATTACCTCGGAAATTAATATGGATATAAAAAAACTATAAACATTCTATTTATATCTATGTTGAACATGATGAATGTTATTGATCCGATTTCTCAAAAATATTGAGATTATTCATTGTGTTCTTGAAATGGTATTTAAATAGTGGCAGGGCACCACAGACGGTTAAAGGCGAGAGGAGCTCGAACGCAGAAACGATGGTGTTTTTTATTGACGCTCCGTCGAATCTAAAATTGGTAGGTATATTATACAACGATCATGTAATCAGTCAATATACTTTATTCACGACTAATACATAATGTGAGTATTGTACTTATAGTTTCTGCAATATAATGGCATATATTATTCTCGTAGGAAATAATGTCGAGGAATTGATTGTCTTTATTCCCTCCTTCAGTCCTTTCACAACATTCTCGAACTGAATATTATCATGGAAACGATATAACCAAAGTCCGAAGTGTCAGTGTCAAACGCGTAGATAGGGTTTGTGTATATATATATATATATATATATATATATATATATATATATATATATTGAGATGAATGTAAGATGCCTAGAATCCCTGCTGATTCCGCTGATTAGATTTTGAAGGCTTAACTATTTTTTCGGTGGATGGCAATATGTTTCCATTATTCAAATTTTATGTCAAGTATCAAATCAATTGTCATGTCACTTCGATATTTTGTCTTTAATGTGTAACGACCTTTTTATCGTTTTTATTCATTGATTTCGTTACTTTTTAACATTGAAACGCTTTTACTCGTTTTTTACTGGTATCTGATTGGCCACCCATTATCCTTCATGTTGCGATCTCTTCTCAGTAGTCAATCAAATGAAAATGGAAAAACCTGAACTGAACATATTCACTTAGTGCAAGTTCAGCTTCAGACAAGACTGACAAGAACTTGTGGGCGACATCTGTACGTATTGTACGGAAGCAGTTGCGGAAAAAGCAATAAATAAGAAGCTCATCAAATATCTGGGGAAATCAGGAATGATTGATGATCGATCATATGGATTTCGATATCAATGATCAACCAGTTAATCATTGGCGTGTTTCACATATTCGTCAGAATTACATCGAAAACTTCAAAGAAACGTTATGATTTACCTTCTCGATTGTGTGCTTTATTGAAGAGTTCCTTTTCTAGGTGGTTGTTGATGGACTATCGTCTGATATTCTCTCCATAAATACAGGTGTTCCACAGGGTTCACATCTGGCGCCCACTTTGTTTCTGCTTCATATCAATGATTTGCTGGAGAATGAAAATTGTTCAGTGCCTAGTTGTGCGGACGACAGTACTCTTCATACTAGTTTCTCTTCCAGAGTTTCCATATTGGTTAATGTCATTTACCTACGTAGAGATTAAAAAAATGTTTGAACATCTTCGTTTGGTGGCAATGAATGCATTTAACATACCACTAATATTTCACAATTCTCAGTTGTGTCACGAGCATTGCTCCAAATGGTCAATGTTTGGATTATTCACTGAAATATTGGCGGCATATTAAACAATAAAAACGGACTGGCCCTAATGAACAACAGAGCGACAGATGATGTACTTAGCAAAATGACTGATGAATATGAAGCAATACTGTTTCATTTTTGAAAGCTAAATGATGCTTCAGTTATTGAGAAAAATTTGATGGAGAAAGTGGGGATCTATATATTTTTTATAAGTTCGATACCGAGATAGTGTATATTAGCCTCAATATTGGCAAAGTTACATTATTTTCTGAAACTGCGTTGGTGTGTGAACTGTATAAGATATCTAAGCAGGGAAGTAACTGTTTTGTGAATGAATCAAACGTCTTTGAATGATATACAGGTACTTATCAACAGAGAGAGTTTGAATTTTTTTTATTTTACTTCTTTCATAGAAATTGTAATTTCTGTTTTTTGATTCGGGAAAGAAAGCCAAAACAGAATTCCTTAAACTCCATTTCCTCCACAAGGATACCCAAGTTACTAAATATTCATTCGTTTTTTAGATAGCAGTTTTTTTTTCGGTAATTTTTGTTGTACTAATTATGAGAAATAGAAATCCAAGTCCACCCTATGTGTGTTACTGAATGTCATCAAATGAAAATGAAATATTATTTTTTTTTCTATTGCGTGATTTGAAGTAGGTATTGACATAAAACTGCGGGCTACTCAGCACGCTTGCCGTGCATTTTTCTCACGATAATTACTATTTCCTCGTGACGTAGCTGTGACACCTTCATCAGCGAGGTAATTTAACTATGACAATCCGGTATGCATTCGATAATATCAAATCTAGCCATAAATCAATCGATACCGTTGAAAATCGATTAATCAATTCGGAGGAATGTCTAGTTCGCCATCGACAATATAGCGAAATGCTCTATGAAATCTCAACGGGAGAAAAAAATCAATTAATTATCTTCGCTTCAATTAAGATTGGACTATTCATCGTCATTGTCGGGTGTCAGCTAGTTAGCACTTGAGTGTGTATGCGTGATCAGTCTGTTTTGAAGGGGAATGACTCCTGTACACGATGTTTCTTTCACGTACACAAGTGAGATCAAGTCTTTAAAAATAGTACATTGTTCATCAGGTAGGAAAAGCCTAACATTCCTGGGCGACTGTGAAGACAGCAACACTTAGTCTAGGAATATGGTTTTTCATACGAGGTGAACATACTATTTTGCCGCAAATCGTTTGAAATTCGACAGATATTAATCAACTTTGAAAAAATCGCAAATAAATGTTGCTTCGAAAATCGTAACAAAATCACTTGGGTTACTGTGGAAACGTATTAAGGTTAAGTTGTCAAACTTGACGTTTATAAATTTAATTGCTGGCGTTCTCAAGATAAAATGATAAGTGATGATGAAATTTCCATTCCTGAGACTCCTCCAGAGCTTGTTGAGGCAGTGAATACTGCTTCATTACAATAATTGCCAAGGAAATCAAGAGAAAATTACGTTTTATGGACTGTCGCGAAAGAACAATGTGTTTTCAATCATTTATGTAGAACACTAACAACTGTAAGGAAATATCATTTCCTTACATTAAAGAAAAATCATGTATTTACAACCATATATGTAATGCTGTCATTACTAACGTCATCGAAGGTTGGGAAGTGTCACATTACACACCTCTACTTCCCGCCCTCATTTCATCTATTCTAGACTTTAACTGTCATTTATTGACTTTATCTGACATTTATTTATATTGGTGATTATTTTTTTCACTTGTCAAAATGTGACGTTTTTGGCATTTCAACCAATAGTGGCGAGTTATTCTATGGATATTCTGGCCAATCATTGGGTATTATACCGATAAAACTGCCTGGTCCTTTCGATTGTTTCGATAAAACGTTGTTTACCTTCGAACTGTCAAAACTATAAGGTTTACCGCGTCGATTCTATTGAACTGTCTCATATTTATATATATTATCATGAATGAAGAATTACCTTATTATTAACAGTCATTCACTTTTCACTTTTTCAGCATAATAATAACATAACACATTTCAATGAACACTCAAACACGTAAATAGCTCATAACCCCAACTTTATGACAGATATAGCGAACGACCGATTCAAATATTTAAGGTTTCCTTAACTCAAATGAAGATGGCGTATAATTGGTTTTTATTAAATACAATTCATTTTTTGTTGTATGAGAAGAAACCGTTGTATGAAGATTTTGATACAACGACATCACGAATGATTTTATGTTCCTTCTGGCGCGATTTTCATTTCATAAGAAATTTTCAATTAACAACCTTGTATAATGAGAGGTGTGACGCCATCTCTTGGTATCGTCGGCAAGCATTATCATATTCAATGCGTCAGCATCATATCTCTTCTGGATCATAGAGGGCATACATTGTTGTTTGACATTTCAAATTTGTAAAATTCTCACCTATTCTCCGTTCCTTCTTATGTAAATGAAATACTGATCAATTAAATTGTTCTTCCTTCCATTTGTTCAAAAAAATAATCTCTCCAAATACAACTCGTTCTTCTTATTTAATAAGATAAATTTTCATTTTTCGAAACACTCAAACTTTTTTATTTTGAGGCAAAAGCATTCAAACTAACCGAATTAGATAAAATGGCTCGTCCTACGGACTCGTGATTTTATCAATCGGTTTGTTTTCATACTTTTGCCAAATAACAAAGTTTTTGTGGAAAATGAAAATTTATCGATTAAATTTGAAGGACTCGTGGTATTACCTTTGACATTTTTATATCCCGTAGTCATGGTAACAATATATCTACTTGATTATTCTGAGAAAACCCCGATCTTGGTAATTTGTCGTTGAATGTAATATTTTAGATATGTTCAGAACGAAACAGAGATTTATTATTTTAACCGGAATATAATGGTTGTAAATAAAATAGTATACAAACCTCGGTAGGAAGTTTCATTCCTGTCGTGAGATCAGTTAGTTAACCGAGACGCAAAGCCCACCTCGGTGTGTAATATACTATTCCTCGCAGTAAAGAAATCTTGACTTTTTTTACCTTTTGTCTGGTATGTCGAAATTTCCTAACGATTTGCAGAAAATACCTTTTCTATTCATATAATCCGACAGTTTACGAGATAAAGTTTTCTCCTACATTACATCACAATGAAAAACATATTCTGGAATGAAATTTTCATCATCTCCTTCCATGACAAACAGGGTGAACTCGTGAAAATGATTCTTCAACGAAAAAAGGGCAAATATAACAAAACATGTATTTATTTCGTTTTAATGAACACCAAATTATTTCATTTACAATCGTTCACAAATTTTTTTATTCCTAACCTAATATCAGGTTGGAAAGTCTCCAATCGTTCACTCAGAGGAAGACGAAATCGGCAAAATACTTTGCCGACCTCTTGGCACTTTTTCAATTTATCCCATTTTATTCGAAAAGTCTTTCTGCCTATCGGCAAGATCCACGCTAACGTGTACCCACCAGCGGAGTTATACGAAAGAGTTGTTCCTGACATGATATTACAGTTATAACACTTTATCTCAGTACCAAACGGACAGAAAAGATATAGGTAGATGCCCAGTTTCCCCCTTGAAAACCACCAACCTATTCAATAACTAACACAGTAGTTTCCAAAAATGTCACGTTAGCGTTTTATCAGGCATTTTCTCCAAAACAGGATTCAGCGCTCTCCTCGCTCAACGGCAGTCCATTTTTATTGGCAAAAAAGCCGTTAATCTTCCAGAAAGTAATCCAGACTTTGCTTATTTGTAGCAATCCCCGTGAAACATGACAGAAATTCATGGCGAACGCATTTATTGGAACTGAAGAAGCCAAATTGTGAAATATCTCAACCTCTAAATAAACAAATGACATTTACAAAGTGTAACAATAATTACGACATTTGTGGAAGCGTTATAATTTTCTTTGTGTGTCTACATAAAATGTGTTGAGATCATATTCTCACACATATCAGCATCATTTTATTAACAAAAAACAAACAGTATGTTTATAAGAGGAAACAGAAAATAACTGTACATATATAAGAATACATAAATGAGATAATGAAATCTGAAAAATTTAAAACTAAGTGAGTTTTAGTTTTTTCTTAATATGAATTGTACCTTCAATTCAGGTTAATGAATATTTTTTAAATTTGTTTTTAAATTTCAATTCACCGTATGATTTCAAAAAAGTTAGTAATACGTTAAAAAGTCTTATACCTTGAAAGTAAATTGACCTCTGACCTGAATTTGTTTTTATTTTCATTACTATAAATTGGTTGAATGCCTTGTTGAGTGATTATGTTGGTGATTAATGGGTTTAAAAATAAAATTGGAGTGTTTCAAAGTGAAGAAATATCAGGAAGTTGTTTTGGTTTGTATGAATTTACTGTAGGTTCCTGATAATCTAATTTGGATATACATTTGATGATTTATAATTATTTATTGTTCATTATATGAAATTATTTCGAATGAATGTTAATTAAATGATGTACAAACCACGGCAAAAGATGAATTTTTTATCTCGAGAGGTCCACCTGGCATATAATATACTATCATGTCTGTGTTTTATACCCTACCAGATAATAATGAAACGAGAATCATGATTCAGTCAGAATGCATCGTTTGAAAAGGTAAAGATACCGTTTACGAATAATAATACATACTTTGTATGCTCAATGATTTTTTCAGCAAACCAATGTGTAACAAAAACTCCCGATACCGTTTTCCTATTTTGATGATACTTCAAATCATTTTTCTCGTCATGTTGAAAAATAATAACTTCATCCAATTGAATTTAAGTTAGGTGAGATTACTAAAGCTTGGTTCACGAGCCACTCCCAATCATTTAGTGATTTGAATGCAGCTACTCAAATGCTGATCGATTATTGACGGGTCCATAGGAGTATTTGTTAAAATAGCAAGTTGTTAGGCGTACATACTCGTTGAATTACGAATAATTCATTTTTATATGGTGAGGTCAATTATAGTGGACCTGGTGTTTATAATTCTTTTATCGCAGACAGGTGGATGGAAGTCATTCATATGTATAGAAGAGGTGTTGAACAACACCCCTTTCGGAACTTTTCGAGTTTTCTTTTCAGAATTCGAAATGTGATCCAAAGATAACACCGATGTTAGTGTAATAAAACATAAAAAGGTAAGAAGGGTCATTATTGAAGTTTTTCAAAAGTCCATCTGCCTAATAACAGGAGTTTTCGTCTACTTCATCATTCTGAATGATATTACGTGAAACAGCGCATATAATGGAAATCTATCTGATATAAAATGATTCGGTCATTCATTTGCTACAAGACTGCAAGTAGTTTCAACTGGTTATTGAACTTTTTCTGCAGATGAAACTCTCCTCGTTCCATTGTTTCGACTGTTTCTTGGAATCAGAGATGTCAAGTAAACTCAAATTTAACAAACAAGAACTGAATTTTGATACATTAATGATCAAATTAGTTTTTTCAGGTACAATGATGTTCAAAAATCATTATTTCCCCCGAATGAAACTCACTATTAGAATAATGGAATAAATAATATGGTGCCATAATATGTATAAAACTATTTCAAGATAAATCATTTTTCGAACAATTCGTTTAAGATATTGGAATGATAAATAAAGAGACAGAAAATGAAATATGGAAGTATAATAGAATTTATAATAAAATATCAATACGTTTGCGAAAGAGTATATCACTTGATATTTTTCAAATAGAAAGAGGAGATGGTTAGATAGTTCGTTTCCTATAGAAATATCCAATAAATGTTATCGGTCTGATTTAAGTTTGAAGAGCTTGGCATACAAATCGAGCAAGAATAGTATATTGTACGAGTGAGAAAAACGACATATTTCCCACGAGCGCCGAAGTAAATCAAGCGAGTGAGAATTATGTCATTTTCTCACGCATTGTACACTGTACTTTTTCTACGGTTGCGTTGTTTTCAAGTATTGAAATTCAAAATACATATACAATAGATACATATATGTCATTAACTCATTTTTATATTTTATTCAAAATAGTAATTAACAGTTATATTTGAACAATTTTGTAAAGTAATTCCTGGTAGGTTGTTTTGCTTCAACATGTTTTCGGTAATTGAAATATTAGCTGCGGTCGAAGTTGAAAATGATGGGGAAACGTACTGAGCTTCCACAGCATTGTTGTGTTCAGGTTCTAATGGTGCTGGAGGCTGAATGGATCCTACTTAACTTTTTGAATTTTTTTTTTGTTAGCTATGGAGTTGTCGATATAAGATTCAACAACATTGCTGGATTCCTAACCCCCACGGCATTTTGAAGTTGAAAGATCTTCCCCTGCATTAACTAAAATAGTCGCAGATGACCTTCGGAAACAGTGGCCAGTATATAATTCAGGGATCGGTAATTGCAAGAATTCCGCTATTTCTTTCGCCATGGTGCCAAACTTATTTATCCCCACAGGCTGTTTCTTACATTTGCTATTTTTGTAATTTAAAAAAAAAAACGTGTTTCATCTGTGCATTTTCAAAGCTTCACACATTTTTTGTAAATTTGGTAGAATTCTTCTGTGACTGTGAAATTTCTAGGGACCTTGGTTTTAGTATCGGGTAATTTTATTAAAAAGGCCGATATTTAATTTTCGAAGTTCACCACAACGGCATGCCTCTGTAAGGCCAATAGCTGAAGCAGCCTGAAATCAAAACCAAACATTCATTTTTCGATTTTAAAAATTTTAAATCCATACCTTTATCAGCAAATACTTTTATTCAGGAGTTAATGTTTTTGACTGTTTTGGGGCATATTTTTCAGATTTGCGTTTCAAAAATGTACGTACTTACGTATTTTGATATATAAACATAGTTTTTAATAATTGAGGTACTCCTCAGCACCGAGTACTGAGACCATAACGTTGATGATTTCAATTTTCTTGTGAGAAATTGTTTTTCACTGTAATGGCGGATATTTCTCACTGCGTGAGAAATTTTTCGTTTTGAACGTATGACAGCGATGAAATAAGTGGCACATTGTATAGCATCCGTAGAAAAAAGTGATTACCGTGTGCCATATAGGCAGGGGAGCAGATGTTTCAGATTGACTTTTTTTCAGTGGATTAATCAAACCTCTATAAATGATTTACAAATATCAACGGACAGTGTTCAGAGTTACTCCTTTATAAAAGTTTTGTAATGACTTTGAGGAAAAAAAGCTAAAAATCACCTCTTCAAGAAACCTATTCATTCTTTCAAATCGTAGTAATAAGATGAAACCAGGAGTGTTTGATATGAAAGAAATCCTTAGATTTTTTTTAAATGATTGATGAATACAGCACCTCTAACTTTCCCAGGATATGCGATATGCATGCGAATGCAAAAATACAAATACACTCTCGTAGAATATACGTCAAAGCTGTAATAAATGTCATTTCGAATCTATTCACCACTAGACTCGTGCGCTTGGAGATAAGATCAGCGACAAGATATGGAACAAAAGGCGAGAACCTTCGCATGCTGCTATCTTCAAATCTCGCTCTTGCGATCTCTTCCATCTTTCTCTACCTGCGCGAAATAAAAGAGCCCATTTTATCACCTAGTTATTAGCTGTGCCTACAGGTGTAGCGGATCTACTTCTGTTTCAGACACGAGTAATTCATAATAATCATTGAATTTATTAATAATTTTCCGAGCAAGGTGCGTTTCGCGTGCATAATTTCAGATGTTTATTATGCCGAACTAACAAGGAGTGAACAAACGAGAATCGTTAAGGAGGGAGTTCCTTTGCTCTAGTTGCGTCACAACGATTCACAATTGGAATCGTTCAGTGACTATCTCTGAGTATGGAATTGCAGTGATTTTACTAATCAAGCATAGTTTAATGTTCATTCTGGTCAAAAAATGTGTAGGATATGCTAAAACCATATACTTTTTAGTAATTTCGTTTGTTCTGTTCCATTCTGATATCAGTTGTTAAGAGCAGCAGACATTTCAAAATTTGAAATTGTCTGTACTGTTTGAACGTCATTATTTTGTGGTGGATCGATATTTTTTCCGTAGTTTTTTGGGTTTGTAACCTACCACAGTCTGAAAAAAATTAAAATTAATATTGGAATCTAGACAAGTGTAGAAGGGCAACATATTCTAACAACAGATATCTCCACTTCACCTCAAACCACCACATGAGTGTCAAGAAAGGTATAGTAAAATGCCTTTATGGTAGAACAAAAATTGTATGTAACTCACAAAAAAAATCAATGAAGAGATAAACTCCATAAAATCAGTATTGAAAAAAAAGGATATCCAGAAAAATTCATAGAAAAAACTACAGAAATTGAAAATCCGAACGCAGTCCACAATGAAGATATACAACCCACACAAAATACACAACCTATATCAAACAATATACCTTATGCCCCTCGTTTGTCTGAAAAGATAAAACAGATCGGCAACAGGTATAATTTTAGAACAACATTAAAAACAACAAATTCTTTACGGTCAATACTGTCACATACCAAACCAAATAACATAACGGAAAACACAAAAAATGGTATTCATCAAATTCCTTGTTCGTGCGCTCAAAAATATATCGGTGAAACGTCTCGACCAATGGAAGTGCGAAAGTGTGAACACAAGATGTACATCAGGAACAGACAGATAGGTGGTTCGAAATTATCAGAACACATTCTTACTACCGATGGAGATCACAAAGTAGAATGGAACGACACTTAAATTATGACGAAAGAGAGCAATGGCAGGAAACGAAAATTAAAGGAATCTTCTTTCATCATGCTGTCTGGTGAAGAATGCATATATCTATGAGTTCGCTTGATATGGATTGCGGATGGCTGCCCCTCCTGAAGGAAAAAATTTTAATATATATATATTAGTCCTTATTATTTTTTTGATAGGCAAAATTTGAGTTATACGAGAAGTTGCTGACTAATTGGACTTGTTCTATCCGAGAAGAACTGTTTTTCAATAGACGCAGCAACTTTTCGGGGTAGATTAAAAATCTGCCCTTCCACACTTGTATAGATTCCATTATTATTTCTAATTTTTTTCAGATTGTGGAAGGTTACCAACCCTTGAAATGGTCATTCTTCCATAACTTTCAAGGCTTCGGAGTTCCCCTTGAATTTGCCCCATTTCAAAATGGAATATGTTAAATATGATTTTTTGAACATTTCAATTTGTCTATTAGCACGAATAACTCTTTCATTTATTTGTATTTCTACAGGCATACTATAATAAATACACTTATACGCCCATAATCATTTTCATAATGAAATCCATTATAAATCGGATTGAAAATCTGTATCGTAATGAAAAGTCTGTATCGTAATGAGTTAATTCTGATACAGCTGTCATTGGAATTGTCATTACGATGACAGATTTTCAATTGGGGGTTTTATTCCAAGTGCTCCAAGTTCAATCGGTTAAAATGTGTGCTGCACTACCATGATTTCCGAAATTTTGCTTAGCAAATGTGTTCCTGCAGAAGTATTTTATTAGTTCTGTTGTTGGCGTTTGCCTTATACTAATTGAAATGTGATTTATATAATAATTTTGAATAGTTGGCGAATGAAAATATATATAAAGATATTGTCAACGAAAAAACTGTCTTGTCACTGACAAATTATTAAAAAACCAATTTAGTTTAAATCCAAAGGCTTTTTAAAACCCAAAAGTAACCGGAGTCCGATACAAAATGACTTGAGGGTATGATAGTTCGATAAAATTCCGAGACCGTAGTTCGAGGCATTTTACCTTAAG
This sequence comes from Zygogramma bicolorata, assembly GCA_032362365.1. Taxonomy (NCBI): domain Eukaryota; kingdom Metazoa; phylum Arthropoda; class Insecta; order Coleoptera; family Chrysomelidae; genus Zygogramma; species Zygogramma bicolorata. The sequence continues at coordinate 587,824 of JAVJAQ010002763.1, forward strand.
TTATTATTACACACGAAAGCTTTTGCTTGAAATCAAAATTTTGAAAATCATGGAAATGCACCTATTCTGGTCGATTGAGCTTGGTGGAGGAGGGATATATGTTGGGATTATTCCCAAAAAACATTTGAAGTCAGGAAACATCAAAATCGAACACAGGAACGATAAAGTACCCGAGATAGTATCTGAAAAGTGAGCCATACGTCCGGTTTAGGCCCGGTTTCACCAAAGACTTTAATCTGGAATATCTTGCCAACTGGAACTTCTGATTGCATAAATGCGTACAGATATTCCAGTTAGCAAGATAATCGAGATTGAAGTCGTTGTTGAAATCGGACCAAAATCGGTTGAAAGGTCTAGTGACTAGTGCATTTAATCACTGTGAAACTCTGTAAAAGCATTCTAGTCTTCATCTTTTTCATCGTTCATTCGCATTGAGGGAAATAATCAATTGGAAATCCAGTTCAGTGGCGGAAGGTGACATTGAAAATTCGTTTCAGAATAGAATCAGCATTTTCAATACCATATTGGACTCTATTTAGACTAGCCATAACGAAATAAATGTATATATTCCTTCCACTTCCAGATCAATGGGACCCACAATACAAATATAAATATAATATTCAAAGTTATTAATTAATTTTCGGTTGTAGAAAAAAAAGAGCATGCAACTCTCATGTAATGGTAATTCATACACTCGTATAAACCATACAAAACTCACCTTCGGCTCGTTTCGTATCCCGGTTAATGCTCTGTATTAAAAACCATTATTACATGATCGTTGCATAATATACTAATACCAAACTCCGAATCATTGACCGAATCAGGAAATGGAAACAATATGACAAAAGAAGACCGTATGCAATTAACTCCCACATCAAGGGCGTCGGAGACTTGAATGCAAGACTAGAACGCAAACCTAGATTATTTATTTGTTACGCGTATTCTGGTCTATAATGAAGTATAGCTTTAGTTTTGGTTTGTCTGACGATATCGAAATCCATTTTTTGGGTATTTCCCCCCCCCCCTCCTGAAAATGAAAAAGCCTCAAATTCTCATAATATCTGTTGATAGGGACAAAATATTATATTTGCCCCAATGAAAATAGATTGACTATTCTGTCAGTAAGGTTTCGGATTATTGCAAATTAAAGAGATCAAGTTTGAGAAAAAATGTGGAAAATATCTTTATACTTTCCCTTTGCGACGTTTCGGAAACTACTCTTCTTCCTCTTTCAAGCCTTTTGTTATCTCATTTTAGATATTTTAGTTTTGTGTGTTTTATCAGCATGTGTCACTGGCATGAGTAACTTATCGATAGTTTTACCAAGTGTTGATTTTGACACAACTTACTTCGAACTGAATCTTTCCAGTTCAACTCCCCTCTCTAGAAGAGGCAAACAATATTGAACTATATACGATGAGCAATCTCATCATTTCCGTTTAATAATATACAAGTAATCTTCCTGAGTTTTCTTTTTGATCCGTTTTATTCTGTCATGAGTAAGTTGATATTATGCCATTCCACCATGTGAGTTACCATATACAATTGGAAACATAATAATTTTTGTGGAGAAAACGATGTTTAGAAGAACTGTTTTTTTGCTTTTCCAGCGCTGAATGGAAAAGGATACGAAATGTCTATAGGAGTAATATCCGAAAATTGGCAATTGATCCATTGCTCGCACAAGTTTCGACTTCTGAGGGTTGACGTTCGTCAGCTGGTTAACGGAAACGAACAATTTTAGAACAATTTTTTAGAACTTACTGTCGATATGTTCATATCACTATCAAATATTTAATTTATTTACAAAGAGTTAGATGAGTCTATTCAAAATAGATACTCCACTGCCTAAATAACGCGACGGACACAATATGCACTGCAGAAATACCTGTTGCCACACTGCTTCTACTCAGTTGATTTATTCAATACAATCTGGAGCCCCTGCCTCTATGAATAAAAAATATTTTATTTTTTTCTCTGTGAATTCTCACTTTGTTTGTTTTTTTTGGTTTTGTTCCATTGTCAGTGTTTATATGTTTCATTGTATGTCGTTAACTTCATATAATTATTTTGTAACATCGTATACTTCCACTCCTGAAATCGTTTAGGTAAGTGTACTCAAAGTTGGGAATGTTTCAGAATGGTAGTGAGAAATAACACTTATATTCTAGTGCAAATTATGTTCTTTGACGTGCTACAAATGTTAAAAGCATCATGTGGTTGAGTAAAGATCTATCTATCGACAGGAAGTGTTTCTTTTTGATTTTTCAATATCACTTATTTTGAACATGTTTGTTTTTTTTTATTAAGTCGGTGAAGGGAAGGCCGAAAATGTTAAAATGTTCTCCTCTCCCCATATGCTTTTTTTTCACTTTGTTTTAGCCCGATTTTCATGAAGAGATTCCATTTCCAACAAGTTATAGAAGTTTTTCTGGATCTTCTATAAAAGGGACAGCCAAACAAGTACTTTTCACATTATTTCCTCTTCCAGAGTGCCCGTATCAGCACGAGAGACAAAAATCCAGAGAGGTATTAGCGTCAATAGTATTGATGACTTGGAGAAATTACTAGAATGGGGTAACATCCACTTGGTGGAATTTAATGCTGGGAAAACCTAGACATATCTTCATCTAATATACAGATGTTGGGGGTGACTATTCCTACAAAGTCAAGTCTCTCGATGCTCGGAATTACGATCGGTAATAATCTTTCCTGGGAGAACCATATGGGATCGATCGCTAAAGGTGCTTCCGAGAAGCTTGGATTTCTATTTCGTGTGAAGATATAATTCACTTCTCATCAGCTTTTAATGATCTAGAAGGCACAGATAAAATATAGTTCTGATGTATGGGGCTCAGAACTAAAACATTTATCGAATATTCTTGATTCTATTGAAGAGAAGAGAGAAGAGCAATCCGTCTTGTTGGTGATTCTGCGCTTATGGACTCGCTCACTTCGTTGGAACATTGTAGAAGGGTCGGAGACTTGTCCCTCTTCTATATATATATATATATATATATATATATATATATATACTAGCTGACCCGGCCACGCGTTGCTGTGGCTAAAGTTTTTGTTATATTACATTATAGTAAACAATCTGAGAGGAACAATAAGAGAACATCAGTCACGGAGTCCACTATGCTTTTTCACACAGATGGTATTTGTAGAAAAATATGGTGATCTCCTTATTTGACTTTCTACTACTATAACCCTTTAGTACAATGAAATTATTTACGAACAAAGACGAAAATGTTGATGTTGGTATACAAATTCACTGGATTGAGATTTGAAGGGGAAGTACGTTGAACACAATTAATTAAAATGTTCTTACACTTGATATTAAGCGGAAATCAATAGGTACAGAATAAAAATTTATCAGATTTATTATTTCCATTTAATTTTATAACAAATATAAGTATACTACAGTATGATACAATAAATAACATGTGACGCTTAAACTCATGAATGAGGTAGGCAAGGCAGACAGTCTTAAACTTTCAAACATTAATATCTATTTTTTTGAATTATAAATACTATCAATTTCAATTTAATTTAACACCAATCGGTGCACAATGTTTTTGGTTGACCTGTCTTTAGCTAACACAAATAGATTCGACGGTTTCCCAACACGTGAACACGCAACATATAGTTGCCCATGAGAAAAACATGGATTTTCCAAATCTAAACCATTTGTGGTTGTGCATGACCTTCTGCTGTCCTGATTCTTTGAGCTGGATTTCTTGATTCAATTTGTTCTGCCAACTGATGGGCTCAGCAGCGCCATCTATTGATTACTTACTCAACCCAGTCGAAAGGTATCGACATCTTGATTCAATTTGTTCTGCCAACTGATGGGCTCAGCAGCGCCATCTATTGATTACTTACTCAACCCAGTCGAAAGGTATCGACATCTGTTAGAATCATTTGGAGTTAACAGATAATTGTGACTGTCAAATAATAACAGACAAATAATTAGCAATAAATGAAAATTGCGACTATAATTTGAGATTTAAACTATCCTATCTCTCAAGTTGGATCGAACTGCACATGGTGTGCGAATTTTATTATAATCGGTTAAGTGGTTTAGGAGTCCATTGAGGTCAAACATTGTGACACGAGATTTATATATATTAAGAAGAATATATTTCTACGGTCGGTGCCCTTTTGAATTGTGGTCAATCGTTCCACCCTTGCAAATTGACGAGAAAATCGTAAAATAATGTAACTTTCATCTTTCGAGAATAATAAGCAGATTTCCACCTTTTTTTAGTTTGCATTTTCTGAACAGATTCCCTGGACAATAATTTTCAAAGAATTGTTGAACATGTTTTTTCAATTATGGGGCCAGCTATAATCCGGAGATTTGAGAGTCTAAAATATAAATTCCCAACACTTCTTGATGTACTATTTCCTCTTTTTGATTATATCATCAGTAGGTGGCTTGACTGGAGTCTCATATTCGATTTGTTCCAAATCAACAAAGGCTGGTGGTAGTATTCCAGCCAGAGTTAATAGATTTTTTCCTTTTATTTCGATCTCACATAGTTGATAATGAATCTATCCACCCTATAAAAACGGAAACGCCCTATATGTTCCTGGCATCATTAGACAATATAAATCACAAGTTGTTGCCACCAGCCCAAGTCAGGTCATCTTTCCCTTGTGCCACAAAAGGGCCTCCCATAACAGCTGGCTAGTGGCGGTTTCTACCTTGATCGGGGGTGGATATCATGTGTCCCTTCATCAACTGCGACTGACGGTACTACCGAATCTGTTAGTCAAATGTTCAGGTGCTACGCGGTACTTTTTTGTCCTGGATTATATCTCCGATCTTCTGGTTTTGTATTGATAATATAGTGTGTCGTGCAGAAAAAGCAGGTTTGATTTAAGATTTACAGGTGGTTAACAGGATATCGGTACCTGTTTTCATTTGTTTAGATGTCGGAAGGTAAAAAAAACACTCCAGCTGAACAATGATGCTGATTAAATTGATGTCCTTATGCTAAGAGGTGTTCAGTTTCATTTCCCATCCGCTCAACTCCAAAATAAAAGAATTTCTTCAGGGAGAAGAAGCTATTGCATTATATTTTAATTTTTCTCAGGTCCATTCAATATTATGTTAATTATCGATCTGTTATATTCATGCTTATTATATTATATTCGTAGTCACTGACACGTTATTGCCAAAAATAAAAAATAAGATAGAGGATCACAAATACAGACTTTTATAAAAGTACAGAACTATTTCGAAAATGAACACAACCGAAAGAGTTAATGAGTACAAATACATGACAATGATTTGAAGCGTATAAATGAAAATTTGAAAAACGCAACTCAGATCAGTCTGTATTTTATAGTGTTCTTCCAAGCTGTTAGAGATTTAGTGTGGAATATCCTCTAGAACTTGTAAAATTTCTAGCGCTAAATGGATTTTGTTATCAAATAGGATTTGTCATTAGGAAATCATCAATATGCCCCCTCAAAATTATAGAGATTCCATTGCTTTCCAATGCCAGAGAGATTCTTATAGGAGCTTGTTATAAATCTCTAGTAGAGATTTGTAATTTGAATGGATTCATGCACGATGAAGATGTATATAATTTAATAAACAACGTAAAACAATATAAATTGGAAAACATGTTCAAAACTTTATTTCGTTAAACCTGTACTGAGTCGAATTATATCGGTTTAGATTAGATTAGTCCACGATGACTTTGTCGATTTTCTCTTAATTTCATAAGACTGGTGAAATTTTACTAACCAATAACTACCTAGAACTTTGATAAACATTCCAAGCATCAAGCCTTTAGAAAAGAAATAATTCGAGCACAAAATATGATTTAAAATGTGAATAAAGTCCCAAACCAAAATTAAAATATGTAGGTAGGTCTAGGATAGTTGATATGCTTATATAAGGCTGTGATATGTAATTGAACTGAGTCTTTCGTATACATACAGGATAACTGAATCAATATACAAAGTTTGTGTAATGGAAAAATCTATAAACATGAAATTTTTTTTGTTATAAAGTATTATTGTGTCTCTTGTGCATGAATTGAAAGGCACTTATATTGTGCAAAAGATTAAAGATGTCTAGGTCACATGTACCGAATATAATCATAACCTAAAATAACCAACTTCTAACAATATTCTATATGAAACAACAATAATGAAATTAGAATAAAAACAAGGTTGAAATTATAATTTGTGGAGAGTTTACAGATATTTGAACATTCAGTATGTTTTAGAAACGTATGATATTTATGAAATTCTTCAAAGGTCTCGGTAGTGTAGTGGTTAGCATATCTGCCTATCCAGCGGAAGGCCGGGGTTCGAATCCTCGCCGGGCCACCGTGCTGAGTAATCGCACGTTGAAAGGTAAGGCCTCGTTGATCCATTGCTCGCACAAGTTTCGACTTCTGAGGGTTGACGTTCGTCAGCTGGTTAACGGAACGAACAATTTTAGAACAATTTTTAGAATGGAACTAGATATTTTTTAAGATTTTTTATGTCTTTGATATTGATTGATTCTTTATTCATTGTTTATGAACCCATTATATGATTTGAATATGTCAGTATTTGAATTGAAGATAAAAACCTAGAAAATATGCGAAATAACTATATGTATGTTTATAAAATGTCACCCTAAAAAAATAAAGACACAACAATTAAATCTAATTATGGTTTTTGAAGGCATTTCAAAGGATTTTTTCTAAAGATGGGTTACCCTAACACCAAACTTATATTTTTGCACTCGACGCGCGTTACGCTAACAAGTTAGCATCTTCAGGAAAAAAATAAAAACTAAATCTGAATACAAGGGTTAACTGTTTTTATACCAAAAGTTTTTCGGTCCGTTATGGACTTTGTTTGTTACTGTTACTTTTCTAATTAATGCCTCGACATTAAACTAGTGCAGCCACTACCTGCAAAGTTTTTTGGTCCCATATGACCTTCATCTGTTATTATCGATTATTGATCTCTAGGAAAAGTTTCAACTTTGACACCAAAGGTTCCAATCTCAGCGTTTATTTCCAAGGATAACAAGAAAGTGACAAGGTAATGGCTATAACGAAAGAGTCTTTTTCGAAACGTTTTGAAATTTCAGTATTTTTAAGTTGGATTATTATTTAGAGTCTTAGGGCGGGTACTTTACGACCTGATTAACAGTCCTTCAAAATAATCGGTGCTTAGAGTATGCTTTCCCTCTAGCAAATGACAGGATGTGATATCCATTCTCAGCACCGGTTATTTTAACGGATTGTTAATCAGGTCGTAAAGTACCCACCCTTAGAGTGTTTGTAGAAAGGCAGAAATGAACCTTCTTCACATCAATATATTATAGAGGAAGGCATACATTAAAAAAGTATTATGTCAAAAACTGATAAATTAAGAAAATACGTGTGCTCATAAGCATCATAACAATTAATAAAGGATATTGAACGTTTAGGTTTTGTCAAGATTGTGAGATTAGTATCATACAACTATTTTGATACTTCAACAGCAAATAAATGTCCAAAATGAATTGCTCTTCACTTCAATAAGCATGTGAGAGATTCCAAGTGATCCATTATATAACAACTGATTATGAAAAGCGTCTTAACATTTCTGTCAATCTTGAAACGTGCCGCTTTGTATATCAAAATTGGAAAAATACAGGTCTTTTGTCAAGCAGATCTATTCTGGTGAATCTTGAAAATCTTTCTATTTGAATAATTTCGTATAATCTACAACTGTTAAAGGAGAATATTATGGCGCACCATCAACATTTCTGAAATATATAATATTCAATTTCCGAAAAAGTTTCGAAAAATAGTGACTATTGATAATATTTTATGTGCACCATAATTGTGCATTTGGTCCCATCTTGAATATTCGTCAATAATCTAGTGATATTCGAGACTCAATAGGCAATCAGAATGGACCTGATTATCATTCTATTTTCAGAAAGCCATCGGCAGGATGTAGATTGAAAGATGAATAAAAGCGGAACCAATCGAACACCACGCCCCATATCATCCGCATACCTAAACACCCCCACTTTATCCCTCGCTCCACCACCCCGTTTGCGGCGGGCGCAGTCCGGCCCTGGTATCGGGTGTTGCATCAAATTAGTGGTGGTGCATCGACAGCACGCGACCGACGATTGCAGGTCAGCTCCATCCCCGCAAACACTTCCGCATAGGTCAGCATGCCATCAACAGTGGCAACAACCCTTCTGGTGCTCCGATTCCCGCCTTACTTTTGATTCGCGAATTGTCGTTATCACTATTATCATCGTGATCGAGTGTGATTTCCTTTGCTGTGACAGGTTCCGAGTGTTTGAATTTTTGGTCTTTTTGGTGTTTTCATTTGACTTTTTCGGAGTTTTTCGAAGTTATGGAAATTTGGAATTGGTGCAATACAAGTTGGTATGTATTTTTTTAAAACTTGAATATGGTTGTAATAGTATCAGTTTTTTCTACTTCATCTGTCATAAAATTAACAATTCAAAACTATATACTTAACTAAGTTTTTCCGAAATAAAACAAAAAAAGGGAGAGTAAAATGTGTATTTTTTCTAATTTTGACATATTATAAAGTGGCAATTTTCAGAATTGACGAAGATGTCAAAATGCCTTACTTTTTATTATCACTTATAAAACGGTTTACTTTATATCACTTAAAGAAAAGTAAAACAAAAAGCATTCACTTGTTCAATGATACATGAAATCTCTCATTTGCTCATTGAAGTGCAGTTTTATTCACTTAAATAATTTATTTGCAGTTTAAGTATCAAAATGGTTGAATGATACAAATCTCAACAGAACCTAAACCTTCAATATTCTAATCAAGATGCTCACATACAATTCCATTAATAATTGCATCCTGAAAATATTAAAATGTAAATATCAAAATGTCAAATTAATACATAATATCTTCTTGTGCCATAGTCTTCACCGTTATTCTTCGAAACGACTTTAAATTCTGTTATTAGGTTGGATTAATGTAGTTTCTATATTTTTCTGTAATATTTTATTTCAGGATGATGTTTCATAAATGTATATTCATTTTACAAATTAACTAGGTTTTCATTTTCTGAGGACTGACATATTCAAATCATGTAATGTGATCATGAAGAATGAATGAAGAATCAATCAACATCTAAGACCTGAAAAATCTGAATAAATATCTATGGCACCATCCAAACGCCTTTTTTATCAACTTGGAATATTTGTTATGTCCTCAATCTCAAATGACGTCCTTTCTGAACAGTAATCAGTGACCTTGAAATTTTTCATCGATATTATTTAATTTTTTGAAGGCAAACGTATCTTATTTTCCTCGTTTTTTTTCCCGTACTATTCACTAAACCTGAAATGTCTTTGATCACCGTTCCATATTTTTTCTCTCACCAAACATACAGTTTCGTTCGAACTCGGCAAATTGAGAAAGACGTCAAACTGACAAGTGATAAGATGATACATGATACTTGGAAAATGTTATTTGGTAGGCAATTGTACTCTTGGAAAATTATAAAATAATAACGGTTTGAATGCCATTATTTTGTAGTGGATTCTTTTTTCTAGCTTTTTTGATTTCTCAACCTACCACAATCTGAAAAAATAGGAATCATCATTGGAATCTATACAAGTGTAGATTTTCAATCTACCTCGAGAAGTTGTTGCGATAATTCAAAAATAGTTCTCGTTCAATAAGTCAGCAACTTCTCGTATGACTCAAATTTGACTCTCAAAAAAAATACAAGAACTAATATTCAATTATATAGATTACGAAATTGATTGAAAAAAGCTAGAAGAAAGATATAATAATATTTTCTATCGAAATAAAGAAAAAGCTCGTAGGTAACACGATAAAAATGTCATTTTAACGTTACTTTACTACGCTCGACCTACAAAAATCGCGTTTATTATACAAAATGTAACTATTCTTTGTTACATGGATAGCTTTTATCTATACTGAATTCACAATCTCAACTAATACCAATGTAAAGGAGGTATAAATTGGGGTGAATGTGATTTGGTGTAAGGGTAAAAGTTGAGAGTTCACACCTGCACATCAAAGATTCTTACATATTTTATTAAAGGGATAAAATATGATCAATTTTCTCTGCGTTTCATTCAATTTTGATTATATTCATTCGAGTTTTTCTCAAGCAACACCAGTTAGAAAATGATACTATTTCCTTTCTCTGATATGGTTGTATTCAAATCAATGTTCGTTTCTTTTTTCTTAAAAAAACTTCAATGCATATTAATAGATGACCTACTGATGATTACACTGAAGACTTGGTTAGCGAAACGCGCGTCAAGGCGAGCAATTTCCGTTTGATCTCAAAGAAGTTGATCTCTATTGAATTTTTCCACTCTCACACCAATGCCTACAATCTCACCTTTCATCTGAAGACGTGAAAAGAGGTGGAAATTATTAAGTAATTAAGATTTATTTTATGCTCAACACAATATCCCAAAAACAGTAGCAATTACTTTCATAAAGTAAAATCTTTGGAGGAATGTTATGGAATTAATATTCAAATTTTTGCTAATGGAAGCATATTGTCATATTACCTAAATAGAATATTTATTATACTCCAGTGAAGGAAGTAAAAACTGGCTGGACTAATTCGAGACCAATTGCAGATACTTGGATAATAAATTATCATTTTTTAACATAAAAACATTGATTGCAATTTTTAATAAAAATGCACCCCTTTCGAGTAATAGCGCAAAGAAAAGTGTGATTTTTGCAAAAAAAATGTAAAAGTTTTTAAAGTTTTTTTAAATTTACTGAAAATCTGTTAATATTACAAAAAAATTATATATTACTTATATGAAGTATTTTGGTTGACAAATAAAGTGGTTTTTGTTTTATTTTTGTACGATTAATATAAAAGGAGATATGACATGGAAAAAATGGTTGCTTGACGAAAAATGAAGAAACCGGATCGTTCTGGCGTGAATAACTCGAAAACAAAAAAAATAATTCCTATCATTTTGCAAGATGACAAAATTGGGAAAATTTTGAGATCAACCAGAACCGTTTGAAATAAGAAGAAAAAAAGTTATGGGCAAAATAATTTTTTTTCAAAAATTTTTAAAGCCAATTTTTCAGCGCCATATGGGCTAAGGTGCTTGGAAAAAAATCCTTTGGTGAAAAGTCAGAACACTTCGTCCTAAATATGTCCAGCCATTTTTGGCCCTATCGGGTAATTATTGTTTATGTCTTGGCCTGCTAAAGTTGGGTAAAATCGTGTATTTTTTAAAACATTTTCAGTTTTTGGCCAGCAGCGTGAACAGTATTTATTTTAAACAGCCACATTTTTCATCATTTATTCCAGGATAGTTGTATTTCAATTTTTCGTAATAATTTTTCATCTGTAAGCAAATTTGTCCATTTAAAATTGCCTATTTTATGTTTATAACGGTAAATGCTCTTTTTTGCCGGGCCAAATAAAATAAAATTGGCCCATCCAATTCAAATGTTGCATTCGACATGAAATTTCGGCGATAACCTTAGCTTTAAAATGGTTCCTGGTACATCTCGTTATCATTAGCCAAAAAAAAGTTATGGCCAAAAAACCTTTTTTTTCCATGAATCACATAAAATTTTTATAGTTAATCCATTGGGACCCTCTATTTATAAGTTTTATGAACATTTTTCGTGCAGTACTGTATGTTTTGATGATGAGCCAATTAAATTCTGCTGTCAAATTTCAAATCAAAATATTTTTTTTAAAAACCTAAAAAAGGTAGGTTTTGCGGTTTACAGGTGTTTCAGAAATTTCTGACATCAAAATCGTAATCAGTGACCCAAAAAAACCCCCGGTACCTATTTTCACGAAAATTCATTGAATATTGCTCGAGATAATAAATATTTATTAATTTTGGGCAAAAAAAACAGTTTGTCCAAGTTTTACAGCGTTTTGGAGCTTTGCCCAGTAACCAAACTTGTTTACTCGGATACTTGACACCTTTTTTGACAACTTCCAAAAAAATTTAAGTTGATCTGAGTAGTCTCGAATTAGTCCTTCATTTTACAAAAAAATATACTTCCTTTACTGGAGTATATGCAATTACAGAAGTTTCATTTCAGTATTAACTCTATTTCAATGATATTCAGAAATATATCGAATGATATTTTTGATTTCATTTGGGTATATTGAAACAGAAAAAATAGCTTTTATTCGATTCAAAGTCATTCATTAGATATTGTCGAAAAGTATCTGCTTTTTTTGTATATGCAAGTACGTATCTATCTATTGTGTGCATGATATGCATTTATCTTCAGAAAAGTTTCGTTGATATGGTATATTTTCTTTGGAAGTTTTGTGCACTTGATGTCGATTTGGAGGAAAAATTTCCCCCAAAACACTTTATGACAAACGTTTCAAAAAAGTTGTGAGTGATTATGATAGAACACGAATTATAATCGAGAAGATCTCGAAGAAAACCAAGCTAACTCAGAGACTTTTCATTTTTTTCCTATAGAAATCGTGAAAATCTCAGAAAGTGGCAATTCTGTACCTATGACTATGTTCTTCGTTTTCAGTTATTATTAACGAGTTTATAATTGAAGCTACAACTTTAGAAAAATAAATTTTCAGTTTTCATGAAGACATAAAATGAGGAGGTATAGGTACTTTATTTTACTATTATATGAAGAAGCCACTGAACGACCTCTAAACTGTACAATAATAAACTACTGTTCTTTATGCGGTTGTATATTATACTATGCATTTCTTTAAATTATATTTCTTGGAATATGAATCAATTTGTATTCGATACTTCTTCACAGAAAAGACGCATTCATATAACACTTAAAAAGCACTAAACACCAGTCTTTTGGTTTTTCAGCTGTCCTTGTGAGCTGTCTATTGATGAATACTCAGTAAATTATTATATACTTAGTAATACTGACTACCTATCCAGAAATCCTTCATGATATCCATGAAGTTTACACGAATGAAATTCTCCTCGACATATCTTGCAAAATAGAACAAATTGAAACCACAACTTCCTTTCTATTGGTGACTGATTGCTTTCTCTAATTATACTGCTGAAGTGATATGATTTTGACTAGAAGTGGACACGCAAAGACAGACCAAGGCTACAGATGAATTTCATACCGGCAATGCCTCAACTAACAAAGAAACAACTAGATAATTAATTCTTTGAGCTGTACCTTCCGGTGGCGCCAGCAATTTATTTTTGCGTGGAAGTTTTTGAATGATGACAAAGACAACTAAGAATAATAATTATTACGACCGGCCTCAAATTGGGCTCTGCCTCATTTATCTTTGGTCTGTCGGTGTCCTTCTGAAAGTCTATAAGTATGGAGATATATGATTAATTTTGAGGGGATTACGAAGACTGAGAAACAGTTCTTGCTTCCTGTTCTCCCAATAAAAAAGGAAATACAACACTTTCTATGAACGAAGGAAGATAGAGTCTAAAACAGCTAGTCCCTTTACCTATATAGCGCCACGGATATCGAATGACATTATAAAACACTTTCTCTTGCTCAATTTTTACACCAAGCTTATAAATCCTCAATCAAACGGCATTTAGAGGGAATTTCTACACAATAAGGCAAAAATAGACAGTGGTAAAAATCTCATTTATCACTTATCATAATTACACGAGAGCTTTTTTTGTCGAAGTGAGCTTGACATTTCGATGAGAATTTTGTTGCCTGGCAACTCAACGAGAAAAAAATTGCCTCTGAAAAAATTACGAGTAATTTTTTCTGGCAGTATTTTGAGTTAATTTGCCGGAAGGCAACTAGTTTATTCAATTCAACGGAAAAGTAAAATTGTTAAAAACACAATTCTTATACTTCACTTTCACAGATCAGCCCCCAGATTCTATTTCACGAATTCGATTGTCGAGTAGCTCAGACTGTGATTGTAGCATGCGCTGTACCGAAAATATACGCATATTCTAAGCAATTCGATAGTCGAATTCGTGAAATAGAATCTGGGCTCAGATATACTCTTTTGACAACGCAAGTAAAAATTTGACAAAGACGCCGTCAAATATTTTGTTACAATTCTGGTTGCCATGCTTTCAAGAGTTAGGTTCCGTTTTGTCGCTGAAAAACATAAGGCAAAGTTTTTTCGCTGTCATAATGACAAAATCACGGCGGCTTATGGGATATTTTATACATGAGTTACATGAGTTAAATTGTCGGTTGAAATTGCACGAGTGCATAAAAATTACCGATAATTTTGCAAGAAAGCGTGATATCTAACAATTGCAAGAGTTTATTTTCATATTCTGGCGAAAGGGCCCGAGTCTGAAGGACGAGGGCTCTTTTACAAAATATGAAAATAACCGAATGCAATTTGTATAAGATATCATGCTTGAATGCAAAATTATCTGGTCATTTTTATGCACGAATGTAATTCATTGGAATATTTCACGAATAAAGAAATTCTCAAGGAAATGTTATTTTTTGTTCATTTATACTTTCCTCTATAGATTGTATGGAGCACTCACCAAAACGCGAAATGTTTTTCTATTTTTGAAGTCTATCTGACATTCATTTGTGTTGTTTACTGACGTCTAGCGATGCGGTTTCAAATGTGTTGTTATGGTGACTTGATACAATGCAATTACCGCTGTAAGATTTCGATAATTGCATTGCTCTTATGGGACATTTTATATATGAGGGAAATACTCAGCAGAATATGTCATTCAAACCCAAACAAGACCTCAGAAAAAGTTATCTCTTGGGCTCATGAGTGGGCACAGTTTTCTCATATGCTACAAAAACCATCTCTATCAATCCAAATCGTAGAACTATATGAATCATCAGAATTCCACATTGATACAAACAGAAACAAAAAGTTATAGGGGTAAACCGATTGGTTTGCCACCTGATATATGTCCAGCGCGACATATAGGTAGGAGAGTAATTGTTTCGAATGATCTTTTTTTCTTTCTTCAAATGAACGAAACGCTTGTGAATGACATACACATCACGATAATTGATCAAAATCCATGATATGATAATTAAAAAAACACTTTATAGGGCGAATTTCATTAGACAATTTCCTACATATTGAGTTTCATACCTTTCTCCTCTAAATGCAAAAAAACCGAAATTTATTTAGCAGATTGTGCTCAACAATGCTTTTGGTTGCTAACATTGTTGACTCTCTTTTAGGCGAGAAATCACAAACAAGCCATAAATCAAGTCTATCCAATCATTACAAATGATGGTAAAAGCCATAAAATATTGACCTACGTAGGCGAACCCTACAATAATAATGTTGGGTTTTCAGAGAATAAACTATCAGACAGCCTACAGAAGGGATAACAGTAAATATATTGGAAATAATAAGGATGCAACTTTAGTGTCAAAAAGGTCTTCAAGTTAACATGTGGTTCTTGTCCCGAACTCTATTTGGTCCAAACGGGGAGATCTTTCATCAAAAGAATACAGAAACATAGAACTAGTTCTCTGAATGAAAAAACAAATTCAACATTCGGAAATCATTTTCTGACTGGAAGATGAGTTCAATGATGACTATAATGTATTGCATCTAGAGAAATGAGGTCTAACAGTAAACTGTTATAACTTTATATTATATTAGAAATCAATAGAATAGAGTAGTCGGAGTAATCGATAAATGACTTGAATAATTCTTCTTTTATCAATTTTTTTCATCATTACGAAATGTGAGTAAATACGATAAGTTTAGCAGGTGAGCTCGGGCAATCTACGTGATCAGTTTTGTCCAGAAAGGTTAGTTATGATATATATGTATTCATATACTAGCTGACTCGTGCCCACTTCTTTAGGCGTTAATTAGTTTTGTGATGCAATTATATTGTGTAGTTATTAGTATTAATCAAGTTCATCACAGCTCTGCCTTCTGAGCGCACTCGAAACAGCGTTTGAAAGAAGTCGAAAATGTTATAAACACTTTTTTTCACCCCGATAGACAATGAATTTCAATAAAATACAAAACATCAATCAATTCCATCAATTCTGTTGGAGAATATTTATACAAAATTTGAGGGAGATTGAAGTAAGTTGTCCCATACCAACTTAGACCCCGTTTTCACTCCCTTAGGGGTGGAATTTCGGATAATACTTTCTTATCAGATGCCTACGTCATATAAAGAACACACCCTCCAAGTTTCATATCTCTACGAAGCTCAGAGTCGGATTCATTGTAGTACCATAACATGCCTGAAAGAGCTTTTGTATAGTGAAACACAGTTGTGAGAACTGTCTTGTGAAAATGACACAATGAAATGATTTTTTTCAATTACGGTACTTTTCTTGAAGTTCTTCATTGATATTCATATGAAGATGAAGCAAAAAAAAACTGGAAGCATGACATTTTCATTCTGAATGTTTCGTATCAATTTAACTCCAATAACGTTTTTCCTTTTTTTCCAGATAACCCCCGAGACACCGTCTTGGCTTGAACCCCAAAAAACCTTGCGATGGACGTGATGAAGTCGTACTACGGCCGATACCAGTCCCCCGACAGCCAGTACCCCTCCCCCCCTGGAAGCTTCGACACGAGCTTCTTCCCCCAGATGCACCATCCCTACAAGACGGAACAGCCGTTCCCCGCTGCTGGGGACGGAATGAAGAGTCCCGAAACGTTCGACGACGTCAACACGTACGACAGTTTCATCTCGACGACGAGCGATTTTACGGAAATCAGCTCTCTGTCGGAGGCAGATAAATGCTCCTACGGCAATTTCAATTTCTTCACGCTGAAGAGGAGCCATTTTCATGGCGATGGCGACGACAAGAATACAGTGATTTTGAACCAGGACAGGAAAAGCTCGAGAGGTATGTGTGAATGTGAATTGTATTCAAACAGTTCTGGGTGCATTTTTGTATTACAACCCCCTACAACAAATCAGGGGACACATATGCCTATTCTTCTGACATACAGAATGTGCAGCATTGAATATCATTTCTAATATCCATTTAGAATTAGATGGAGATAGTAAATATGGACTTTTGTCTCTAGATCTCTGCAGAGCCTTCAACACTGTTAATCATGAAATTTGGTTGACTGGGTTATTCGATATAGGTATCAGGGATACTACATATATATGGTCACAAAATTATTTGAATGATAGAAAACAATTTGTGTTTCGGAACCCTCTGAGAGTTCATAGAAAGACATTGTGGAGTTCCACAAGCATCCATATTAGGACCTCTACTGTTTCTCATATAAATTAATTCAATTTTAGACATGAACATCAATGGAAAATTGGTGTTGTGCTGGTGATGCAACTTTAATATATATTTCAATAAAGATTTGCAAGTGATTCAAAGTCAAATGGGGAATGATTTGGAATAAATATCTATTTCATAATATGCGTGCCAATCATATCTCATCAATTTTCATTATTTTTCACGAGGACTGTTGTAAATAGCAACATTTGTTATATCTACTGCAATGCTAACGACATTTTCGACAATAATAATGAACTGGCCTTGAGTGACGAGAACACTGAATGCTACAGTTGAGAAAGTGAAACGGTAACGTGCCATTTTTGCGGAAACTATTGTTAGTTATTGAAGAGATTTATGGTTTTTGAGGGATTAGAAATCTACAATAATAAAGAAAATAAATGTTTTTTTTTTTAAGAAATATGAATGTTTATATAAGGGAATTCAATTTGACTATACTTACAAATATCTATAAAAATGATGAAGAAAAAAGCAACGGAATCATAGAAAAAAATTCTTGGTCATGAAATAGGAACAGAAAAAATATTGAAATTGCACTGCTTACCGTAGCAAGTATTGCTTTAAATTTATTTTGAATCTGATTTTACTATAATTTCTCAAGATATTTGGTGAAATTCCTACAAAGTAAATATAATTTATATAGCAAAATAATATCTAGAAGTAGGCTCCTTATAATTCGGTTTGAATAGGCATCTTATTATCTTATTCGTGAAATTGTCGATGTGAAGATTTCGTTGCCGACCCTCAAACTGAAACCAATTATTGGACTTTAGGTTAAACTAAATAATAATAAATCAGTTTCAAAAATTGTAGTGTTAAAAACTTTCTAATTTGGAAGAAAATGCAAAAAATCGGTAAAATGGCTTCCTCAATATTTCTATGTTTATTCCACAACAAATGAGTACTTTTTATTCTCATTATGGAATTCAATAGGATCCTTTAGAGAAATAAATGCAGATTTTTCTGATTTGAACGTGAATGAAAATCAGTTAGTAAAAAATGGACCCTGAGCGAGAGAGACCGGCTATAAAAAGAATAGGTAGATGTTGTGTACCGTTTCTTTTCTAGAAACTGTTGTGATATAACAATTATTGGAGAAATTGAAGGATTTTTAAGGAAGAACCTAAGTACCCAATTTCTTCTATTCGTCTATACTCAGGGCACACGATTCTCAGACCCAGATTCACTTTCCCCACGGGCGTGAGGATAAATTTTCCCTATAATAATAATGATAATGATTTTTTTCGTTTCAGGTCGCCGGAGAGTGGTGATAAGAGACCGGCCGACGTCCCCGAGCGTGATGCGCAAGCGCCGCCTGGCGGCGAACGCGCGCGAACGTCGGCGCATGAACGGCCTCAACGAGGCGTTCGACCGGCTGCGCGAAGTCATCCCCAGCCTGGACGCAGAACAGAAACTGAGCAAGTTCGAGACGCTGCAGATGGCGCAGACGTACATCGCGGCGCTCAGGGAGCTGCTCGAGAGAAACGACCACGACGGCAGATAACACACACGTGTTCACGAAGATATCTCGAAGAAATCTCTGAGTTATTTCATCCAGGGAATTTATGATGTCTTGAAGATTTACATACGGTGCGCAACATGAGTGTTACCTCCCCCTATCTAATTCGTTACCGGATTGCCGTTTGGTAATCAGTGAATCGCCTAGACAAGTCGATTTTTTATTTCTACAGTGCATATTTTCGTATGTATAGTTCGCCTCTTATTTCAACCCTAACTGGAGGGGAGCAACCCTTTCGAAAAATTAAAGTAGCGTGAGGTGGTTAGTGATAGCTCATTTGATAGGGGGTTTCATTCTTCATTCAACCGTGTAAAGGAATTGAAATTTGCTATACCAATTCACGAGTTATGAATATTTAAGAATATCGACAATTAACGTACCGCAATCACCCTTGGAATCAAAAGTTCGGCCCTGTATGAAATCGGTTTTGGTTCAGACGACAAGTGGGGCGTATTTGTCATTTGCGTAAATATTAACTGTACGTTTTCGTAGGTGTTTTTGGATGTTTGAGGATAAATGGTCAATACAAAACGTTAATTGTCGTTATTCTCAAATAACCATAACTTTTGAATCAATCCAGCGAATTTCAAATCCTTTGCACGGTTGAATAGAGAATACAACCCCCTATCAAATGAAATCGCTCACCTCCCCATGCTACTCAAATTTTTCGAGAGGTGCTCCCCTCCAATGAGGGATAAAATTAGAGATGAACTGATCATACTCAAATGGACATTGTAGACATGAAAAATCGACGTGTCACGGCAATTTCCTTACAAGAGTCCAGTAACGAGTTAGATAGGGGGTAACGCTTTTCTGATGCGCACTGTATATATCTTTCACATATCTTCAAGACGTCTTAAAGATGTATAAAATCCATCCTTTTGAAGATATTTTTTCATAACATCTTAAAGATATCTTTCTGTATCATCTGAAAGACATTATTCAATTATCTGATTGTCTTTTTCTATTCAAAAATAAGTATGGCATCAATATATTTTTTTTCAATCTTTTTCAAATGCATTATATCATCAATAACAGTTATCCTGTGTTGACGATATGGTCTGATTCATTCGCAAAAAGGAAGAAAGAGTCCATCTAAATCATATGGTACGACGGGCACTCCGAGCCTATGAAAATTGAATCAAATAGCAAGACAATTTTCTCCGAGCGAAACGAGATCTTGTTTGGGCTTTAATGAAATGTAATCCTGGTGGGTGAGATTTTTTCTAAAAATAGCTCTCTATTTTCCTTTCTGTAGATATACCTATGTTTTCTGTCTATTTGATTCAATTTTCATATATGCTTGGTATACAAATCGAGCGAGAACAAGTTATTTGTATCTAACCCAGTGCCCGTTGTGCCAGATAGGCAGGAGAGTAGCCATTTTACACTTTTTTTGTGAATGAATCGAACGTCTTTGAATGTACGCACATACCTATCAAAAGAGAGTGTTTTTAAATTTTTTATTTATTCTATTGAGGTTGTAATTTCTTTTTTGATTCGGGGAAGGAAGCCAAAAAATAATTAATCAAACTTCTACACAAAAATACCTTAGATTCCTCGTATATGAGATGAATAAAATAATTTTGGGATATCCTTCAAAAGTCTTAAGAAATTACGACATTATTTGGATACAAATGAGATATCTTTGAGATGTGCTGTGTTATATGGGCTACGAGGTATTAGAATGGCTACCTTTTATTTTCTCTGCTCGAATTTTTCAAAGTTCATTTCCTTCTCAAATTGAATCTCTTTCCCTAGAAATCGAATTTCCTAGCTTAGTGATAGAGGGTGTTTGCGGACTTATAATGTACTTACTTCACAGGCGTGATCAGGCCCGGATTAGCAACTATTTACGCCCTAGGCCAGAGTTCTACATTACGCCCCCTCCCAGCAGACGTTCGGGGGGGGGGGGCATTTTCGGCATATTAAATGGTGCGCTCTACCTTTCCGGCAGAACTAAAAAAAATTGTGTGGGAGATTGCAAATATCTCGGTTATTATTTAGATTATCAGTGATCTTACACATTCATTTGCAAGAAAATAATTCAAATCGATCAGTCAATAACAGCGAAATTCCAAAATGTGTGAAAAGGAAATACAGAAAAGGTTATGTTGTAAAATAAAACACACTACTTAATTAACACAAACAATACTGTATAATTAAGTAAGTACATTTATTAACACAACACGGTATTTACTAACGAAATGACTTTTAACATCGTTTTAAAATATCCTCTTCCTGGCTTTGGCTCAGGCAAACGATTGGATGGTGTTGGTGAAATCCAATGTTTTGGTTACATCATTTTCAATATTGAGGAGAGCGAGAGAGTTGAGCTTTGTTTGGGTCATGTTTGACCTATGGTATTCCTTGATCCTTTTTAAGCAGGAAAATGACCTAAAAATACAATTAAATTGTGACAAAAATTATACAGAAAACAAAGCAATAAAAAAGTAGACTATTCAATTTTATGAAGTGATTAAAGATTCATAAAAAATGTAGTATATTAAAAAGTTAGAGTAATTTATGGAATCATACTTTCCCATGAAAAACTGTGTGTGATCCAAAGAAGCTGACAAAGTAGACTTTGTTCAATATCTGTTTACGTTATTTTAGTTTAGATTAAAATCTAGAGCATTGAAATTGTAATACAAAGTGAACGGTTTGTTATTATTTGACTTACCTCTCGGCTGATCCGTTTGTTACTGGAGTACAAATAAACATTCTTAGCAAAATTTCGACATTTGGATAGATATCTTCCAATTTGTTTCCTATGATCCACTTGTACAAAGACAACGGCTTTTTATTTTTATTTTCTATTTTGTTTTGTTGACATGTGCGACCTCAGGTGGACAAGTTCATCAAAGATTGCCGGCTCTAAATCATTTTCAAATACACTGAGAAGTTTGTTAACCTCAACTTCAATTTCTTCTGTCGTGAGATCTGAGGGTTTGATTATTGCAACAAACCTTGTAACAAATTCCTCATAGGCATAGGCATGCATTCTTGCTGTTCTTGTTTAACTTCATCAATTATCGAAATAAATGTGTTAACTCTAAAGCTGTCTCTTCCAGTAGTAAAGGAAACTTCGCCATCTCGAGTCTCATCATCTTGAAGTTTTCTTACGTCTGTTATCAAGCTCATAAACTTTGGTTTCACTAACATCAAGTGCTTTGTTTTCATAAATATCAAACTGATTTCTGAGCTCTTCAAAGAAGGATATCAGTGAGTTGAAAACTTCTGTTACGGCCAATGCATCAGTGTCTTCATTTTGCACGTATTTTCATTCACCGGGCACCCCCCCTCCCACCTACACTTCACTTATCTTTCCAGGCAGCGCCGGCTTCTCGCTACTGACGCTCGTCTAGGAAAATAAAAATATACAACATTTTTTTGCCATCCCTTGCCCTGCGCCCCCCGCAAGCTTGCGCCCTAGGCCATGGCCTAGGTTGGCCTTATGGGTAATCCGGGCCTGCGTGATACGCATACTTTATTGCGAATTTTTCGCAAAATTCACAAGACAGTTTGGTTGGTTAAACTGTCCTGTTTTTTTTCACTTCTACTATTTTAAACCGTTCATTACGTATTTGACAGCTGTTGCTGTTAGGTAATGGCTCATTTAGAATGTGTATTCTAAATTGATTGCGACCGCTTCCAGAATTGTTTTTTTTTGTAAATTGAAATTTAGGAAATTTATCGTTCAACAGTTCGTGGATTGATAGTGTATCTAGTTATATCCATGATTCAACAAACAATTTTTTTGCTTACTTGCTTTCATTTTGTGTCTCGTCGAACATTGAAAATTAGGAATAACGAAGAAAGTTGTGCTACACTACCAGAAATTACCGCACCACCATGGTGGGAGTAGAAAAAGTATAGTATGCGACTCTGGGTTGAGGCCAATAATTATTAATTAAGCACTTAAGCACTTTCTTTTTCCTTTCCAGGAGAGAGATAATCAAAAAAATAGATTTCGTAACACCTTATATACTTCAAATCAATAGTATCAAAAATAAGTCTAGCTCTAGGAAAGAAATAGAATTTCGGAATACAGTTGAGTTTTAAGAAGAATCGTCATTTCTTGAAAAAAGCTTTCAAACAATCGAGAATTTCAGCTCCAAAAATGAGATCAATGAACATAAGCGAAATGTGGAAACAAAATACCTCATTTATAGATATAAGATGAGATCTGAATTAAAAGAGATCTTAAAATGTGGCCCTTTTATATAACCTAGCCCTTTGAACTCTCATTTTTACAGCTTATAGTTGGAGAGTGACCAAGAGTCTGAAAACGACGCAAGTGCCTTCAGTGAGATTCTTTGCCGTCCTGTTATTATTCTAGTCTGATTCCAAATATCTGTCCATTCGGTAATTTGTAAATTTCTAGTTAAAAAAGGGAGTGAGAGAGAGAGAGAGAAGTTATTTTGCACATATTATTATATAACTTTAGGATACTGATCCCTGTTTCTCCCGCTCTTGTAGTTAGGTTGTGTAGTTGTAAGTTATAGGAAAATGAGTATTCATTTTGTATTGAGGATTCCTTTCACTCAAATTTTGTAATTAGTCCATGTTTTCAATAGTTTTATACACGAATATATATTTTTTATATTATTTGAAGTTCTAATTGAATTTTCACTTCTTTTAACTCAGTCCATTACTTGGTGGTCCAGCAGGAGGGATGAAACTATTGTCCCTTTGTTTTTGTCAATTCTGCTAATCAAACATTTACCATACTGAACTATTGTTGTGCTACATATTGGATAAAAATACATTAGGGGGATATTTCCCTCTACGAAAAATGGCTTCAGGAAGCTTCCAACTGATTTAAAAAAAATCCTGTGTGGATTACAATTCTAAAAAAATGTGAAATAAAAAAAATGTGGCGTTATCTATGTCACACTAGTAAAAATTATCATTCGTTTGGTAATGAATTACTCTTGATGTTGTGTTCCAAAAGTAGAAGTACAAAGACAACCTATTGTACTTACCTCTACATCATGTAGTACCGTTGGCCAAATATCTAGAAAGAAATCATTTGATCAACAAATTTTCAGAAGAAGCACAGATCAATTATATTCAATGGGGTTGCAAACGAGGGCATCCTGTAACTGAAAAAACTATTACGAAAATTGTCTACACAAGATATTTGCATTTGAAAAGGAATTTGCCTAGAAGTTTTGGGAACGGAAGCAGATTTAGTTTCCGAAACGTTAACGATTGTGGTAGGTTACAATACAAACCCAGAAAATTGAGGAACAAACTATTGCATTGTTTCATGTTCCTGTAAGTAGCGCCATCTATTAGGTAATAGTAGAAACTTGCTCTCTTTTTATGCCATTACTCTGGTCCAAACTTCTTCGCCATCTCCTGACGAATACCATAAGTAGCTGGTCAATCTATTGTTCTTGCTCTGTTGTTGATTCTAATTATTTCTAATCGAAATTCAGTGATTGTATCATTGCTTTGAAGAGAAATAAGATCATTTTCAGAAGCCTAACTGAGATGGAGCTCAAAAAGAACTTCTTCTAGGGTCACTGGATCTAGTAAGCTTCGCTTACTCGGGTACGGACATTGGGTGGAGCTAATCGGAACGATTACCCAAAAATTGACCAATGGCATTGCACTGTAATTTGTTTAAACAAATTAGAAAAGAAGAAGACAAACTGTCATTTTTCAAATTGATGCAAAATGTAAACAATCACAAGGGTTTTCGACTAAAATTTTGAAACTTCAAGAATGTTCGTTTTATAAAGATATACAGATGAAAGTCTAATTCAACACAGGTAAAAAATGTGAATGAACTAGGATGTCCTTTCTTTTAGGGCTACCTACGCTGACAACTGATTTAATAATTTGTATGTTTGATACTTTGGAAATGAAGACTATTTTAATCAAGTTACTGGGATTAACAGCAGATTTATGAAACAGTTTCAAGTAAGATGAAATGGTCATCTTTCTGAATAATAATTGTTCATATGGAATAGTAATGTTGAACTTCTTGTAGTGGATGCTCACTTCGTAAATTTGTGTATTTGGTGATTCTTTCTCAGAATTTCCCATTTGAAGAAATAACTTCTACCTATAAGTTCCAAGTAAACATTTACAACAATTTTCGCCAGGGCCTCGCCCATTGTCCGTACCCGAGTAAGCGAAGCTTACTAGATCCAGTGACCCTAACTTCTTCAACTCAAAATTGAGACTTTGAAATTCGTAGTGTCATTTTGATACAGAAATTGTTCACTTCTACCATTGTCTCATCTTTGAACAATAATAATGCTTCAACCATTATCATCACTTCCGAGCTAGTAATTCTGTACTAATCATTACAGAACATTTCGAGGTCAAATATTTTCGGTTATAATTGCACGAGTGCATAAAAATTACCGATAATTTTGCAAGAAAGCGTGATATCTAAAAATTGCAAGAATTTATTTTCATATTTTGGCGAAAGTGCCCGAGTCGAAGGACTAGGGCTCTTTTACAAAATATGAAAATAACCGAATGCAATTTGTATAAGACATCACGCTTGAATGCAAAATTATATGGTCATTTTTATTCACGAATGTAATTCATTGGAATATTTCACGAATAAATAAATTCTAAAGGAAATGTTATTTTTTGTTCATTTATACTTTCCTCTATAGATTGTATGGAGCACTCACCAAAACGCGAAATGTTTTTCTATTTTTTAAGTCTATCTGACATTTATTCGTGTTGTTTATTGACGTCTAGCAATACGGTTTCGAATGTGTTGTTATGGTGACTTGATACAATGCAATCAATTACCGCTGTAAGTTTTCGATATAATGCAATTACCGCTGTAAGTTTTCGTTAATTGCATTGCTCTTATGGTACATTTTATATATGAGGGAAATATTCTAAATAAAACACTATTGTCAATTTCATTTATTATATTCAATTGACATTTTCTGTCGTCAAGAACTGGCTAAAATTTAACCTGTAACAAGAAGAAACAATTATATGTAAAATTTCAACTGATATCAATTATTTACTATCACACAAACTATAATCCAACTAACAGGTCCTCAAACAATATACAGGTTACCAAGAACTTGTATGTGACACTCAAAGAGAATTCATGCAAGCCAACTTGTATTCAACTTATCTTTGAAAGTTTTATTAGAAAAGGGCATTCATGCAACAACTCCCAAACTTGAATAGCGAAGATATGTGAGACTGAAATTTTTCGAGCATTAGCAGAAAAAAGTTGATAAGTTGCTAGATATAATGCATGAATACTTCTATTTGATTTCAAACATCGAACTCCTTAAGTGACTAACTTGAATTGAATACAAGTCAAGTTGGCTTGCATGAATGCACTTTTAGAAACCTAGTAATCAATCAACATATAACTTTCTCCTAACTCGAACTATCCTTCGTTTGGAAAGAGCACGGGAAGGAGGATTCACCTTGGAGTTTTCACAGCTATCTTCATGCAGCTTGAGTGCTTTCACACTGCCAACAAAATCACACTCTTTGTTATGACAAGTTAACAGCAAACTGTCTGACAACTCTTCCACAGCATAGTTCCTCGAAACTACAAAGTCAGCTTCGCAAGTGGGGCATCTGAACAGCCTGTCTTTGCACTTGTGACAGATGATGTGACCAGTCTGGCAAAAGAATATCGGAGAAGACATGTAGTCCTTGCAAATGGGGCACTCCAGGGTCCTTCTCATCAAGTCCATGTTGTCTACATGATTGTCTGGGTCAATTATTATCCTGCCAAACACATTGTCTGACTTCAGGATGGACTGTAATGACTGCAAATCCAGTTCAGTGGTCATTTCAAACTGCTTGCCATAGCATTTCGCATACTTGTGCAACTTCAACTCACAAGTTTGCATGTAACACTTTATGCAATGCACCCTGTCGTCGTACGGCACTATTTTCTCTCCTGGGACAGACACTTTTCGGTCTTGCGAGGTGGACAGGACTAGCTGGTACTTCTCATCCATACAAGTTGCCACCGAATATACAGACACCCGCAATTTCTGCCCGTTGTTGCCGACCAAGCAAAAGTATGGTTTGTCTGCGTAAACCAACATACCCAAGAATGGTTTAGCGGGTACAGGCTGGGAATTGAGTCTGTAACGCTTCGAAACCCCATTCATAGCTTTCGAAAGAGGATGGCACTCGGTGAAGTGTGCCACTGTCTCGGAAACTTCGATTTTGGCTCCGCAGGATTCGATTGGGCACCTTATGGTGCGATGAGCGCATATTAGCTCGTGGTCCTTAACATTGTTCCAGGGTATCTTCTCTTCGCAGCCACTGAAGATGCACGGGAAGGACATGAACTTGGCGACTCGTTCGTATGTGAAGTTCCTCACTGTGATCAGGGGATCGGAGAAATCGCATCTTCCACACTGGTACTGGGTTCCCTCTATTGACGATTTGATGGGCGGTATTGAGAGATAGCTGAAGCAGAAAGAGCATTTTAGGAACAACGCGTCCTCATCGGGCAATATCATCGAATTGGAAGCCATTCTACACAATGTTATTTCATGCTAAAAACAGGAAATAGGAGAGTCAGAAATAATGTGTATACGGTAATACGGTTTTTGAATTCATCTATTATTCTCGTGCCATGTGTCACCTGTCATCAACTGACAATATTGACATTGACAGTTTCATTTCAGGAGTATGTTCGTCTTGTCGGATCAGAGGCGTTTTCTGAAGCTTTTGTATTCAAAACTCTATCTCTCTCTCACTATCTGGCTGCTGTGAGAAAGAAGGAGACCGACGAATACGTTTTGAATACATGAGCGCCAGAAAACGCCTCATATCTTGCCGATTTTTGACATTAATCACGCGTAAAATGTAAAATAACCCATTCATTGGGACGGCAACACCACAGTAAAGGATGGCAACACTGTTTGGAATTTTTTATTATTATTATTAGGTTTGGTTTGAGGTTAAGCACAAAAACTTTTTTTAGTCATTGAAAAAACTGACTAATTTGAAGAAAGTACTACAAAAGCTGTACGTTGTTCATATTAGAATTGAATAATGAAGGCGTTGTACTTCTTCAGAAGGTATAAATGTATAGTATCTTCGATATAGATGGTTTTATTCTCGAAATATCATTACAGGAATATTTTTTCGAAAGACAAACTGTTGTGTCCTATTTATAATGAAATTTCACGTCTCCGTATGGAAAAGAGCACCCAAAGTAGCAGCTCCAGTAGTGACAGCAGCAGCAGTGATTCCGACAGTGATGATCCAGCTCGCCAAACCAAAACGGATTTGAAACCAAAGAAAGAGGAAACTCTCAATAAATTGAACACATTGTTGCAACAACTGGTTGAGGTAAATGAGACTGGCTATTTTTTAGTTATAGCATAAATAATTTTGCATAGTGGACCTCCGAAGAATGTTTTTTCAGAAAGATGTTGTTGCCAAAAGCTCCAATCTAGAACTAGCAAGGCCTACAAACAAACGTTTGAAAGAAGACAG
Organism: Zygogramma bicolorata; assembly: GCA_032362365.1. NCBI lineage: Eukaryota > Metazoa > Arthropoda > Insecta > Coleoptera > Chrysomelidae > Zygogramma > Zygogramma bicolorata. Next base: position 616,052 of record JAVJAQ010002763.1, read on the forward strand.
TGGTGTTGAGCCTGAGAAGATGGAGACAAATGGTGAGTTTGATATTTTCATTCAGTTATGATCTCTACATTCATTTGTGGTATCTTCAGAGGAAAAAATGGTGAAAGTTGTAAAAAATGTAGCAGAAGAATTGGGAGGTGATGTACGACAAACTGAATCAGAGCTGCTCTCAAAACTATTGAGTCCTCCCAATATTTTAGAACCATCAGCCAACACTTTAAGGTAACGATTGTGATAACAGAAAATGTTTACTCACTCACAGTGTTTCAGTGAAATCATCAAAGGCATGAAAATTGACAGAGAACCAAAGTCCAAGGAACACACCAAAGCTGATCAGGTAAGGAATATATTACAGCAAGTTTATAGCAAGCATGGAGATGAAGAGTCTAAAACTGAAAAGAAAATGAGGAGGACAACTCAAGCCAGGCCAAAACAAGAAAGGTATGATTTTTGAGTTGGTAGTTTCTAACGAAATCATATTAAAATATTTACATTTGATATTCAACAGGTAAAGAATATATATTCTAGTTCCTTCCATCATGAAGTTGGTAAATCATTGCAACAGGAAAAGCATTACTTTCACTTTCCTAAAAATCAAAAACTGATGGATTTTTTTCATTGAACGTTATTGATGGCCCAATTCCTAAATTCGAACTGACTTAGTTTTCATCCTTAATTATCCTGATTTTGACTTAAACTATAATGTTTGTAATGCCACAATTCCACAAGTTAGGGAAAAATGGCTTCTTATTTGATTTCAAATTTACCTTTAATATCACTGTTAAATATTTTGACAGGAGACATTGAAGGAATTGGGAGCAGCTATAAGAACCCCAGGACCGAATTTTACATTTGGTAGACCTTTCAGATGTTTTGTAATTTGAAAATGAAAAAACAAAACCGATTTTGATCCTTAATAAATCAAATGCAATCAATGCCAAAATAGTCTTGCATAGTAAATGTTTTCCAATACAATTTTGTTCTGAGTAGTAACCAGAGACATCGTAAGCAAGATAGAATACTTCAAGTATAACCTCTAAGCGAATTCCTTCTTCAATGTAGCAGATAAAGAGAGGTTAAGAAAGATAGAGTTATTCAAGTATAGAAGTATTCAAGAATAGAATCATTCTGTCCTTCACAATAGCCCTATTTAGGTTCGCAATAAATACTCATATAGTACGGTTCAAAATAGTCACTCACCCAATTATTATAGATATATTCATGTCATATCAAATAACTTTCATTTAAATATAATTCATTCCAATAAAGGAAAGAATAACCCCATTTCATTAGCATTATTAACTTTCAATGAACTACCAGAAAAAATAAAATCATCCAAATCCATTCATATTTTTTCAAAGGAACTAAAAAAATATTTGCTTGCATAATGATGTTCACCAAATTATCAAATGAATAATATACTCCAATTTATTATTTATAGTACATAATTTTATATATTTTTTTGACTTCCTCATACTGGAACCCTGTTCTGTCTGGAAGCTGTATATTGAATAAATAAATAAATAAGGATTATATGGAAAACTGTAATAAAGGCCAGTCCATTAGTTACCGTCAAACGGGGTAAAGTGAACCAATATGAGGAAAGTTCGGAATTATGCGATTTCAAAATACGTCAATTCTAAGAAACAGAAGGGGGACCTAAGTTAGTGCCGAGATGCGTTGGATGAGCTGAACTCATTCATTTTCCGTACAATTTACAGGACTGAATTAAATTTGAGTACTGAACATTTTTTTGTATTCTTCAGAGTGATTAAAAGAATAGATCTTTTTGGAAGCGAACCTTTGGGCATATTCACGAACGAAGAAAACCTGAAGGAGGTTCCCGGCAACAAAACTTGGCAAGCTCTCTACGAACGCGATCTGAAACTTGCTGTTACCCATCCGCCTGCCAATTACTTCCAGCAAATGATTTTGTGGACGGAACAGGGAAAGTTGTGGAAGTTTCCCATCGATAATGAGCAAGGTACAACTGGTTTGAATATGGTCGAGTTTTCAGGCCCCCTCCTTCATTCATATTGAATTTCGAAAATATACTGTTTCTACAGCCTTGTAACATAACTTTACTGGCAGGGGTTTAAAGTACACTATGATGTAGTTGGAACCTAAGCAATAAAAACGATAATCGGACATAAAAATATTAGGTCAAATGTGATAGCTCACACCAGGGTGGAGCAGAATCTGATTTTTAATAAAAAAATCAAATCATTGATTTTTTGAAAAAAATCACGATTTATTTGATTTTTTTAATTTGAATTTAAAATTTGAACATTTTGATTCTTTGAAATTATTTTTGATTATTTTAATGTATAGGTCTGAAAATTTTAATACAATTTGTGGCCCAAAAACTTGTGAAAACGCATTTGTCGCGCTTCTTGCAAGAAAATTCTCGTCGCGATTTTTTTTCCTTCTGTCCTTTACACTCGCTATACAGTGCCGAGTGAGGCACGAACGCGTTTTTTGTGCCTTTTGCAAGAATATTCCTGTCGAGGCTTGTTTTCCTTCTCAACCTATAAATTGACGTTGCCCAACAATTTCACGCATTTCGCTAGTTGTACACTCGGATATTAGAAACAGATTAGGCATAGAAAGGAAAAGAGAGGAAAACTCGTGTTTTTGTTTGAATTGTATAACGAAAATGAATAGACTGAAAATATACAGTAATAAAATTTAGGTGTTACGTTTAGTTTAAGAATTTGGTATTATTTACTTCTCTTTTGTTACTTTTGCTAAAAGCAGATACTCATTCTGATCTTCGAGAAAACTTTTATATTATGTTGTTATCTGGTTCTGAATAAAAAAACAAAAATAGATTCAAATCATGAATTCAATTTTAAAATTCAATCGATTCAAATCATGATTTTAATCAGCCCAACCCTTGCTCAGAAGATTATGTATTCCCCTTTGATATAGTTTTGGGAAATTTGACATTGGATTTCAGTTTTTTCAAACTCAACCCTGTAAATCATCAAAATCCCATCTGTTCTTTTCAGATTTGGATGAAGAGAAGAAAGTATACTTCGCCAAGCACATATTCTTGGAGGAGCATTTGGAGCCGTGGTGCCCCCCTAGAGGGCCCATCCGACATTTCATGGAGCTGGTTTGCGTCGGTCTCTCCAAAAACCCGTACCTCACCGTCGAAGCCAAGAAAGAGCACATAGAATGGTACAGGGAATACTTTGAGGACAAGAAAAAGCTGCTTCAAGAAGTTGGAGCATTTCCTGTTGATAGCGCTCTGGAACAAAAAAGGGTTGAGTAGTTCTGGGTTATTTAGTTATCTTAAGTGCAAATATTTAGTTGAAGAAATAATGTTTATTTATTAATTATAACGGGTAAATAAATGAGAGAATGGAAGTGTACAAGTTTATGAAGTTCCTGAAGTTATTTATTACCAGTTGCATAAAAACTCTAGTTTGTTAACTGATATCCTTTTTAGTCGAATCCTCTCGATCTGAGAAAACAAGGGGAGAGCTTACATTTGCTGATGTTAGATGGGGATACAAATGCGATCTGCAGCCAATCAGGCGGCAGCTTACGAGTGAATTTCGATACCGACGGCTAAACTCTGGCGGGATCTTTCGTTTACCAATAGCCGCCTACAGACAAGTTTGACACTTCGATTTGAAGTGAAATTTGAATGTTTGGGAGATCCGATGAAGTTTCAACATTTGGTTTTATTTACAGTAAAGGAAGTAAAAACTGGCTGGACTGATTAGAGACCAATTACAGATACTTGGAGTAACTTGAATTTTGTTAAGAAAGGTGCCCAGTATCCGAGTAAACAACTTCCGTTACTGGGAAGAAGCGCGGGGGGTGGGGGGGGGTGGCACTCATTGGAGGGGTTAAAAAAATAATTAAACCAATCGATAAATTATAATTTTTTAACATAAAAACATTGATTGCAATTTTTCATAAAAATACACCCCTTTCGAGCAATAGCGCAAGGAAAAGTGTGATTTTCGCAAAAAAAAAATTAAAAGTTTTTAAAGTTTTTTTTAAATTTACTGAAAATCTGTTAGTATTACAAAAAAAATTATATATTACATATATGAAGTATTTTAGTTGACAAATAAAGTGGTTATTGTTTTATTTTTGTACGATTAATATTAAAGGAGATATGACATGGCAAAAATGGTTGCTTAACGAAAAATGAAGAAACCGGATCGTTCTGGCGTAAATATCTCGAAAAATATAACTGTTACAAAAAAAATGATTCCTATCATTTTGTAAGATGACAAAATCGGGAAAATTTTGAGACCAACCAGGACCATTCAAAATGAGAAGAAAAAAGTTATGGGCAAAATAATTTTTCAAAAATTTTTATTGCCAATTTTTTAGCGCCATATGAGCTAAGGTGCTTGGAAAAAAAATCCTTTGGTGAAAAGTCAGACCACTTCGTCCTAAATATGTTCGGCCATTTTTGGCCCCATCGGGTAATTATTGTTTGTTTTGGCCTGCTAATAAAGTTGGGTAAAATCGTGTATTTTTTAAAACATTTTCAGTTTTTGGCCAGCAGCGTGAACATTATTTATTTTAAACAGCCAAATTTTTCAGCATTTATTCCAGGATTTCAATTTTTTGTTATAATTTTTCATCTGTAAGCAAATTTGTCCGTTTAAAATTGCCTATTTTATGTTTCTAACGGTAAATGCTATTTTTTGTCGGGCGAAATAAAAAAAATTGGTCCATCCAATTCAAATGTTGCATATGACATGAAATTTCGGCGATAACCTTAGCTTTAAAATGGTTCCTGGTACATCTCGTCATCATTAGACAAAAAAAAAGTTATGACCAAAAAACCCTTTTTTCCATCAATCACATAAATTTTTTATAGTTAATCCATTGGGACCCTCTATTTATAAGTTTTATGAACATTTTGGAGCTTTGCCCAGTAAACAAACTCTTTTACTCGGATACTTGACACCTTTTTTGACAAATTCCAAAAAAATTTAAGTTGATCTGAGTGGTCTCGAATTAGTCCTTCATTTTACTAAAAAAATTTACTTCCTTTACTGGAGTAATTTTAGTTCCATTTCACAGTACAGTTTCTGTTCCTTTTCATGTTTTTCTTGGTACTGTTTCTATTGTTGATTTTTGCCTCTAGTTACTTGAATGATACGTACTAGCACTAAATTGAAAGTTACTGGTATTGATAACCAGAGTCATGAAGTGCGCCTCTATTGGCAACCTAAGTGATTCTTTATTCTTTAGATTTGTTAAAAAAATCAAGAATGTGAGAAGTTAGATTCAGGTATAACCACCACCACCAGGCTTTTTTGCATCTTTTTCATTGCACTATTAGGATTTCAAATTAAGATCGCTGCGCCACATTCATAAAAACTCCAATATTCACTATTTTGACAAGGTTCAAGGTTCGGACGTTGTCGTTGTTTGAAAATCCCAAACCGTAAAATTTTTTGAGCGACTATTAGTTTTTAGTGTTTTTTTCACTTTTTATGTGAACGTTAACCATGAATTGTGCTTGTTGAACATTACTAATTATTTCAATCATATTTCCAAATAATATTGCAGCGCCCTTTCGACCAAGACTTCTACTAATAAGCACTACTTTGACATAGTTTGAAACTTTTCACCAGAGAGCCTATCGCTCATCTTGAAATCCCAAAACTACAGTCGGATATAATTCCATTTGCAACTTCATTTGGATCTTCATGCTAGGTCAAATTTCACATATTGGAATTTTTTTCCAAAAACCTTTATAAAAGAGAAGTATTTGCGAGAAGCTCTGAAAACGGAAACAAATCTGTTTAACGTCAACAAAAGTTTTGTATACACAAATGCGAAATTGTTTCTTCTGGGTTTATATCCGTTGGTTTTTCTTGGATTGTTCGACGTTTCGACTTCCATTTTGAAGTCATTATGATGGATATCACTCCCCCTACGGAACAACCAAGCAAAACAAAGCAATGGCTGCGTCTAACAGCTTACAGCGCTTAAGCCCCAGTTTTCCATGATGAAATATCAAATTTTGTGAAGCGGCTTTGAGCACTGTAAGCTGCTAGATGCAGCTACTAACTTCAGTTGTCTGTCCTGCCTCATAGATACCGGAATTTTATAATACTTCTCGCTCAATATTTGTCCGACCGTGAACTCTCTCACGAGTTGTTTGATCCGTTGTTATAGATCGATTATATCACTCACCGCTACGTTTGACTTTCAAACGGAAGACCGAGGTTCGATTCCCCCCCGCCAGGCCACCATGCTGGGATATCACACGTCAAAAGGTAAGGCCTCGTTGATCCATTGCTCGCATCGACTTCTGAGGGTTGACGTTCGTCAGCTGGTTAACGGAAACGAACAATTTTGGAAATGTTTTTTATAGCGCGAAATAATAAAACAGTTGTGTTCATATATTTATTATTGAAATAAACTAGTACAACTTGCGAAATTAAAACTACAACTGCCAAAGAACCCCCAATATCTTATGGGAAATGCTTCGAAGTAAAATCCGGAAATATTTCTAATAGCTAGAAATATATCTCGTCAATAGCTAGAAGATACTATACACCGAACCTTCGCAATTCGGTACTTCATGAAGATTTTTGTTCTTCAGGGAAAATTTTCTCAGCACGAGGACTAAGTTGAAAGAAAAAATTATTCGAATAAAAAATCCGCGTAATTAGAAATCACGACATGCCAGAGTGAAAGATTTTCAAGAGAATCTTGCTGGTTTTCACTGAATTTTTGTTGTTAGCTGGAGATTATGCCATAAAGGTTGAATGGAAATCGTCTTACTCGTTGCTTCATTTACGTAAAATTGTCTCGTTTTGAAGACTCAACAACCGACGATTTCGAATTGAATTTCAATACTAAATATTTACCAAGGGGTAAGGTTCGGTGTACACACTTCAATAAGATAAAACTTATATTAAAATCTATATACTACGTGTATATTGTTTTGCTAAGAAGCATCTAACCATTTAGACTAACTATTGAAAAATCTACGAGTTTCAAGTTCATTTTCAAAATCATACAGTAAGTGAAATTACTGTCATTAAAACTAAATAAGTGCATCAAACTCCAGTTAACAATCTAATATGTAGTTACCATCAACTATAATACCTGGATATCTAAAGCATTTTTGAATATAAAAACAAAAAGAATCCATGATCCCGTTTAGGGAGCAAAGTTATTCCTATGTATATTTTGTTTGGATATATTATCATCAAACATGAGTTACTAAAACAAACACCGATATACAGTAATATGCATTATTATTTCGCCCAAGCTTTCGAATCAAAAAACTTGAAAGCCTAATTTTGGCGGTACTAAACAACAAAAAATCAACAATTGTGATCATAGATATTAATATTCAAGGTCCAACCAAACAATACCTCTGATAAAAAACGAAATGAGATATCTCTTACTAGAAACGTCAGTCACAATCACTGAAATATACTCGTAAAACATACATTTCGGTCAATAATTATTTCAACCCTGAATACTGAATATTACATGCTACCCCACACCTGACACCATGCTGACTGCCCACATATGCAGGACTTTGAAGACTATGTACCAAAATTTCAATTCTGCCATAGACGTGATCTTTATGAATATTAACGATAATCACTAGAATCACCATTTTCAGCAATAAGATGGAAGTTGTAAGGGTTTTTTGCAAAAAATGCAGATTCTTCATTAGACAGAATCACAGTCAGTTACTGTCATATTCAAATTACGAGTGCGGCAATACACTCAAGTTATCAATGATGAAATTGATGCTGAACGTTGTCAATAAAGTAATTACTATACTAGGAACGTCCGAAATAAATCTGTCAAATCAAAAAAAAATCGAATATATGTTTGGTCCTTCCAAAAAGTATCTTGAAGATCCCTAAAGGCTTCATCAGAAAATGTTTTTCTCCGATGTCGTATCAGAAATATTAACATACAACTTAGTGTCAGGTGGTCAACAGCTAGAAATAAAATTATCCAAACTAACTACTTATATCTTACTGATCGTTATTTTGTAATAAAGGGACTTTGATTCGAAAAGGAGTGGCTTGAGCAAATCCCACGGCACGGTGATAGCGGTCGCATGGGCCTTGTTCGGGATGTCAGTCAACTTCTGGCACACGTTCGACAGGCTGAGGGTGAGCCCTAGCGGGGATTTGTCGTAAAACTGGAGTTGGTAGCGATACTTGGGTTCGTTGTCTACCATACCTGCATGTTGTAAGTTGAATTTGTAGGCGTTGAATCCGCTACCTGGAAGTTTCAAAACGATTGTGATACACCAGTCGTAGTATATTTTCTCCGAGGGAGGAAAGTAAATCATTTCTCTCAAGAAAAATATTGTCTCTTGAGAGAAAGTTTTTATCTTTTGCCAAGGTTTGTATACTATTTCATGAACAGTCAACCGAAATGATTTCATAAAGTGAACAAGAAATTCATAAAGCTCCCAACAAATGTCACTGTTGTCATTGATAAATGTCATTCACTTACACATAGAGGTTAAAAATATTTACATGTATAAATATTTCGGTTTCGTTCTATTGAATACCTTTTTTCGTATTTCAAAATTGCAAGAGGTCATTCTGAAACTGTGATGCTTTAAAAGCAACTTAAAAGATATTAAAAAAATCTGCATTTTTGGAAGAGTAATTCATATTGCAATTCAAAACCGGTCTTTATTCTTCAAAATATACGCTGTTTCGGAAATATATATCAATGTTTATATTAATATTGACGGCAGGAATTTTTTAACTGAAAACTTACCTCGATTTTTCACACGTTAGGGTAATCTTCAAACATCTATATGCAATTATTAAAATATAAACCTATTCAAGTAACTTAATTGATTTTTTTTCTTGTAGACAAAAATTGAAAATTTTTTATACTACCTTAATATTTGTTTGTATTTTAATGAAAGGATGGTGATTTTTTAGAACTAACTGAAACTGAAGGCGTGCAAAACGTTTTTGGAAAAGGCAAATGTTATTGTTAAATCGTAATTCAAAAGAAACAAAGTCTTTACAGATAACACCCTGCATTGAGGACCACAGTGGTGTTCTGACAGATTTTATTCTTGTATGAAATCGCCTGTTTTATAATTATTTAGCTTATCAAAGAAGTATTACTGCTCTATAGAATATCGAGCGAAAAATAGAATTTTCTCATTATGAAATGTAAACGATCTTTTTCAGTGTTTTTCATAGACATCTTAAATACTCGGACTAGGCTTTAGACTTGACTAGATCATCAGACTAAAGGAAGATGCAATGCCGTGGTTCGAAATATGACTAATATACCGGCCATTAATGGCTTGAAAATTAAGTCGACGAATTTGAAGATTTCTTCGAAGAAGAATCGCTGTACCTATTCGGTTTCGGTTTATTCATCTTTGACTATTGAATTTATGTAATATCGGATTCGAAAATAGTGTTTCTAATGGTACTTTTTTCGGATGTGAAGATCTGAACACTTCCTAAATCCCCGTGCGTATGGAAATAATAATAATAAAAGTAAGTTTTCAACCAAGAACTTATTCTTCACAACATCTTCCACTCAAATATTTTCCGCCTTGACTTGAATGCATGTTGAATGGGAATTTGACTCGATAGCCCGTCCAGGTATTCTAAAAGGTGTATTGTGTTTTCAAACGAAGGAAATCATAGCTCTCATCTCCAACGGAAACCGGCTCACCTTTGATGCTGAACCTGAACAGCTCTCCGAAGACGTATACGGCGAGGAAGGCCTCCTTCTTGTCGCTCACCTCCCTACAGAGCTCGCCGTTGGCCGGCACCACGTCGCGCGCGTGCCTCTCCAACAGGTGGTTGTACATGCCGGTCCTGAGGCACTTGTGGCCGCACCGCAGCAAGCAGCTCGTCTCCGTCAGCTCGCACACATCTTCGTGCGCACGCACCTTCAAGAACACGATCAAGATTATCACATCGTGCGGTTTTTGCCACGAAGTGTATGTTGGTCAAACGGGGAGATCTTTCACCGAAAGAGCTAAGGAGCATAGAAGTAGTTTGTTGAATGAAAAAACAATTTTAACATTTGCGAATCATTTTCTGACTGAAAAACATAAGTTCAATTATGAATATGATGAATAATATTATCCATGTATAAACTTATTGATTTATCATGACGAAATATGATAATTAGGATCAGTTTAGCACCGCATCATGCAGCTCGTTTCAGTCATATTGCAGATATCTTCTTGCGCGCGCACCCACTAGCACCTAATCAATATACCAGGTGTCCAGAATGTACTTAACGGGCGATGTGTCCGTCATTAAAAAGTTAGTTGCGGAACAAAATATAGTTGTTTTCCAACACTCCCCAAAATTTACCCTTTTTTTGTAATTGCACTTCCCCCTTTTTTATTCCAATCATTATCAAGGATAATATCTTGGAGGTACAAAAATGGTGCGAATCAAATCATTGAGCTATGAATTTGGCAAAAATATCAAGTTTTTTTGTAATTGCGCTCCTCCATTATGTTGAGAGTACAAAAATGGCGTGCTTGCTGTGTGCTTGTTTATGACTAAAAGATGTTCATCTTTCTACAATAAAGTACATTTTGGATTGCATTAATTAGATCAATTTTTAATACCGAATTGTTTTATACTATTCCTAGTGATGTAATAGTACAATTGTACTTTACAAAACTAGGAATCTATTAAACATAGATTCTTTTCTTGTACAAGTCAAGAATTTTCATTTTAAGAGTAAACAAAATTCAAATATTTCCTACATCATTACAAATGAAAAATAATTTTGGAAAAAAGTCGTACTTTACTGAAATAAAGGTTTCTAACAATCTACGTAAATAGATCATTGATATCAATCTTGTTGCAAAATTCAAAATAGAGATCAAAAAATATTTCAGGTGTTGATAATAATGACTGATTATTCACATTTTTTTTATAATTGTAGCAATAATGCCTGATTCAACTGATTCATTTATACCATTTGATACCCATCACTCCTTCCATTCACATATGTATATACGACTGACATAGTACTTTATTTCATTTGTTTCTTAATTTGTTCATATACCTACTAGACATATGTATTTTTTTGGTTGAAAATATGTACATTTTGGTTTTGTTCCAATGTATTCGGCATACCAATAATCCTTCATGAATTTCAGTTGTGTCACGAGGATTGCTGCAAATGAGCAATGGATTGCTCACTGAAATATTGGCGACATTTTGAACAATAAAACGTGAGTGACCCCGATAAGCGATAGTGCAACATATGCTCTAGTTTTTTAAGAGAATTATGTATCCACTTGTAATTTTGCTATTTTCTAGTAATGAAATTATCATTGTTATCATCGTTATTAACATCACAACTCGATGTTTAATATATCGATCACCCTACAATATGTCTGACTGGAGAATATCGACTTTGTAGATTGTTGTCAAATACAAAACCTTCATTAAGACTTGAAAAAGAAGAATAACAATTTTCAGCTATTATTCGTTCTATTCTTTTACCTTTTCTGAAGTCGTCACGAAAGCACATCCGATCTCCCTGTTCTTGCAGGGGTAGTGCACCCTGCGCGTCAGCTTCTCTAGCGTCCAGTTGCGGCAGCCGGGCAGGGGGCTGCGGCAGTTCGGGCACGATGTCACCTTCGTCTTGCACACCTCGCATATGCTATGGCCTGGAAAAGATTTCGTTTATGTCGCGAGGAGGAACTCGTGACTACAATGATTTTTTTTGAATCCCAGACAATTGAGAAAATTTGGCAACATCGCAATGGGAATTTGAACAAGGTTGCAATATTTCGTTATTTTCGCGAGAAATTCTACTGAATTTTTAAAAACAAAATTGGCCATCGTACGTATTTTAAGCTGTTGAAGATGAATCGAAAATCCAAACCAGGCATAAGTTTAGAAAAAAGGTATATCATGTCCTCTTTTGAGATTAAAACATTCAGGTTTTTATCGGTCAGGTGTCACTTTATTGAACACATTTTTCCAAATTATAATTATTTTTCATTATAAAACTCAAACTGAAATTATGAAACGTTTTTGTGAGGGTGAGAGTTAAGAAAAATGAATGTCTAAGGCTCGTTTTATGTTTTTCCAATAGTATCAGAATTTCAATATACTTATATTTTCGAAAAAAAATTATTATAATTTGATAAAGATGGAGTTAAGTTTCGAACACATGTAACATATAGAAACGAATGTGTTCCAAATTAGTTTTGACCTCAGTTTCATGCTCAGCGGCACGAAATTGATACCAAGTCCAATCTTTTAAAACCAACAACTCTAGTTCAAAGAATCTCCCAACTTCATTTTTTTGTTATTTTTTATTCATAACTATTATCATTCCAATTTTGATTTGTCCATTCACATTCCTTTTTCTGATTATTTGAATTCTCTAATTTCATTTTCATGTTAATTTCAGTTTTCTTATTTATATATACTGCTTTTTGTTTCAGCTGTTTTTAGATCTTATTCATTTATATTTTATTTTCAATTTGAGACAAGTAGGATGTTTGACCAGAAAAACTGGAAAAATACCAATCAAGCACCAAAAAATTTGTTTACATAATACATTTTTTCTGAACTAACTAGAAGTGAATCTTTCACAGATGTTTTCCATTCAATCTCACCTGCTTGACAAATGTATATAGGCGGAACCATGAATTCATTACAAACAGGACACTCTAGTTCCTGAAGCATGTTCTCGTCAATGGGTAAACAATTCTTGGGTGCCGCTACCCCACTCTTTTCCTTCACACCAGTGATCTGCATAATTTCCTTCTTGTTTTTCTTGACGATGCCAAAACACCCACGTATGACACTGGTATCTCCAGATAATAATTTCCTGATCGTGTTGATATCCACCTCCATCAATTTCGCAGGATCCTTGAGATTTGTCATCATGCAACCCAATGGCTCCAGTCGATTTTTACGAAAAATTATAGAATGAGATTTAGTTGCATTCCACAGCTCTAGCTGATAGCGGAAACACTGACTATCCTTATCATTTCCAGTTAGCATCACCAAACAGGAAAACTTTTTTTCAGCCTCTTGTTTGATGACCACAGTGACTAGACTGGCTCCTACATTGGTGAAGAGTATGTGATTGCCTACCGTGTATTCTAGCCAATCGAAGTCTGGAGGGGTTTTGATGAAATTCTTGTGATTTGTTTCAATGTGATCTCTGAGAGTTCCGACATTGCCTTCCCAATCACATAAATCCACTGGGAAGAGGTCCTGTGCTAAGGGGCAGCGAATCGTCTGAAAGTTGCAGACCAGTTCATGGTCCAATACTTCATTCCAATCCAAAATTGCATCACAGCCAGTTTTCTTATTGGCACAAGGGTATTTCATAGACTGACAGTACTTTTCATAGGCCTCTTGCCTCCACACATTTCCATTCTGAATTAGTTTGTGATTACATCTACCACATATTTCTTTGATAGAATCTTCGTCTTGAAAGCAAAAAATGGGGGACACGTTGAGAGGACTCTTGCAATTATTACAATTCATTATATTCGCTAATGAGACTACCTCTTTTTCAGTCATTTTCGTTTCTTCTGTGATTTCAATTTCGTCAGTCATTTTATAGTTGATATCGATAATCCCCAAAATTCGTTCTTGATTTTTCAAGATATGAGACCTTTCGAAAGTAACGAGGAAAGAATCCTTAAAAATAGCAGATCTATTGTCTTCGTACACGGTGGTAATAAAATTTTTTTTGAAAACCCATAACCGAAATATCCGTCCCATGACCCATGATATGATAGATTAAATTTATTTTTCCTAGGTTGGCTACTTTGTGTATTTGTCATGTCCAGGTCCAGACTCTCTTTATTCAAAATTTGGATGACCGAAAATGACAGGGCAGCAGAAGAAAGACGAATAAAGATGGATTCAGACAGATCCGAAATCCGATGGTACGACGATCCGACAGCTTTCTGATTGGTCTAAAGCTAAATTCAGACTCGTAATCGTATCTTCCACAGATTTTTTCAATGGAATAATCAGCTCGATTGACGGTTACCATCGAAGGTATGTTGAGAAAATTCCCGCATTTATCACAGTAATCGCAGAAGCTCTCGATATTTATTTTAGGTATGACATTCATTGTGGAAATTTTCGAATGAATGGAATCTTAAATAAATACGTTCGACACAGGAGTGTGGCTTCTAATCAACAGTTAGAGGGTATTTATTACATCAACCAACATTACCTGCCTTCAAGTTTTATCTATATTCAAGGAAAGGGCTCTTCTGTGTGTGGTTAACAGCAAGAGAAAGTAATGGCCATAGAACTGTAGAAGAAGAAGACACTCATATGACATTGACACTGACCATGATATAAGTGACAGTACTGACACTGACTGACAGCTGACAGTGACATATACAATATTTACATGTTACATGCGTTCAGTGAGTCGTCAATTTTAATAGGTAATGAAACTAATAGGATTTTTCAAAATCCTGAATAAAATAGACCGCTGGAATTTCTCTCTATATATCTGCTGAAAAAGTGTTTTCCTTTTCGTATCATTTTCAAGAAAAACAAAATGGAAGACAAAACTGATTTGAAAAAAGTGATGGAAGTTCTCAAGAATACTAAACAGGTAAAATGAGCCGAACAAAAGTTAATTCCTGTGAAAATTGATTTCATGCTTGTTTTTAGGAGGAAGAATATGAGGACGTTGTCTTCAATCAATTTGAAGGCTTCATAAATTATGATGAGAGTGATGATAGTTTTGTGAGTAATTTTTTGTAAATTCTTTACGTCAATGTCGGTTCATTCTTTGTAATCTTTGAACAGGATGAAGATGATGCAGATCTAGAAGAAATCGATAGACCAGATAATTTTACCAGTTTAGACCTAAAGAGTTTGAACAAATATGAAACAGTATCTTTTCTCAAACCTGAAGAAAAGCAAATAATTGATTTGTGTGTGGATCCAGACTTGAAAAAGCTCCTCCTTTTGAATCGGCAGAAGAACATGCAACTCATACAGCTCTATAAAACTTTCAAAGACTTGCTTATTGAATGCAGGCAGAACATAGCAGAAAAAAACGAAATGATCAAACAGTATACTGAGGCTAGCAAAGGGGCTGCATCTGGTGCAGGCGCCTGGCGTTTGGGAGCCCCCTACTTCAAAGACAGACAGCTTTATTGCTGTCCCTCCAATGAGGATACTCTGAGAAAGAAGCGAAACAAAGAGCTGACGATCTACGACATATCTCCCAGTCCAAAATGGTCCAGTCACGAGTGTGATGTGCTAGTGAGAGCTGTCAAGGTGAACTACAATATCAATCAGCAAAACGAGGTCAGACAGAAGATCAAAGAAGTCACTTTGGGAGGAGGGGACAAAGAGGAACTTGATAGGCTCAAAGAAAGATTGGATGAGCTGAGCAATAATGACAACTGCGAGGTTCCGCCTCTGAAGTCTGATAGAAACATTGATTGGCAGCATGTTGCTGAAGTATTCATCAAAGGTGAGAGAACTGATAATGAAATTATACTAATTTCTTTCATGGTGATCATCTAATTCATGTACTGCATAGAATTCTGCAATATAGACCTAAAACAAGTCAATAGCAAGTCTATGAAAAGGGTGATATATTATCTGATGGAATTATGCTGGATTTATGCAGCAGTTTTAAGTGATAAGCTTTAAGTAAGAAGAGATGGAAATCACCCCATTTTCTTATGACAAGTGTATAAAAATGTCTATTGTAAAGTGAATGTTGCAATTCTTATAGCTTATTACTCATTTTTTATTAATTGAAAATGCTGTATGAATCTGATGTTGAGATATGTTTACTCAACTAAAAGTTGGTATTTAAAGTTAAATCAAGTCAAAATATACTGTAATGTCAGAAGAAATTAATTCTCATCAACAAACCATTAATATACAAAGTAAAATAGAACTTAATACGAGACTTAATAAGTAAAAATGAATCATATACAACATTTATGTGTGAAGATGTTGCATGGCCCAGCTCTTCAGGTTGACTGACAGTCATTCGATATCTGAAGTCAAGCAACGCCGAGCGCGGTTAGTACTTGGATGGGTGACCATACAGGGAAATACCGTGTCGAAAGACCGTACAGCTGCAGCGAAGTAGCATATCATAGCTCGCAGACAATATATCAATGAGCACAAGATATATTGAGGATATGCCGTCCTTCGGAGGGGACGTTAAGCCGTCGGTCCCGAGTCCATGGATGTTGGGCTCGTTAAAGATCCCTACCTCTGGTTGGAATACCAGAGGGTTCGGCAAAATTTCCGGTTGGGGGAAGTGTGCTCACCGGCGTCGGTGATTGGCCTTGGTAGCGGAAATAGGCCGACGTTAAATAATGAATTAAAAAAAAAAATTAAAAAAAAAGTTTTCAGTGTCCACGATATCTTGATTAGTTAGTTTGAAAACAAGCAATTTTTTGGTTAAAACCAAGGTTGTGATTTGCCTAGTTTCACGGGACTTTTTTTAAGTGTGATCTGCTGGTGACTTATTTTCAATGATTCAATTTGCCAGGATATTTTTTTCACCAATTGAACCCTTCAATAGATGTTTCATTCAAGGTAATGCTTGAATTTTCTGATTTTCAGATTTTAATTTTTTTTACATTTACCCAATGAAAGCTTTCTACTCATGTAACTTCAACAAATTAAGTGCCAATCTCACATGGATCTGAAGATAGCCACAACTACATAATTCCCTGAGGAAAATGTTATTCTTTATGAATTTTCATGCATATATTAGTACTCTTGCATATATTCGAGTAGTGGATGTGGCATGGCATGGTGGTTCAATTTGAAAGTTGATATTCCATCGCGACCAAATCCTTCAATTTCGTTCAATTTTAACCTAGTGTTCACTGCACTGATTTGGCATGAGTCGATAATTATTTTACACAGCTGTATATTGTATTGTTTTATATAATATAGAATAAACAACAGAAATAAAATGAAAACTTTGAAAAAATACTTGACTAATACTATTGTCTTCTTATATAATGGAATAATGTATATATTGATTTACTCGCACTTGCAAGTTTTGCTTCGTAAGGTTATTGATTTATCCATGGAAATGTTACAGAAATGTTTAATATTCATTGGTAAATGAATATATAATAACAATATATTTCATTTATCAACATATAGACACACATTTACATATAAAAATCACTCTGAGATAAATAAACGAACACAATAATAACCGTACAAAGTCAAACTTCTTGTAAGGATATGAACAAATTTAAATGAATTCAGTAATTGGTAGTTCTGTTATCGAGATATGTGATTTTGATTTTTGTTGTTTCATCAATTAATAAATAATTTTCAAAGGAGTCTCAAGTAACTAAGAACTGATTTTTTGTAAGAAAGTAAAGATTTTATTTCCTTATGCATTAAGGAGTGATATTATGAAAATTGAGTAGATGTTTATAATTTCTTCTGCCTATTATTATTTTTTCTTTTGTGAAAGTTGTTTATTTCTTGTATTATATTTATGCTCATTCGATTTGCTTTTTTTCGTTTGAATAATTTAATTGAGATTTGATATGGAAATAACTGATTAATATCCATTTTTTCACATTCATTTTACAATTTTTCACTAGAGTAACTATAATCTTTATTATATATCATTTTCAAAAGTCTTTTCTGAATAATTTCGAATTTTTAAAAATATATCCACCCCAACCCCAAATGCCATGATTCAGTTGATATTGAATCAGCAAAAAATATAGCAGTTCGAGATGAGGGATACATAAAAATTGTTTCGAAAACTTGAATTTAAGAAATCTTAACTTTTTTACAATATAATTGATTTGATTTTTCCATTTGGAATGCCTGTCAAATATGATCTCTAAGTGTTTAATATAACTTTCTCCAGCAATTTTTTCATTGTTAGATTATTATGTAACATTGTATTCCAGACAAGCATTCCGCGTTAGAATGCCGCTCGGCTTGGCACGTGTGCTTCCACCCGTCGCTGAATAAGGCCCCCTGGACGGCCGACGAGAACGCCAAGCTGCAGGAGTTGGTCGCGAAGCACGGCAGCCAGGGGTGGGACACGATCGCCGACGAGCTGGGCACGAACCGGTCCGGCTTCATGGCCAGCTCCAACTACTTCCGCAACCTGCACTGCAAGTTCAAAAAGGGCGACTTCACCTTCGCCGAGGACAAAAAGCTGCTCGAAGTGGTCGACAAGTACCGCATGGGCAAGTACATTCCGTGGGTGAAGGTCGTCAGCCACTTCAAGTACCGGACGAGGGCGCAGCTGCACCACAGGTACACCTACTATCTCAGTCAGAACGACAAGAAGACGGGTGAGTATCGATGTTTCTTTTTTCTTCTGAACCGGGAGTTTTTCAATCATTATCACAACTTTTGTTCGGGTTTGATGGCCGTCGTTTTTGGAATTTCTTCCTGACGTTTCGCTGGCGCGAGTGACTAGCTACTTCAGAGGCTTATACATCTTGAGTATGACTCTGATGACTGGATGCTACGAACACACGCACTCAGTGAGGGAAACCAGAGGATTCGGTTTGAAAAACGCGAAACTCATTGCCCCCAACTAGGATAACCATAGTCGACTGATACGTGAGGCAATAGAGATCCACAAACATACGGATAATGTCAACAGAAAAGAAGAAGTTGTGAACCTCAACCAAACATGGAATCCCATTTAAAGAATATCAAAAATAACAAATGTGACGACAGGTAGTGCGGCAATTAATACTAATGATAGTTCTCCGAAAAAAAATTAATGAAAATTCTCGAATCCAGAAAAAGTAATTAGCACCCGATCATATAAATATGCTTCTCGAAGACGTAACACCCAGTCATCGGAGTCAAACTCAAGATGTATGAGCCTCTGAAGAAGCTAGCCACTCGCACCAGCGAAACGTCAGGAAGAAATTCCAAAAAAACAAAGGCCTTCAAACCCGAACAAAAGTAGTGATACTGAAATCCTCGGCTGCAAAAGCCTCAACCATTTTGTCGTTTTTCTATCATATTTACACAGGTCTCAGCATTGAAATCAATGTATCGGTATTGTTGAAATCGTCATACCTATAAAATGATACACAACCCCACATCTGACACCATTCGAACGAACCTTGGTATTTTCAGGTGACAATTAATAACCCGTTTGCCTATGCAATTTCACCATCTTCAATCTCATAACCTCATGTATATTTCTAATCTTCTGAAAGGTGAAAATTCAAGTATTTGGTATGGAACAAATAATAACTTGAAAACTGATGGTATTGAATTTTATATTTAATTGAGGAGGGGAGTTGAGTTTTGGACCTCGTTTTTGGGAAGAAAAGCAATACAATTCTGTAGGGCAAGGTAATGGGGACATCCGATTCATGATTAAAAAGTACTTTGATATTTTTGTCAATCTACGTAATCTAGTGATTTTCTGTAACTACACTCATAAATTATCGGGGGATTAGATCCGGTGACCTATTTTTTTATTGGTTTGAGGTGAGGAAGGTAGTAAAAGTTTTATCATCGACTATCCCTTGTGTTGCCTTGCTGAACGTTCAAATGGGCTTCATACAGTTTATTTTACTTTCACGCGTTACCTCCACATACGTTTACATGAACAAAGCTTGATAATAGACCCGAGGAAAGAAGTTAGATTTGCGAAAATAACTCAAATTGTTATCTCTTAGGGGTTGTTTCATGACAGTAAAACTGGAAAAAGTAATCTAAATGTCGCAAATTTGGAATTTTTCGTTGCACATCTCGCGAATGGCCTATTGTCGCCGATCAATGCTTTGTTTTGAATAATAAAATTTGGAATTCTTTTTGAGTTAGTCCAGATCAAAGTAAACGTTTGTTTCGAAAAATTTGGAAATATCTGTTGTTACCGATAGTCGACCATCGATCCATATATTTCAAATGTAGAAGAGCCAAAAGACCATATCAAACTAATTCTAGATAATTTCAGTTCAAGATCACGGAAATGAAGATAATGGCAATATCATAACATTTCTGAACGATTACATTGCAGCTTTTGGATTTGAAATATACACTGAACTACTCTGAAATTAAATGTCAGCATCGTTGGCAAAAAAATAATATCAAAAGTTATTTGTTGTCCTCATGGTTCTCACAGAAGCAGATTTCGAAGCATTATCTGTTTTTGTTTCTCTTTTTCGATACATGGATACATGTCAGATAGATAAAGGAAATGAGTGGGCGCGTGAGTAATAATAATTGACGGTAATAAGGATGAAAACTTGGTCATTTTTATCTGACAGACATTTTGCATTAACAAACCGGTCCTAAAGAAAACAGAATTCGGATTTTTTTTTTAAACCATCATTCATGAACTTTTATTTACTCTGTTTCGACAGTCGATAAACTATCGATAGTTGAAAGATTTTAGAAACTATCGATACCATCGATAGTTGTCTACCTTCAATCTGAAATTATTTTTCGTCAGGTAAATTCTCGGACGCCGAGGACGTCCTGATAATGATATGCGTCGACAAGTTCGGCAGGAACTTCAAGAAGTGCACCGAGTATATCGCGCACCGATCGCTGACCCAGATCAAGGCGAGGTACAACTCGAACGTGAAGAACTACGTGAAGAAGGGCACTTGGACGGCGGAGGAGGACCGGCTGATCTTCGAGCACGTCGCCAAGAACGGCTCCTCGAAGTGGACGGAACTCACCAAAATCATTCCGAGGTCGAGGGGCCAGCTGCGGCAGCGCTACAACGTCGTCAAGTACTTTCTCGACCAGCACCCCGACGCTACCATCGAGGACGTCAAGAGGCGCAAGCACAACTGGAGCAAGGAGCAGCAGGATTACGCGTTTTTGAGGTGAACCGTCTAGCTTTTTTTTGTGGGTTCGGGAACGATATCTCTCGGGGGTTTCATTCACAATCATCCACAATCAATCAATCAATCAACGATTGTTTATTTCCAAGAAACTAAAAGTTATACAGGGAATATTTACAAAAATGTAATTGAAAATTCATATATCAGAACTGCAAAATGAAAAATCAATTAAGAATATAATATTTCAAAGCAATTCCAAATTTTCTTGAATTTTTAATATTTCTAATTTCCGATGGTAATTGATTATATGTTGCAACACCCTTATGGTAAATAGATTTCCGAAACTATATTTTAAGTTTTTTTGTTGACACATCGTTGAACTCCCTTGTTTTATGATCATGTAAATTGACACATCTCGAATATTTCATTATGGAATGTTTTTTATTATTCATAATCACTTGTAAAATGTTGCATACTTTTAACTTATAAATAGAATTGATATCAAGATGTTTATTTGGCTTGTTAAGATTTTTTTTAGGTCCTTAATGAGGTAGATGGAAAATACACAAGTGAAGACTTCAGAGGTTTAAGATTGATATTAGAAGCAGTACCCCAAATACTAATTAAATATTTCAATGGAATATAAGTCACAATTTTATATAAAACTCTAATAATTAGTGACACTTTCTTCCGGATTGAATCAATATGAATATTATATGAGAAGGTCTTTTTCATTTCCTAATGTTGAAAATTTTGATGGCGAAGAGATCTTTTTCTTATCAATATACATAAGAGATGATTTTTCAAAATTCAGTGTTAATTTATGGGCGTTGATCAAGTTGAATATTTGTTTCAAATCATTTCTCATTTGATGTTCACTCCTGAAAATCTCTATTGAAATATATCAATGTGGTGTCTTGAGCAAATAATTTTAATTTTCAATGTATTTTTAATTCCTTCAACATCACATGGTAGGAATTCAATATTTTATAACGGAAAAAGTTTTTAACCATCTTCCCCTCTCTATCAGGAAAATATAAAGTTATATAATCTCTTACAAGATATTAATATTTCAAGTCTCTTGTCTATATTTATTTTTTAATTTTGTGAATATTATTGTATTAAATACTTTTATAATCACTGTTTTGTACGCTGTTAACTGATTTTTATAATTTTGAGTGTGCTCTGTCAAATTCATTTTATACGATAATAATCATTTCCGATTAAAAAGACTTATGATATTAAGCAATACTACAATTATGGTATATTGTAACTTTTTTATACATGTATGACTTTATATATATTAAATTTTTCTTTTTATACAAGCTCTGTCAATAAGAGTGTATCTTGAACAATGAAGCATATTTGGATTGATTGACTGAACACGAACGATTTTAGTGGAGTTCATTTCGCAAATGTTGGATGAATGAAAAATTGAATTGGTTGGGAATGAGGCTTGAAGGAAGGAAATATTGTGGTTGTAAATGGTCGCGAGGTAGCCGTTTTGTTGGAAATAATGTCAGAATAGATGAAAAATTATCAAATATTCTTCTGTTGTAATATTTCGGGGCATATGCATGGATGAAAATTGGACGTGGAGTGAACATTTGGAAATTCTGAGAAAACATCTCGCCAATTATCGGAGTATTTTTTAAATTGCGAAATTTTCTGCCTTTAATATATTTGAAATTGATTTATCATTCGCTGGTATATTCTAGATTTCAATGCACAATTTCGATTTTGCGATCAGCAACAAAAACCCTAATGAGACCTGAAAACTATAAAGTGATTAAATGTATGTATGAATTTGATTATAGATAACCGACAGAAAATTTATACAAACCCAATCATCTCTTAGAAATATCTCCAATACACACAGTATAAAACTCTACACGTTCATTCATTTGGTCAAAAATAAATTGTAACATTCTTATCTCGTATTCAAAATTATTCGTGAGCAACATGATCATTCAACCAGATGTTCCAATAATTTATCAACAAAGAAATTCAAATAAAAAATTGGAAAATTTAATTTCAAAGTTAACTTGAAACATTTATTGCGATAGGTGAATGACAATTTAATTTTTTTGTATTATTTTTTTTCTTTCTATGACAAGTCTGATTTTATTATCTCACTTCATTATCATTTTTTCTGGAGGTGTTTATTTTTTATTTCTTGATTTCAATGTAACTGATTGATTATTCACTTGTTTCTCATTTTTATAAACTTGTAAGTTTGTTGAGAAATAAACATCTTTCAAATAAAAATATAAACGATACTACAAATAATACATACGAACCGAAACGTTCATCGTTTTTCAGAATGATCGCCGACCAATACAAGGACAAGTCCTTCATACCGACCCTCAAGGAGTTGGAGAAGCGCGTGAAGCTCGCGAAGAGCGACGGCTGCATGAAGCCCGGCGGCGAACCCACCGACGACGAAGACGACGAATACGACTCCGACGACGTCGACTCTTATCGGAGAGACCCGGAAAGGAAAAACGTCGACAACATGCTGACCAACTTTTTCAGCAACTGCTACAAAGCGGGCGCCGACGCCTACCTGGACGAGAGGTCGCTCAAGCAGGCCGTGGACGACGTCGAGTTGCTGATGGACGTGCTCAAGGTGCGTACCGATCACTCGGTTTATTTAGGTTAGGACTACAGATAACAGAAACAAGTTTAGGTAGGCAAAAGCATACTGTTGAAACGGAAAAAGTATTGCGCCACATCCCTGTGGCGGTTATTGAAACCAACTAGGCAACAAAATTGAATGTATTACAGAAAACTGTAGGAAGCTGATGATGGATTTGCCACAATTGAATCGTTCTATACAAACCAACTTATAATGAAAAATTATCTCGCCACCAACTTACAACACGTCTCCTGTGCAAAAAGCAATTTTCTTTGGAATAAAAGGCGTCACATATATAACGTAACTTATCTGGATTCTCTAGAGAAATGAGAGCGTTATGAAAATCTGTATGAGTAAGTAGTCTAATCAAGCTATAGAACAATTTCAACAAATTACTCTAATATCACCGTGATATTACTCGCACATTTCGCTTTTTTTATAAACATGTAATGCGTCTGGGGATAATAAAACTAATATTGGTGATAATAATAATAATAATAATAAGTAAGAGAGAGAGAACAGATAAACTATTATTGCTGTGAGGAGCTTGATTTAATCCCCTGAAAAACTTATCTTCTATTTTTTTAAATCTTTTATTATATGCAAATGGCAGACTGAATAAGAGAGGCCTTCTGTCATCAATCATACTAGTAGCAGTAGTAATATTAGACATTGAAAGGAAAAATCCAAATGTTTGCAAACGATACGTCTATAATATATAGGGGAAATAATGAACAAGAAATGAAAATTCACATGATAATGGACCTTCAGACAATATTATCCTGGTTAAATAGTCACAGACTAACATTGAACTTTAATAAGTCATCCTTTATGTATATTTGTAAAAAATCAAATTCATTTCTATCAGAAGATCCTATTCAATTGAAAAATAGAATTATTGAATATTCCTCTGCTGTCAAATTTTTAGGACTACATGTAGATGAAAATTTAACGTGGACCAAACATACAGGAATGTTGAGAAAACAAATATCTCCAATGATTGATGTCCTTTTCCAATTGCGAAATTTTCCACCTCCAAAATATCTGAAACTCTTTTATTTTTCTCTAGTATATTCCAAACTCCAGTATTCGATTTCAGTTTGGGGAGCGGCAACAAAAACCCTAGTACAACCTGTGAAAACCCTACAAAATAAATTGATTAAATGTATATATAAACTTAATTATAGGGAACCAACAAAAAATTTATATAAACCTAATAATCTTTTGGATATATCATCATTATATACACTTAAACTCTGTACCTTCATACATTTGGTTAAAAACAAATTGAAACATTCAAATCTAATCTTCAAAATTAATAGTGATCAGCACAATCATTCAACCAGATCTAAAAATTTATCAACGATGAAATTCAAATCTAACATAGGACGATAGTCAATTTATCACACAGGAATCATTTTGTATAATAAATTACCAGAAGCAATAAAGAAATATGGAAAACCTTTTCAAAGCCAACTTAAAAAAAACATTTAATCAAATAGATAGAATAAACATTTAATAAATTTTTCATTTATTTTCTTATTACCATAACTTTTTTTCATTTTCTACAATGAAAGAGTCTGATTTCATTGGCTTTTTTCCCCTTCGATCTATAATCTTCTCAGAGTTATTTTTTCCCTTCTATAAACTTTGTATGTTTCTTGGGTAATAAAAAGTTAAAAACTTATTATTATTGTCATGTACATCTTTGATCAGTATCAAATTATTTTCCCTCTGTAATAGTCACCCAGAGCTTGCTAGGCAACACTAGATTATTCTGTTCTGACCTATTTCCTAAATTCACATTTCCTAATATGTTTGAGGTGACAGTTGTAATGATTTGATTTTATGTAGGGGGTGTTCAATAGTTTACATAAAACAATTGCCCAAAAAAATTATGCTTTCACTTGTTCATATCTATATGACATTGTACCAGAGGAAATCAAAAACACAAAATTATTTATATCATACAAAAAAATCCGAAGGAATAGATACTTATTTCTAATAGAAAACTATTTCATGATATATTGAAAACAAACTAATTATACCTATGTTTCGATCCTAATAATTTTTTTGCATTTCTTACATGAGTAATACGAATATCCCCAACAAGTTTTACTTCGTGGGATTATGCATTTAGTTTATTAATAATTTGATTTTTAATATTGTATACCTGTTTTTGAATTGACATTATTTATTTATTTATTTATGTGGTTTACAATGTCCCTTGTATTGGTTCGAACTTTTATTGTCCTATTAAATCGAAAAACTCAAACAATAAAATCCAAACAAATTGACAACTAATCAAATAAATACAAATATTAATTATAAATACTAAAAACGTAATTAAACTAAAAGACACTAAAATCGAAAATGGAAACGAACCTAGAGACAAAACAATCAAATAAAACTAAGCAAATTTGAATTATCAGAAAATTGAATGAGCAGGAATCAAAAGAAAATGGCATTGAAATGAATACATAATAGAAAATTTCGAAAAGTAAAAGTCGAACAGAAATGAAGACAAAAATTTATTATTTTACTGTTTTAGAATTTTATGTGTCCCATTTTTTAGTAGCACTCTTTTCAAGATATCTGCTAGTTCAGATTAATTTCTCTGACTATTTAACTTTTTGATTTTATTAAATTTCATTCATATCGTAGTCCATTTCGTTTCCATTGTTAAGATTTAACTGCCTATTACTTTGATTTAGTTTTGTGACCCAATATTTTTCTACAGATTTTTATTTTCATTATTTTTATATTTTGATTTTATATTTTTTTCTACATTTTCCCGCCAAACACCTTTGAGAGTGCACCTACAAACCAGAGCCTTGTGCGTGTAAGGGTCGACTAATGATCTTGGGTGCCGAAGAGCTCTGAGGCGTTTTACTCGATATCAGTTTTTGTTATTATTATTTTAATTCTTTGATCAGCTGTTTATTTCAATTCTTTTGTTCGAATTTTACTGTTTCCTTTAATCTTTTCGATCAATATATTCAATATGTCAATATATTTAATTATATAGACGGTGAAAGTTCGAACTAATACATACCGATATTTCAATCATCATAACGTTCATCAACCGTGATATCTTGGTAGGTGGAGCTGGACGTGCCCGAGGACCTCGAGGAGACGAGCCGCCTCGACGCCACCGACGTCGAGATTCTGAAAGCGCTGAGGCGAAGGAGGCGAGCGTCGCCCCCCTCCCGGCGGCCGGACGTGCGCATCAGAGAGCTCGTGCCGCCCAACCTGCACTCGACGATCGGCATGCGCAGCCTGCTCATCAAGAACCTGCATTTCCGCGACGCGGCCGACGAGCGGGCGTACGCGTGCCCAGAGTCGTTCACGCGCACGAACATCAGCCGCATCAAGTTCGACATCGTGAAGAATCTCGCGGCGATGACGGCCGAGCAGCGACGCGTCGTCGAGGCGGAAAAGGCCGTCTTTTACGCTCGGTTCTACTCGCTGTTCAAGTGGCCGTCGCTGTTGACGCTCGAGGGTGAGTTCTTGATTGACGAGTAGATATACAGCGAGAGTTCTAAGACACAAACTCCATTTTTTACGTGTGAATCTCCACAGCCGTACAGATTTTTGTGGTTTTGTGAACCTCGTATTAGGGAAAATCTTACAAAGAACTCTAAACGTAATTTTCAATATGGATTTTCATTCATTCTCTTTTTCGTATATTGCAAGAATGTTAAATTTGAATACAATTATTATTAATAACACTTTATTATCCCAAGAAACAGTGTATATATAGCAGTGATACAACAATCATATCTCAATTAAACTGAACTTGTGAAAAAAAAATTAAGTTGAGTTATAAAAGACATTAATTTAACTTGTACCAAAAAATGAATAAATCCGAAATATCAGCATTTTATTTTTCAAATGAAATTCGATAAATATATCTTTCTTTTCTTATTGCCCAAACTATGGCAGTATCTTTGTTTCCCCAATAAAATCATCAGTATATGTGTGTATATGTTGTATATGTTTATGTATGTATATGTTTATATGTTAGTAACAAATTACGGTTTGAGGTAATTGACATTGGGCGCGATTACATATGGGAACAGTGTTGGATAAAAACAACTGTTGAAAAAAAATCTATTGCTATTGGTGTGATTTATAAACCTCATGAACAGAATACAAATGCATTTTTGGATGAATTTGAGGATAGCTTGGCTACAATAGGACCAACGGTAGACGAAATCGTTTGTATTGGGGATTTTAATTTAAATTTATTGGATGATGAGAATAACTGCGTGAATAAATTTTACTCGATACTGAATACATTGAATCTTTGCCAGTTGATGGATGTTCCTACTAGAGTTACAGCCACGTCGGCAACTCTTTTGGACTATGTAATAGTCCAGGAGGGAACTGAGGTGGAGACGGGTATTATACCTTGCAACATTTCTGATCACGATATAGTTTATTGTAAGTTGAGAGTACGTGAAGAACATCGGGTTCCCAAACTTTGTACATACAGGAGCTTCAAAAACTTTAACCAAGAACTTTTTCAGGTAGATCTTTTCAATACTTCCTTTTTCAAGATATATGACCAAGAAAGGGTTGAAGAGAAAGTTACATACTTGGTGAATTCTTTGAATAACATATTTGATAAACATATTCCAATAACTACTTCCAGGGTGACAAAACCGAAAGCCCCATGGCTCACGGGTGTAATAAAAATAATGATTGCTGAAAGGGAAAAAGCTCTGTTGAAATTCAGAAGAACAAAATTACAGAGGCACTTAGATTTTTATAGGCAAATGCGTAATTTAACTAACCAGGCTATTAAAAGAGAAAAAAGAGCTTATTTTGCCCATGAATTTAAAAACACTTCACCAAAGGACATGTGGAAAACTCTCAAGGCTAATAAATTTATA
This sequence comes from Zygogramma bicolorata, assembly GCA_032362365.1. Classification (NCBI taxonomy): domain Eukaryota; kingdom Metazoa; phylum Arthropoda; class Insecta; order Coleoptera; family Chrysomelidae; genus Zygogramma; species Zygogramma bicolorata. Next base: position 644,364 of record JAVJAQ010002763.1, read on the forward strand.
CCTGAAAAGAAAAATGAAATACCAGAAATTTTAAAAAACCCTCAGGAATTGAATAGATATTTTATAGAATCAGTCCCACAAAATGAACCACCACAAAATTTATTGGATTTTTATAAAAATAATAAACGGGTTGATAGTGATTTTAATTTTGAAGAAATTAATGATATGTTTGTATACAAAACTATTTGTGAAATAAAAACAAATGCTAAAGGATGCGACGGGTTAAGTATAAAGCTGATAAAGCTGTGTTGCCCTCATATCGTACCCTATATTACCCACATTATAAATTTTTGTTTAACTGAGAATGACTGTCCAACTGTCTGGAAGAGAGCCATTGTGAAGGTTTTGCCTAAAAAACAGAGTCCAATGGAATTTAAAGATTTGAGGGAAATAAGTATTTTGCCTGTATTGTCAAAAATCCTGGAGAGAGCCATGGAGTTTCAAATCAAAAACCACCTATTGAGCTTCTCCTTATTGCCTTCTGTTCAATCGGGATTTCGGAAAGGGCATAGCTGTACAACCGCTCTTCTACATATTGCGGATGACGTAATGAAAGCAATAGATGAAAACAAATGTACGGTGTTAGTCCTACTAGATTTCAGCCGGGCGTTTGATACTATTAGTCATAATCTTCTGTTAGCTATTTTGGAATATATCGGTTTTTCTGCCGATGCTCTGTCATTATTGATGGAGTATTTGAAAGATAGACAGCAGATGGTTAGTATAGAAGAATGCAGCTCAGATATTTTATATCTCAAATCAGGAGTACCTCAAGGTTCCATACTCGGCCCTTTATTATTTTCTATATATACTTCCTACCTACTCCAAGCTCTTCACACTTGTCAAGCACATTTATACGCTGATGATACTCAAATATATTACAGCTTTCCGGTGAGAATGGTAGACAGTGCTTGTGACATTATCAATGCAGATCTAAATAGATTTGTTGAACTGTCAATTGACCATTGTTCATTTATAAACCCCAATAAATCGAATGTAATGATCTTCGGTTCAAAATATCATCGTTCCTTAGTGACTAACTCTGCGAATATCCGCATTCGAAATGAACCCTTAGATATTGTTAGTGAAGCAAAAAATCTTGGTGTCTTGATGGATGTAGAGCTAAGATTTGAAAAATTCATAAACAGACTTTTACAACGTGCCTACTCCGCACTGAAAATCATTTATGGTAACCGACATCTTCTGCCTTATCATGTGAAAAAGTCATATTATGTGAATCTTTGGTGCTTTCAGTTTTCAACTACGCGGATGTTCTTTATGGCCCATGTCTAACCACCCAGTACAAAAATAAAATTCAAAAAGTTCAAAACTCGTGTCTTAGATTAATTTTTGATATTCGTCGGCGACAAAGAATTTCATACAAACTTCAAGAAATTGGGTGGTTGAACATGGAGAAAAGAAGGTTATTTCACGCTGCCTGTCTTTTCCATAAAATAATTGTAACAAAGAAGCCCTCATATCTGCATAGAAAAATTACATATCGTACAGACATTCATAACTTGAATATTCGATATAAAAATATGCTTGCAGTGCCAAAATTCAGAACAGAAGTGTTCAGGCGGTCTTTTAGGTACCAAATTTGTCAAAGGTATAACTCTGTCCCCACCTCTCTCAAACAATCAAATTTCACAAAATTCAAAACTAAATATAGAGACTATTTGTTCGGCTGAAATGGAAGAAAATGCATATATATCTTGTAAGGAATAAGTAAACCAAATTATTTCTGTAAGGTGTTTGTTCGTATTCAGATTATAATAGTATTATTTGTATAAGAATCACAGTTTTTTCAGGGTTAAGTGGAAGAACATTTTCCGCGATGCATTGCATTACGGACAATGAACTTCGCCCTTTATTTCACTTTATCATTCAAGTATAAGAATTATAGTGTGTTTTTGTTTTATGAAATAATAAAGACGATATTATTATTATTATATAAAAACAAGACCGAGTTACAGAAAGCTAAAGGTTGACAGCTTGACACATCGAGTTGAAATTTATGCGTTTGGAACCAATAAACTTTATTCGATGGTCTAAATATTCGATTTAGTTTTTTTTCTGTTTCATTTCACATTGTTCTCATTTCTCTTTCCACATTTTCATTATTACTGTTGCTATTGTTGAATGAATTTTTCACTTCTAGTTGCTTTTATGACAAAACATTTTCGCCCTCTGTGTGGTGTCAATAGAGCAGAATCTAATATCCATTTCAATAATATGTAAAGTAGCTACTGCAAGTAAATCATTTCATAATGCAAGAAAATACATATTCTGATCAACACATATTGCAAGAATCGAATATACATTTATAAATCTCAGAACCAAAATTGATATCAATTAATAATACGTTTCCTTTAATATTGCTCATGTATGTTCTGAATTCATAGTAAGAAAATGACCGATTCAGTAAGAGTTTGAGCGAGTGCCGAATTTAGGAATTGCATAACAAGATTTGAATCATCAAACTGATATTTTTGCACTCAAGTGCAAAAATATCAGTTTGGTGTTAGGGTAATTGATTTCTAGGAAAAATTTCAAACTTTACACCAAAGGTTTCAATCTCATCATTCCTAACAAGATTTAAAAAGTTATTGGAGATTTATGAAGAATTTATGAACATTACAAAACTGCCGTCCGGCGCGCAGGGAATGTGACGTTATCAGATTCATAAAGTGCGCCTCTGTTATCAAACTCTCGAATCTTTTTTTTTTCATTGAATATAAGTCAACGCATCAGAGATTTTAAGTATCTTGGATGCAATCTTGAAAATAACCTGCAAAAATAAAACAATTGTAATATGTCATGATACAAAATGTATTGGTATTGAAATTGATATGGACGGCTTAACAAAGATACTTCACTATTTATATTAGCATTGCGAACAATTGAATTTTCTGTTAGCCAAATTGCAGGCATCAAAGTGCATTTTGCTTATACATTTTCTAGAATATTGATGAAATTACCAAAATTTTCAAAATATCGAATCTTGCTTCAGAAGTATTTTTCACCCTAAAGGAAGATGCGTTCGCAAAGAAGCATTTTCAAATCACCATAACTTGAACCGACCTCATACTCTTATAAGTCGGGTGATCATTTTGTTGCTTCATACATTCAGTTGGAAAAAATCCAAGTATTCAACTTTGAGCTCCAGTGAAATAGATACAATTCATGATGATAATATGAGAAAAACCAAACAATCAATTTTTCAGAACTTATTGTTCGAAATTTGGGGACAAATCTATATTTTATTTTAATCTCAAACAAGCGATATTAATTGAAATAATAATTTTATGGTGCTTTAGATTTGTATCATTGGTGTCCAGTTTTTCTTTTTTATACCTACAAAATTTATCCTATCCACACTGCCAAGTGTTATGGAAAAGAAATAAAGTAAAGTAGGACCTTGAGGTTTCAATGATCATTAAAGCTTCAAAAATTCAGTCGTAGTATCTATTTGATTGCATAGTTAGACAACGTCGCCATTCATTTAAGGTCCCACGGCGGACTTGAAGAGCATCTCGCAAAACATCGAGGAAGAAGTTCGACCGCCGATTAAGCGTACGTACGCCAGGCCGAGGCGGAGACCGGAAGCTCCCGACGTCCAAGAAGCCAAGAAGCCGAAACTAGACTCACATACGGCGTCGATGCCGCCCCCAACGCAGATACCGCCCGCTGTCCAGATGCCGCCGCCAACGCAGATGCCGCCCCCTGTCCAGGTGCCGCCCCCTGCCAACCCACCGCCCGGCTCGGCCCCGCCCCTCAAACTCACGCCCGTTACGAACAAGAGCGTCATCGAGAATCTCATGAGGGACAGGAACAAGAAGCTGTTCTGTTTCAACAAGGTGCAGTGCGGCGACAAAACCAAGACTGTGATAAAAGAGGTGAGCGCCGAGGTGTTTGATTTTTTTTTATGGTATTTTATGATACCATGAAAACCTTCATTTTCTTTTGCCCATTAGCTCTACTATTGTTTTGTATCATCTCTGCTTTCACCAATAGCTTTTTTTCCACATCGATTCCACAGCAGATTCGGTGATTTCTAACGGTTTCTTCATCTTTCTCATCCCATAATTTCTATTGTCTAGGGACTTGTTTTCAGACAATCAATCTCAAGGTTTTCCATGTATGACTCCAATCCTTATCACATCCGTTTCAGAAGCCTTATTCTCATACATCTATTAACTATGAACATTGATAATAAGGGCAGTTATCCGACTTCGAAACAAAAGAGCGCCATAGGAGACGCGGAATATCTACATATGCGTATGTCGTATCTAACTTTTTGCCATATTTCCTTTTTTCAAAAGTTGTTTGTAACAATTCAAACAAAAGGGCCAAATTGTTGAATATATTCTTGTTGATAAGTAAAATTTTCTTGTAATTTTTGTTTCCGTTCATAATTAGTTTTTCGGTTCCGCATTATTGTTGTGTTCGATGATTCCTAGTTATTGTTCATTGTGTATTATCCAGTAGTTTTTTTTTTGGTTACATATTATGGAGTTGTGTTCCTAAGTTCATTGTTTTTAAGTTGAAGTGATAGGTAGTATTCGTCATTCATATTCAAGACTATACATAATTATGTCCGAGAAAAAACAAATCTGTATTTTTCATATTTCATAAGCATATATGGAAATTCTTCATTGAATTATTCATATCAGTATAATATGAGTTATTTTCCACGATTCCACATCAGAACCCAATAACAGTTTAACAAAATCATATTAAAAAGTTCAAGTTACTTTCTATTCCTACATTTTTTTTAATCTTCATTTCGTCATTCTTTCAAACAAAAAAAAACTTTCATTTCATGTCTTGTTCTGGATTATTTTCTGAATTACTGAATTCGCATTGAAAATCCCTGTGAAATTATACAAACTTAACCTGTAAGCAAGATGAATAAAAACCCTGGTGTGTTGACTTATACCTAATAGATTGTAAGCAAATTTTCTCGACTTTTCGCTAACTTGATTTTGATCAATTTTAACTGAAGAGATGCCTTCGAGAGTTTGCCAGCAGAGGCGCACCTTACGTGATTTTTATTTAATCTGTGATGCCATGATATCCGTCTGCTCGACGGTTATAGGTTATATTTATTTCATGGTCTCATGTTTTGCATGCAATTTCTTGCTTTCCCGAGAAATGCTAGAAATTATGTTGTCATCATATTTTGACTGATTATTAGGTATTCCTTTTGCTTTCAATTCGATGAAAAATAAATCAAAAACTCAGTGATTGTGATGTGATTTCAAATCTTCCGAAACAATAGTTGTGAGTGAAACAGGAAAGTATTGATATCTTATCTTTTTACTTTCTGAGGAACCGTAGATAGGTTAGTACTTTCCTCTTCATAGTGTTAAAAAAATGCAATTTTAATGTGATTACTAGCCGATGATATGAGGGATAAGTAATATCTACACGTTACACGAGCGTTTGATTTTGAGTTTTGTAAATCGGTTCATAATAAATATCACTATAAAATCAAACAAATACAAGAACAGCAACAATAAACACTTAAAAAGAATATAAACAAGAACAACGTGAAAAGAAACAAGAACTAGGTACAAGATTTTGAATATTAAAGGAACTTTCAAATTCATTCAAATTCAAATCGAACTGTCAAACATTTCAAAAAAATTAATAGCTTTTTATCAGACAAACTTGACCTTAAGTATTTTGTATACTGATAATTCTATTGGTGAACGAAAGATCCCGCAAGAGTTTATCCAATGAGACCGCCGGTATCGAAAATCACTCGTAAGCTGCCGCCTCAATGAAAATGTACCCTTAGAAAATCGCATTTGTAACACCACCTACCGTCAAAAAATGTAAGTTTACTCTTCGATTTCTCAGGTCGAGAGGAATTGGCTAAACAAAAGCATGTCGGTCAACGCACCAGGGTTTTTATTCATCTTGCCTGTAAGGATGTATAAAATTGTCAATATTCGTAGTTGACATATATCAATCAGCCATCCCAAATCAATCATGTTCCACCTTTATCGCGTTGCCTGAAATTTGTTTTAAAATTGAAATTGAGTTACAGAGAGCAGAATGAGTGTAACAGTGTTGTGGAATGCTAGAGAAATATCTGGGATGTTAAGAAGATTAACATTCCAGATCTGCTCATTTTTTCATCAAAAACATTTGCCTCTTTCAGGTGAAACTCAACCTAACCGCGATTAAAAACCAAGCAAAGAAGGCTGTGACCATGAATGAAAGAAAGTTGTCCAAGGCAGCTTCTAATTCCACAGTAACGTCCAGTGTACCTAGTCCCAAAAAAGTTAAAGGCCGCCGAACTGAGAACATCGACGATATTTCCCAAGCGGCCCGGTTTCTGGAGAGGGATTGGCTGAAGAATCGACTGATGGAAACCAAGCTCGAGAGGGACGATGATGAAACGACAGATTGCGGTTCGACTATGTCGAGCGCTTCCAGCCTCAACGGAGATGATCCCGATTCATCAAAATCGGATTTGGTGATGACGGGAAGCGTTCAGTCGAAAATCGAAGAAGAAGATGAGGAATGTAAGTCTAGATGGAAGTAACTATGTGATAACAATATTTCTGGATTTGAAAAAAGCGTTTGACACAGTTTACCATGACATTTTATTAGATATCCTGTACAACTCTGGTATAAGAGGTCATGCACATAATTTATTTCGAAATTATTTTAAAAATCGAGTACAGTATATGTTAAAATCAATAATAGCACAAGTGATGAAAAATTATCTACAATTGGGAGTTCCACAGGGCTCTGTTTTGGCTTCAATTCTCTTTTTATTATATGTAGACAGTATAAAGAAACTCAATTTATACGGAAAGCATATATTCTTTTGCAGATGATATTGCTATATTTCAATCTGGAAAAAATCTCACCAACTTAAAACAGGAAGTAACACATGACATGGAATTGATAGAGAAATGGATAAAAAACATCAATCTTACAATTAATTCAGAAAAAACGGTTTATATAATTTTTAAACAGAAAAATATGAATGATGTGAAACTTGATATAAAAATAAATAATAAGCTAATTAAAGAAGTTCAAAATCATAAATATTTAGGTCTGATCATCGATAATGATTTGAATTTTGAAAAACATATAAATAAAATTAAAAAAACGGTTGTTCCGTTTCTAGGAGCAATCAAAAGAATGCCTTACTTGAATAAATATGTACAAATTCTATTATATAATTCATATATTCTTTCATGTATAAAGTACCTAATCACAATTTGGTCTTCTTGCAATCTAAAACAAAAAAATATAGTTTATCGTTTAATGAACAAAGCAATCAAAGTAATTTATAAAAACCATGGGACACTCCATCGTCGGAATTATACAAAATGACTAATAACATGACGTTGAACTGTTTAATAAAACTCGAAAAAGCCAAATATATATACAAATCAACGAAAAAACTTCAGAAAAGTGATATTTTGTTCTTTAAAAATTCTACTGTACATAATTATAATACTAGAACTTTCAATAATTATCATCTAAACATTATTCACACCAATAAGGGTAGAAACAATCCTATCTCAAGCTCAATAGAAGTATTCAATGAATTACCAGAAGAAATGAAATCTTCCAGATCCATACAAATTTTTTCGAAAAAATGGAAAAACAAACTACTAGAATAATGATGTTCATCAAAGTACAAGCAACAATTGTTAATGTATTATTAGGTTTATAATTATCATTGTTAGTATTTTAACTTCCTTATACCAGAATTCCATTCTGTTTGGAAGCTGTCAGTTGAAATAAAAAAAAGTAACGCGAGCAAATATCGATGTCTTGACCTTCGGAGATGAAATTTGAATTTATTATTATTATTATTTTGTTTTTCAGATGATACTGACCTGTACGACCTGCAGAAGCTGAATATATTCCTGAAGCGGGAACTGGAGGAAGAAGAAAGTGATACGTGTAGTGAGATATCGTTCACAATGTGATAATATTGTGAAATTTGTTGAGCTTTAATATTTATGAACAGCTATGTTCAGTGCATTATTTATTTTTTGTAAATTGAAATACCTATGTGACGTGGTCAGTATTCGATGAAAAAAAGACGGTCTTGATCGTGGTTGGTGGTTTCGCTAGCTGAGGCCACACTAGTAATCGAGTGCATTTTTAGGTGATCATTCTTTATTGTAGTTTCTTACTTTGTTGTAACTTGTTTTCATAAATATATGAAATTGAAAAAAAAATGTTTTATGTATATTTTTTTACGAGCAAGGAATGATGGTCATTTGCCACGAGTGAATAATCAGCATTCCATGGGAGTTATACACTATACTTTTTCTACGGCTGTAACAGATAATAGCAAAATACTCTAAATTCAATGTCATTCGAAACTTCCGTCTAGGTACAATAATTGAATAAGTAGAGCTGCCATTGCTTGAAATTTGTCATTCCATTGGAGACCTGATTTATTGTGTAATAAAAGCTACAACTGTAATTGAATGGAATTGAAAAAATACAATGTACTGCATTGTTTTATCAAGAACAGTTGAGATAGAGCATTTTTGTCTTATAGCTGTAGAAAAATGATTTTTCTGTTAACCGACTATTTTTGCCAGGCTGTTCAATTTAATTATAATTGAGTTTCTTGTTGAACGTCATCAGACTGGGCCATGGAATGATTGATTGTTGAATAGTTATATGCAAATGTCAGCCAGATTGGAGTCATTAAATCGAATATTTACATCGTATGTTAAAAATCCCATATGAAGCGGGACATTTTCGGGCTGGTAAATACCCGGTAGGTATCGACAAAATACCCGCTCGGTCCGTGTATCTTGGTAACGATTGTTAAAATGTACATTTGTCATCTTGACAGGCATAAATACTGAATTTTAAAGGTCGTTGTTTCAACTCCGGATATATTCTACCGAATTACACTCGTGCATCAAAATAAACCTGATAATTTTCCATTCAAGCATGTTGTCAGTAAAAAAACTGCATTCGGTTATTTTCATATTTTGCTAAAAGAACCCTCCTCCTTCGGAGTCGGGCTCTTTCGACAAAATATGAAAATAAACTCATGCAGTTTTTAGACAACATGCTTTCATGGAAAATTATTGGTAATTTTGAAGCACTTGTGTAATTACTCCCGAATATTTCTATCGTATGTTAAAAATCCCATAGGAAGCGGGACATTTTCGATCAATTACAGCGATAAATTCCCGGCGTGGCAATTTCGGGCTGTTAAATACCCGGTAGGTATCGAAAAATACCCCGCTCGGTCCGTGTATCTATAGTAACGATTGTTAAAATGTACATTTGTCATCTTGACATGCATAAATACTGAATTTTTAACGTCGTTGTTTCAACTCCGGAAATATCCTACCGAATTACACTCGTGCATCAAAATAAACCTGATAATTTTCCATTCGAGCATGTTGTCAGTAAAAAAACTGCATTCGGTTATTTTCATATTTTGCTAAAAGAACCCTCCTCCTTCAGAGTCGGGCTCTTTCGACAACATATGAAAATAAACTCATGCAGTTTTTAGACAACATGCTTTCATGGAAAATTATCGGTAATTTTGAAGCACTTGTGTAATTACTCCCGAATATTTCTGTCGTATGTTAAAAATCCCATAGGAAGCGGGACATTTTCGATCAATTACAGCGATAAATTCCCGGCGTGGCATTTTCGGGCTGTTAAATACCCGGTAGGTATCGAAAAATACCCCGCTCGGTCCGTGTATCTATAGTAACGATTGTTAAAATGTACATTTGTCATCTTGACATGCATAAATACTGAATTTTTAACGTCGTTGTTTTAACTCCGGAAATATCCTACCGAATTACACTCGTGCATCAAAATAAACCTGATAATTTTCCATTCGAGCATGTTGTCAGTAAAAAAACTGCATTCGGTTATTTTCATATTTTGCTAAAAGAACCCTCGTCCTTCAGAGTCGGGCTCTTTCGACAACATATGAAAATAAACTCATGCAGTTTTTAGACAACATGCTTTCATGGAAAATTATCGGTAATTTTGAAGCACTTGTGTAACTACTCCCGATAACATTTCATTATCGCTTGGCAATTTATTGTAGTATTATTCATAAAACTGTAGTTTCTGAGTTTTGAATTCATTTGTACTACATAACGAGTTGTTTTCACAATATATATTCTACTCGCATTCCACAATTCATATTGAGTACAAATTATATTCATAACTGATGATTGGAAAAGTAGCCATTTCCTCAACTCATTGCTTGGTATGTACTAATTGACACACGGGAAAACATTCTTCAATTCAAATAAAAAAACCGCTAAGGTCGCTCATGAAATCGATTCAAGAACCGCCTGGGTTCGATATAGCGAAATAAAAGTACAAGCCTGCGAAGAAAATCAGGAATATTGATGGATTCTTTCGAATTTTGATTTCACTGCCAGCTGTAGAATTTACAGTTTGAGTAAAGATTCATAGCGCAGTTGAAAACACCCGACTTCAATTTCGGTAATTTGTTATAAATTCCAAATTCGAATTATCCCAGAAAATGTGCCGCACTTCTACGCCAAAGTATTTTTGTGGTTTAAAAAATGAATTCTCGGTTTACTACATATCATATATTCCATTACTGTTAACTACATCAACCCAATTACAAAACACTCGGTGAACCAAACAAAACACGTGAATTAGGTACTACAAATAATACTACTACTAGGCACCTTTCTATAAAAAACTACCAAATTTAGCTTCAAATATAAATGAAGAACTATACATTTTCAACTGCTAACGTAGAAAATGAATTAGTTTCAGAAAGAATCATAATATGTTTCTATCTTCTGTGTACTAAATATTTTTCACACACTGCTGATTGTTACTTTTGCTATCTACTGACCTCTACGTTTAGGCATCTAACCAAAAAGACCTCAAATATCCGAAATGAACAATTTGTTCAGGCCAGCCTCAAGTCAACTACACTGTAGGTTGACTAAAGTAACACTCATCAGAAAACGACCACTCCCCTGGCTAATACCACGAAGGGCATTGGATTACATCCAATAGGTGTTAACGCGGGATTCTTCTCAGAAGAAATTCCCGAAAATACTCTTGGCGATACAACAACAAGAACTAATTTTCAATTATTGGGACGGGACACATCTAGAGCATATGCAGGAATTTCTTCTGTGAACAATACCGCGATAACACCTGTTGGATGTAATCCAATGCCCTTCGTAGTGTTAGAGGAGGGGAGTAGTTATTTTCTAATTGATGTTAGTCCGTAAACCTACAGTGTAGGTGAGTTGAGGCTGGCCTGAACAAATTGTTCATTTAGAATATTTGATTCAAAGCCAGTCTTCGAGCGTACCCATGAATGTTTGCGATATTCAAAAAGATATCATTAAACTCCATAGTACTGATGTACTGTGACATATTTCAATGGCAGCGCTGTGCGATATTGGGACTTCAAATTGAGATCGCAGCGATACATTCAAGAAAACTCTAGAAACCTAATGAGCACCACTTTATAACTATTTGACATTCCAGATTACGTTTTGTCTGGGAAGCAAACACCAGTTTTACCACGGAAATCACACTCTTTTGAAAAAAACAAACGCATGTTCCTGGGGGCAGATGGTTCATTTCGTAATTTGACAAGATATTGACAAGTAGGCATTCCAGATATTATACTTTTGTTTTAATTGTTGGGTAAATAAAACAGGATAATACTCTTAGGGATTAAATATTGAAAAATTTCAATATGCCCATGATTTTCTGAAAAATCCTGTGTTCTTCAGAAACATTTAATAACCATTTTATGGTTATGGCTCTTGTAACCTCAAAGTTAAAACCCTTAAGGTAACGTGGAATTTTGAAACACAACTGGTAACGTGCAGTCTGTGAGACTGACACGTTTTGGAAGCAAAAAAAAAAGTCCCCAATGATATTTTTTTCAAAATATATATTATGAATACTTAGGTACACATGCTCTCGATATATTTTTGCATAAAATAACGAACAAAAACTTGAACAAAATGATTTCGCAATAATCTCTCTCAACTATGACGGAAATCGGTAGTGATTTTGGAAAGATCCACAAAAAAATTAAAAATCATTCAAAACAAATAAATTTTCTGCATACTATGATCGATAATGAACGAAACGCAGTATCTATAAAGAAAAAATATCAAAAGGTGTTTATTGGAAGGTCCTAACGAGTCATGAATTTAAGGTTTTTTTGAACAATTGTTGCATTTTGTCTTGTGACTGTTGTGTTCGAAAATTTCAAATTCATCCTCTGAAACAGTCTATTTCACTGCAGTCATTATTTGTCTCGTTATACCAACACAAAAGAGTGTCATCATAATCTTCATCCCCACAACGTACCCGTTTCGACGGACCCGCCATTACTTTGAGTCTCGAGAAATGCTTACGTAAACAGAAACGTGCCGTCTCGCGGACTGTGCTCAACTAAATACTAGATATTTCTCAGACGTCATTTACCCAAATTTACTCCCAGTTGTATGATAGGATGGGCACCAATAGCTGATAGATTAGGTGGCGTGATTCGCAGAAAAGTGAGACCATTTCAGAAATATCTCGAGAATAAAAATTGCTGCAGTCTCACAGACGGCACGTTACCAGTTAAGGGTTTTAACTGTTTTTCAAATGAAAAAATTTCTACTTACTCATATCAATTCAAGAATTTTTCATACATTAATTACTTTCAGATAGCACAACGATTTCAATAAAAAAAAATCTGCATAAAATACAAAAGTCCTTTTTCCAAATGTGTTACCTACATAGGTATCTCGTTTCTTTTTTTAAAATCCGGAAGCGGCTACCACCAATCCAATATAAATGAGCCAAATAGTGGGAGTGGAAAAACACTTGAATAACCCCAGGAACCGAACATTAAAATCCCAACTAACATTTTTAGTTATAATTACGTTAATCTTACCTTCGATCAGGTCGGCGACCTTTCTGAAAGAAGACTAGGTTACGTAATTTTTACCTCGTAATTACCAATGTGGGGAAAAAATTCGAAGTAATTTGGACGTCAAAAATTTAAATATTTGGACATTTAGTTTACTAGGTTGAGGGTATATATACATATTATCTCTACCTCAACTTCTCATAATTTGGTTGCCACCACGAATCAGCTATGGTCTACATAAAATGCTGGCAATAAGTATGGGAATATAAAAATTGTCATACGGTAGCTACATGCTCTCTCCTCAACAATATTCTCCTTGCGGCGCAAAATTTTCTGTAAAATGATGGTTCTTACCTTCATAAAATTCACGGGCCTCTTTGAATATGCGATTCAATGCAAAAATAATTTAGATTGATTGCACATGTTTAAATTTTTTCTCCAAAAAATACTCTTTTAGCAAATTTATGGTTTTGAAATGTCATATGCAGCCATTATTTAGAAAAGAATCCTCAGAATAAACTAAAATTCAATATATTATCGATATATAATGATGGGTTAAACAGATGATCTAATTAAATATGGCGTAATTTTTGAAATGTACCTATAAGTCAATATTCTTCTTACGGTATGAAATCAAGTTAATAATTGAACTATTAGACCTGTTAAATAACCTTTATATTCCCTGACTGTAACGGCTTATATCTAGTCACATTTAGGTAAATATTCACCAACAGAGAATACCAAAACATTCATTGGGTTATGATGACATTTGCTCCGTAAATTATACCCTAAATAATACCAGAATTCAAACCGCCCCAATCCTTGCTACGGTTGGGTCATTTTTGAAGGAGAAAATAGGTAATTTCTCACATGTTTCTTGCTCTAAAGTGGCTTTTGGAATTTGAAGGTGATTTACTGGTGATCACTTACATGTAATTAACCAATAGGTTGCTACTTATAAATTATTTATACTTTGAAGTTGAATATTCAAGGCCTGTACTACCAGTATTATCCTTTTTTTAGACATTTCTCCCGGCATCGGCATGTGGAATAACTGCCCTAAAATGTTAGTTGGGATGATAATAATAATTGGTTTTATTGATGAGTTCATACATATTCAGTTCTTGAACTGCAAAATAACGATCACGTACGACGTGGTGAAGGTCATGAGCGTCGACAGAACCCTGCGGTTGACGTAGAACAGGCCGGCGGCCGAGAACTTCGGCGTCAACGCCTGCAGTTGCTGAACGAGGAAGGTGAGCTCGTCGCCGACGTCGGACTTGTCCATGCCCTCCTGCAGGAGGTAGCACGCGGTGACGAGGTCCTCGCCGCTACGTTCCACCCTGTCGCACGCCATCACCAGGAACGTCGTCAGTGTCTGAAAATGGTTGAAAATTGGTCAACCAGAACATATTGCCAAATATCTATTATTAAAAATAACAATTCTTTATTGCTTTTTTCGAATATATATATATCAATCAATGAGAGTTCAGCCAGTATAAAAAAGTGTAAAAACACTCAATATTCTTAGTGTACAACAGAATACAAAAAAAGTTATATATTGTGTTGCCAAGTGAGAAAAAATTAACGGTAAGTGGTGATTGCTTAGGGAGAAAAAGAGCAGAAGTTGTGACTGAACTAGAGATTAAAAAAAAGATATAAAAGTCTGTATTCAAGTGATATTTATCAATGTTTATTCGTTGATGACAAAAGATCGGAGTTTCAAAACACCGATGAAGAAGTGGGAGATTTCCTTTATCGAGTTAATATTGTTGAGTGCAATTGTTCTTGATGAATTGTCCTCTGATGATAACCTGCATCTGAAAACCAGATGTTCAACAGTCTCTAAGTCCACTGAATGGTGCATAGCTAGCTTTGATGGATTGAATATAGAATGGAATTGAAACAAATAAATAATCGTCTTCTGGAGCAGTGACGAATTTGATGGAGTAATGTAATCTTTGAAAGGTTGCTGAAAATTGATTTGCTGTCTCAGGACGTATAGGAAAATGTTTGCAGAGGGGGGATAATCGATATTCAAAATTCCTCAAGATCTTCGTTGTAGAGTATATACCGATATTCAGTTGGGATATTGTTGATATTTGATTTTGGATTTTAGATCGCAAGATTATTCCATAAATCTATCCACTTTGTAAATATGTGCTTTGTCTGAAGAAACTAAATCAAGCCTTATACTACGAATTGTCAATAGGTATTGTTTGAATTTTATGGAAGTCTGTAAGAACTTGTTTTTTTCCTTTCTAGAGGAGAGAAAACCAAAAGAAACGTTTTTCTGGAGATCAATATCCTAATTCCTAACACCAAACTGATATTACCTGAACAAGGTTAGCATTGTAGGTACAATCAAACACCAACTGTAAAATAAAAATAATGCCGTACTCTTATTCCTAGTTGACATTCCGTTCAAACTGTTCATGAATATCTCTGATGAAAACATAAAGAAATGAATATATGCTAAGACAATTAAGTTATATCTACAGAGGGCGATGAAATGAACAAATAACAAAATTCAACAACAAACAGGGGAAGAATATTGATACTAAATCTAAAGACTATATAGGGTTGTTTTATAGTTATTTATGTATCAAGGGAATTAGGAGGGCCTTAACACTGTCAGGCCTTCTACTAACAGTTTATGAGGGGTGCAAGGGTCGGACGGGAGGAAGGGAAAAGGTGGAGCTTGCAGGTAGCCAACATATGTAATCGTGTGTTTCTAGGTTTTTCGGTTGGATTATTGCTCTTCTATTTCGGTTTAGTTCAGTTCGTAAAGTATAAGTTGTGCTTAGAATACATTTTTAAAAGACAATTAGTGATTTAAGGCTGTTGGACGATATGAATAAGGCAAGCAAACGTTGTTGGAGAGACGTTGGTCCTAAAAAAAGAATAAGTTTGAGTATAAGGCGCATTAGTACAAAAACAAGAATCGCTAGGCTATCCAAATACAAGTAAAAATTTTGTATTTTCAAAAAAATACTTTTGTGAACCGAAATTAGAATTTCATTGGAGAAGTGAAGTTTTTTTACGCCGTAAATACGTAAAGTACAAATTTTACGCGTAGTTTATTAAGTTCAACTTAATGCACTATAGGGCGTGAATAATTACACTTTTTGTACTCACAAAATATCTTTCATGTCTTCTCGTTCATAAATATTAAATATGTGTCTAATTCTTTATTATTTCAGGTCCAAAACAAACAACGTAACGAATGAGTTACCATTAATTTTGGAAAATAATGAGAATAACGATCCTAATATAGAAAATATTTCTGCAGATCAATTGGAAAGCGATAACGAAGAGATATCATCATCAGATACGAATTCTGGTGAAGTAACAAATACCCAAATGGATGGTAGAACCAATGAATGTAGAAAAAGAAATTTCAAAGACACTGTTGAAAAAGAAATTATGTTGGTTGCGAAAAGAATTATAGATGTCGACCATTTCTTTAATGCACTGAAAATAATTTCAAAACGATGATTGCGGATGGATACAGCTCCTGTTATCAAAAGTTATTGGAACGCGACCCTTATGCAGAATAAACCATCTCCTGAGGAATTATATCAATAAGTTGGCAGATATTTGCAAGAACAAACATGCTGGCCCTGCAGTTTTGAGAAAAAAATCAAGGTAAATAAAGGATTATTTTATCAGTCCAATTGAAAAAATATCTATATGAAATATACCTCAACATTAATATATTCTCGGGTAATAATACTTTTTTAAATTAATTTCAGGATAATCTTCTGCGGTTTAGGACTTCAGTGACAAAGACTATCAAATATAGGTCGGAAGAAAATGCTTTTTTACATGAAAAAATAGAAAATTTAAGGAAAGATATATTGAATGGGCCCAGTCATATTTTAGAACACAGAAATTGTTCATCATACTTCTGCGAAGAGAAACTTCTGCGAAGAGAAATCGAATGCAAACTCAGTAATAACTGATATGAAGCTTACAGGTGATTGAAGTTCATTTATCAAGTTAAGGTTGAAATTTAATTCGGAGATTCAAATTAAAACATTGATGGTGTGTAAATTGAATACTAACTTATCATTTTCTTTCAGCTTTATACGAAATAATGATGGTCCCAGTCAAATATCTTGCTACGCATTCCAAAAGTTTATTATATAATGTCGATACGAATATTGTTGAACAATTCAATTCCATCATTTGTAAACACATAGGTGGAAAAGGGATCAATTATTGTTCAAGACGATCCTTTCAAGCCAGATGTGAAGCTTCTGCTGTGGAATGGAATACAAAGCATTTTGTGTCCATTTTATCGCAGTCGCTAACAGGTAGAATGCCTGCACTAACAAAAAAAATTGAGGAGAGATACACACGTCGTCGCAAACTTTGTGTTAAAAAGAGGGCCTGGCAAAAAAGTAACAACAAGGATTACGGTGAAAGTTGTAAAAAACCAGATTTAGATGATGAAGGATTTAAAGTATGTAAAGAGGATTACATCGCTGAAAAAAACCGTCGAAGAGCTGGAAAAAATAGAAATCCTTTCTAAAACCCAAAGTGGATGCAAATTATGGCATGACGAAAGGGGCAAAAGAATAACGGCATCAAATTTTGGAAATGTCTGCAAAATGCTACCAAAAACATCCAGGAAACGATTAGTGGAACAAATAATTTACCCCAAGTACCTATCTACGCCAGCAATAATGCATGGAAAGCAATACGAAGAAAAAGCCCTTGAGGCAATGGAAATAGAACTAAAGCAAAAAATACTGAAATGTGGTCTTTACGTTGATAAAGATCAACAATTTCTTGGTGCATCACCAGATGGAGTCTTGCAAGACGGTACTGCAATTATAGAAGTGAAATGTCCATATTCGGCAAAATCGAATGGAAAGATTACGTTTTGGAGAAAGAAAACTGGAGCTGTCAATACGAGTCATAAATGGTATTTTCAAATACAAGGCCAGTTGCATGTAACTGGATATAAAAAGTGTATATTCTGAGTTTGGACTTTCAAGGGAATCAAAATTACGGAAATCGAAAAGGACGAAAATTTTTCGGAAAGTAAAATGCAGCGTCCCTTACAAAATTTCTTCGACAACCATTTAATAAAGGAACTGGTTGATCCTAGGAAAATAAGAAATATGTCACTAAGAGATTAGAAGTTTAATAATTCCTTAATTGATTGTTCTACTGCAAATGAATTGTTCTGATGTTTTAACTTTCTCATTGAAACTTTTTTAAACTCATCCCGAAGTTTCTATATTTTGCTTTTTTGTTTCTGTGTGAATTTGCACGTAGTTCACATTGGGTTTCAAGTAATACACAAACTTTTATTAGGAAGAAAATTTACTGAGAAATCGACAATAAAAATGTTTTCTATATGGAGCATTGCGGCACGTTGAATATCTGAAATAAAAATTTAGTATATAATTTGAAATGAAAAACTCACTGAATAACCTGAATCAAACAATGAATAATTATTTTCCTTTTTTTTTAGTGTGCGTTCGTATAAAAGCTTTTGTTTGAAAGCGTTTTTTTTATACTTTTTATCTTTTTAGTTATCTTGTTATTAACAACTACAAACAACATTTTTTTCGTTTATTTAAACCCCTAGATACCAATTTTGAGTCGAATCGAACTATAATCACAAATCTCGTGCGCCATAGTGAAGCCGCCTTTTTTATTTTTTCTCTTAATTCCATTATCACCGGAATTATGTACACCTGCAAAATTTCAAATCAATCGGATGATCAGAACTACGGATCAAATTCAACTTGCACGATTTCTTACATTGTTTGTTAGTTTGTTACCTGCAAGTGAACCTAATACAAGCGTGTTGGGTAATAATAATAAAAGCTTTTGAAAATGCACGTTATGCGCTCTAACCCGTAATTATAATTTTGCCCACTACCTGTGAAATATCCAGTCCTAAATATTTATTCCGTATAATTTCCGTATGCTTTCGCCCGCCGCTGTTCTGGGGGCGTGACTACTACCACAAACTTTCTCTGATTATTCTATCTGACCTGAATTCAACTAGCAATGATCTGCTGTATATAATTTGCCTAACTAGTGGCGTTTTTATATATTTAATTTTGCAAAATATGACCTTATAATTATTTTTTTTTAAACTGAGTGTCTCATTGTAATCTACATAGATATTGTAAGGTTCGGACGAAGAGATATTTGAATTTTTCATAAGCATTGTCCCGTGCAGAAGTTCAATAAAACTCCTTCAAACAAGACATTTCACGCAATAATATTTGTGAAAGTATTTTTTTTCTTGAAAAATCTCTTCGTCCAAACGTTTCATGCCCTTTTCTGAATATAATGAAATAAGCAGATATCCTTTAAACTTATCTGTCATTACACATTTTGATAAAGCGTACGTGTCTGCAGACATACCCGACAAAACCGGGCCTCTCACTCTTAATTACCGATGGCAAAGTTTGCGTCCCGAGGGCCTCTGGCCCAAGGGGCAGCAATTGCCTGAGGTTATTAAGGCTCATTGATTCCCGTGGTACATAGATAATTTTATTTCTGACCGATTTCAATAAAATTTTGTTCATTTTTGAAACGGAAAAATGTACCAATTCATTACCTTCCCGGTATATTTGAATCAGGTACCGTTGATTATAGTACAGTTTTCTTGTTGCTAGGTTGTTGCTATGTTACTTGTTTATAAAGAGAACTTTGTTATCAAGCTGTGTTTGCGGTAAAAACGTGTTTTCTACCCCAAATATAATGGAGGATATTTTGAAAAAAGCTGAACAAGCAAGAGAATCATTAATTCCATCGAAAAGTGACGCCGTATACCAAAAAGAATACAAGATATATCTGGACTGGCTGACACGGAAAAATGTTACTACTCACTATATATATATATATATATATATAATTTTTACTTGTGAAAGGTAGAGGGAATTATAAAATCTATAATGTCCCAAGGGAGTTATGACCCTCTTTATTGATAGCGTAACTAATGAATTTGGTCTGTTAATTATACGAAAACAAAGTGAATAGTGGCCTAGTAGGAATTAGCCCTTTGCCACCTTAGATACTGTTTTTACTTTTTTAATATTTATAGAATTTCGAATGCTTCGAGAAGCCTTGTGTCTTACGACACTAGATTTTTCTACCCTTCCGTATCTAAACTGTGCATTAGTTTCTGTCCTTTTACACTCGTTTAAATTCCAGAATCAATTCTTGATTTTTTCAGCTTGTGGTAGGCAAACAACCCAAGAAACTACGAAGACTACGAAGACTTCAAAAAGTCATGAAGGAAGTCATATAAGAATACTCTTCCATTGTCTATATCATTGAAACATATGGCTTCGAAAGGAAGGATAAAAATACAAATCAAGTGAGAAAAACCAAATTGATGAATGAGGCTTGTCTCAAAAATTGAACCAATTTCAGCGAAAATGAAATCGTGAAAATGCAAAATGTTTCTTTGAAAACGATATTCTTTCAGCTAGGAGATAATTCAACTTCACAAACATTTGAAATGGCAAAATTCTCAATTCAATATGATAGTTAATTGACTAAATATTCTGTCAATTTTGCTTTTTCATAATATAGTAGGTCGAAACTTCTTCATTTTCAGTAGAAATGAAAATCAAAAACAAGGTTTCAATAAAATGTTAATTATAAATGAAAAATTATCAACACATCTCCTCTAGACATTAATTTATAAGAAAGACTCTTTTCGGGGGAATACTCAATTTTACAGTACAGATCTGTATTTTTTACCCTTTTCAAAAAATTTCAATTCATATTTGATGACGTTATGAAATAGCTATCAAAAATTTCATGTCTATTCAAAGAATTATGTCATCATCGGTAAATATTGAATATTTCAAAACTTCAGATGTTTTTCAAGGCATTTCTGGGTTTGATATGTTCAGAATGAAAATATATAGGTATGTGTCTTATGCTGATTAGTGTAACTCATTCCACGTAATTACTTCAGAAGATTTGAGTTATGAGAAAAGTTTTGATAGGTTCATCAAAGCACGGACAACCACAAATTTGTTTACTCTAAAAAAGAACAAAACTGAGATACTTAGATTCCAGACTGTTGATTCACAGACTAAAATATAATTCGTATCCTACCTTGACTTCAGATGAAATGTGCACACAAATCCCAAAGGGTTATACCTTATAAAACAATTGTCTCAAAACTTGTCGTGACAGATACCGCGCACTGTTTATTTTGTATTATTTCACTGTGTTTTATGGTATCCTGATATGGGATGGTTCACCTCGCGCTGGGAAGGTATTTATTATTCCAAAAATATGTATAAGGATCCTAGCTGAGGCTAGATACAATGATCACTGCGAACCTTCCTTCGAAAGATTTAAAATCACTCTCTTATAAAATTTCTGTTCAAATATTTGGCGGATGCTATCTATCGCATTCGCCATATTCAACAAAGTTCAATGTGAATTTTTCAATCTTTGGCGGAGGATTGTCAATTCACCAGGAAAATAAACGATGAGATTAGAATATTCAGTGTCAAGCTCGACACTTTTTCTAGAGATCAATTGCCCTAAAACCGAACTTATATTACTTTTAATCGACGAGCGTTTCGCGAACAAGGTCGGCATCTTCAGGAGGAAAAAATACTGCAGCTAAGAAAAGGGCTAGTCATATATCTTAGAATTTCTTCGTTATCTCTCATTTTCAATGATCAACAAGACACTGGATGACAGCAAGTAAGTGAAACAATGGCTTGCTTCATGAATATAACTAGATACAGTACCAATCCACAAACTGTTAAACAATAAATTTCCTCTGATAAATTATTTTTTGTCTTTCTTCTTCTATGAATCAAAAAATAGAAATTGAAATTTGATTTTGATCCTTCCATAGGAGTTGTAATTTCTAAATATGGATTCGGAGAAAAGGAAATAAGCCAAAACATAATTCACCAATCTTAATTCTCTCCACAAAAATGAATTTCCTGGAAATATCATTTTTAATTCAATTTCACAAAGGATTTGAAACGAAAATTCGCTGAATTTGGTTCTTGGGCATTGAATGTAGTTATGAGATCAAATTAATCAGGTCAAATGTTACATATCCCATCATTTTGAAAAACAACTCCAGAAGCGGCCACCATTAATACACGTGTATTCTAAATGAGCCATTACCTAACAGCTTTCAAATACGTAATGAACGGTTCAAAATATTGGAAGTGGTAAATATATTAATAACTAACCTTAGTCTTCAGATTTAGTAAAAGTTTTCTTCTCCTAAAGATATGAAAAGGGCGTCGAGCGCAACTGATATCAATTTGGTAGGGGGGTAATTGATCTGTACAAAAAGTTTCTACTTTTACAACAAAAGTTCCAATCTTATCGTTCATTTGAGAATTACGGTTACATATATCCACCTTCAGCTCTCCTTTGGGGGTTGCCTTCCATAGAAGGGCGCTAGCTGGTTGACGGAAAATGTAGTTCGCAATCAATCCTCCAGTTATTGTAAATCTACATGCTTTTCTGAATACCCCATAGTTGATATTTGCATAATGGATTGGAACACATTAAGATGTTTTAAAGCATCTTAGAACACATGATTCTGTCAGATGGCCAGCAAGATCACCCGACTTAACCCCTTTAGACTTCGTCTAAGCCCTCGCGGGTTGTCGATCAAGTTGTTATGAAACAAGAAACAACTTTTGGTGTTTCGATAAATTGTTGTTGTTAGTTTGTAACTGAATACATTGTTGGCCACCTGTTTATAAACGAAACGTGAAAGTGGAAATACAGCTATAATTTATTGGAAATGTCGGAAAATTGCAGTAACTGATTACCGGTTGTACTCGGAATGATATCTAGCACGATAATTTCGGGATAGAAATTACTTCGAGGGTCTTGAATAGTGGAGTTCAGACTTATGGTACACCCATCATTAATTCTTTATTTCTCCAATTATTTTTACAAAATCCGAAATATCGAATATGCTAATAAAGAGGTACTTTTTGACGTAATGGGAGATTTTTTCAACTTCCGTTTTTTTTGGAAATGACATCAACCCACATATAGGGTCAATAAATTTTTTCTTCATCAAGAGTAATCACCTAGGTCACATTTACTCACCAAATTGTACAAAGGACTCACGAATACCGAAGTGAGAAGAGGTCCTATCAAATAATTCTCCGACACGACAGCATACCCATAGTGCAAACCCCAACTGCAGCTGTTCAACAGAGCAGCCACCGTGCACGCTATGAACACCAGCACGGTAGTACCGAAAAAACTGCTTACATCCACGGTGGCCCTATACAGACTCATGTATTCCGCCTTGATGTCCCGAATCTTCAGCTTGAGGTGCTTCAAAGAGACAGCCCTTTCTGGATTGGCCGAAAACACGTTTTGAATCTTCGTTTGCACTTCCTTATAGCGGTACTTTAATATGGATGATAGTTCCCAGATCAGACTCACCAACACAAACTGGTAGTAGGTTCTCATAGCTAGGGCCGTGTATAGAGAAATATCTCGCAACACACTCTGGTCATTGCCTGCCACTCCGAACCATGTATATGTTTCGAAGATGAAAATGGAGAGCGTGATAGTATGGTTGAGAACGAGTTTAGCGAAACGAGCCCATGTTTTCCTAGCAGGACTGTTATCCAGCTCCATCTCTTTCAAAACGACACCCAAAGCGGGTTCCCAATGTGTGGAGAAGAAACACTTTGTGAATACTAGTGCCATGAAGATGAAGTCAAACACCACCTCCATCGTATCAACTACGGTCAATGAAAACCGGTACGGAGTATCCTCGTTGCCCGAGCTGTTGACTTTGATGACCATTGTTGATATGCTGGTGACAACGAATATGATGCAGCATGCTAGGAGGTGAACTTTCGAGAGTTTTTTTGATGTTTTGCTGCTTGTTTTGTTCCATGGGCAGAGGCCGATAACTTTGGAGATGTTCAAGTAAACCTGATATGTTTCGGTGTCAAGCATCCTCGATGAATGTAATGCTTACAGTAAATGTTATGCTAGATGAATGAATCCATTTTGTAAAGGTGGACAGCTTTGTCTCCTTGATTGAAGTGGTATTATTGACTTTCCTGTCTATATTGCTCCGCACCCTAATGGATTGATACCATTTTTAAATTGAGTAATCGCCATCGTGTAAGTGTTTTGATATATTATTAATGTTTTAAGAATGAGGCGATTGGAAGTAGCTTGGTTTGAAAGTGAAATATTGTTCTGGTGAAAATAATTTCATCACAAAAGATCTCTATATTCAAGTCAAGTCAAAATATACTTTATTGTCAGAAGAAAATAATTCTCATTCAAAAACCTTCAATATACAAAATTAGTTAGAAAGGAATAAGTAAAATTAAATCATATACAACATTGATGAGTGAAAATGTAATTAAATATCAAACTCGAATAAAAAGCGTATATATTTCTTTTTTTAGTTTCGTTTATATTCATTCAAAGGATAGGTCATCTCAACAATAAGAATTTCTTTTCTGAAAATTTTATAGTTCTCGATTCTTTTCACTGCGGCTGGTAGGTTATTAAACTATTTGATCTCATTGTAAATGATAGAATCTTTAACGAGTAAAGTAGTTGGAATAGGGGGATCAATATTTCTGTCATTTGGCGCGTATTGTATGAAGTTATAGAAGATCTGCCAAGAGAAGATTCATTTTTCATTATCAAACAAACTGTCTCAAGAATAAATATTGAGGTAACTATTGGAATACCATGTGCTTTGAATAAGGGTTTACATGTATCTCTGAGGTCTGCTTGGCAAAGGTACTGCTCTTTTTTGAAGTACAAATATCATAGAAGCTCTTTAGAGCATACTCCCCATAAAGCGATTCCATATCTGATATAATTATCAATCAGCGCAAAATATGCGGTTCTGGAATAGGAATATCCTAATTCTGAGGAGATAATTCTGAAAGCAAAGCGAAGGCTAGTTTTTTGCTCAGATTGATTGTATGTGCTTTAAACCTGAGTGAATCATCCATGTTGAGACCAAGGAAAGTATGGTTATGTGTAATCTCAATGATTTCATGGCCTAGCCTGATTTCAGGAGAACATCGGATGGTGAGTCATTTGATTTGGACTTTTACAAAATAGGAAGAGGACCCAAAGGGTTCTTTTCTGATTCAAACGTTTTCCGTAATCCCGAAATGAACGTGTTCAGCAGAAAAGTCAGTGTATGACCTAGGAAGAGTAATATAGATGAACCAAAAAACCCATTTATATGCCCAATAGCGTTATATAAATCAAAACTCACTAATAACATATTTTTATGCCGCTCTCTTTCCAAAATATACATTTCCTGGTCCAGGGAGGAAAAGCAACCGTGACGTTTGATACGTCATAAATGAAATAACATGACATTGACGACCTAAACTATATTCTATTGTATGAGTATAAATTTTACCGTTCATTTATAGAACGCCCTGTATTTTGTAAAATGGTAGAAATCAGTAAAAAAGTTAAGTTATTTTCAAGAAGTGAATATATTCGAAAAATTGAAGTTTAACCTCAAATATCATAATAGAGCTACATCAAAACGCTATATTCATGATTCCGCAAGTCTTCGTAGCGCAAAGTGTTGATGAAATAGACATTGTTCATGCTAGGTAAGAAAATGTAGGTGTTGGTTCAAATCCGGCGTCAAGCACGTTTTTTTAAATTCTTTGTTTAGTAGGTTCTCCTAATTTTGGGAATTTAGGGAGCATGCTATACTGTATCTAGTTCTCAGTTTAAGTTCTTCATTAAACTTTATTTTCCAGTTTCATCAATAATTTTTTCAAAGGAGGAAAGCGTAAAAATTATATGTATAACATGGGAGTAAAGTGCATTTTCCTCCCTTAAATCCTCTGGAGGAAAATTACCACTTTGCTCCCTTGTTATACAAATAGCTATTGAATCCTCCTTCTCATCAGGTTGTAGTGATGTTTGAATATAGAGAATAGTTCCCACATCAAACTATTGAAACGAACTGGTAGAAGAAGCGTGCGGACCAAAATATGTGCCTTGAAACATCCCCATTCGTATTCTGAAGGGGTTCTTCACTCTATACCATTATTACGATCTACACACAAATATAAAAAACGGAACAGAGTGAATGAATATAAGTTTAGTGAATAAAGCATATTCATCTCTCTCAAATTTTGAATTCAGTTGAGTTTTCCCCAAAATGATAGCTAGTGCAGCATCCCAACTCGTACTGCAGAAGCACTTAAATAGTGAGATTATGAAAAAGAGGCCAGAGTTTCCCCAAGAGACCCACATTTTTTTTCGACTTTTCTCAGGGACAGAGTCCGATCATTTTTGAAATATTCAAAGAGTTATACGAAAGTGGTAGTCCATACTCGACGTGGAAGACCAAGTTTATTGGAAAAAGGAAAAGCTGACATCGTGTTCCTTTTTCCAATTCAAATAAGTCTCCTATGCCAGGCATTTTCGTTTAAGAGCAATGCTCAAGGTAGAAAAGTTTGCTTGAGGGTTGATTTGATTGAAATTGTATGGGAAGCGCATTGTCACGCTGGGTTATATAAAAGTTTTGTTGACACTTTGTTTTCTATTGTGACGTTTGGAAAGAGCTGTCTTTTTGTATACAGAGATTATTTACTTCACTCCTCCAATAGAATATTTTATGAATCGTATATATGATTTGGCTTGAAGATAAACCTTTTTCATGAAAAATGATAAATGAAGTTTGTTATGTTTTCATGCCACTTTTATTTGTAACTTACAGCAGTTGAATTTATATATTATCCCGGTTGAACCAAGTCTGGAATCGTTTTCTTGTCGACGTTTCGGCTTCCACTTTGGAGCCATTATCAAGACTTCAACACGACTTTGAAATGTTTTTGAACTCGGGAAAGATATAATTGAGGAATTCGATCGTTGGGGCAGTAATAGTTTCCAGGAAATGGGGTAGTCTTTGTGAGTCGTCTCGTTTGTTAAGGCATTCGGGACGTTTTTCAATTTTTTTGCTTTACGAATTATTCGTGAGTGTAGTTTTTTTGTTGTAGGAATGTTTGGAGAGAGTCGAGGTCACGTCCGAATTACGTAGAGACGAGTATCATACAGGTTCTTTCGACAGTTCTATTCTATATTCCTTGTGATTCGTTGGGTATTATATCTTTCGATGAGCGCAGGAAAGAGGATATTTGACTGTTTGCTGTGAAAACTGTCTTGATGTCGTGTTTGGTCAGAATTCGGCTCACATTATCAGTGACTCCCCGAATGAAAGGAAGGAAAGCTTTCGGGTGTTCATCCAGATCTTCCAGTAGTTTGGATTGCGAGAAGCGGGTTTGTTGGCGTTGAATGGATCTCTGGACCTGGTAGGAATAATCGTTCTGAAGAAGTAAGGATTTGAGATTTTCGAGCTGACGGGGTCTATTGTGGTCATCTGTGAGTTTGATAGAGAGTTCAGTACGGAGCTCACTTGGGCTGGATGATGGTGGGAACATGCAGGTATCAGTTTGTGTGTGTGCGTTTTTGGTAGACAGTGTGAGTGAGAGAATTGTTGGATCTTGTGATATGAACATCTGCGAAAGAAGGAAGAGGAAGCCAAAATGTCGACATAACTACAATTCCTGACCGTTTCAACTGGATCTTTAGGTCGATATTCACAAACAATTATAGGTGACCCACGAATAAACTTTGAACATTGTAGCTCTGAACATTGTAGCTCTAGCAGAGGAAACCGTCATTGATCCTGTCATTTAGATCAAAAAATTGTAATGTGTGTACAATTGTCTGCATGGAAAAGATAAAGCAATGATTTCGCGATATAGTGCGGAGCCCCCTTTGAAGGCTCTAGAAAGATCAACCTAGAAAGAGACCTTAGGGAGTAACAAAATATATATACGAAGGCATCAGGCAAAAGGCCAGGTCGCAGTCTCAAACTTACTCTGTTGCCCTTTCGTGCATCTGTTTCATACCATCACTACTAATTATACAGTTATTTCAATCGATCTTTCATGAATTACGATTCAAATTGAAAAAGTGATAAACAAATCATTTCGATGTACATTAACTCACCATTCTATTAACAATTTTCAGTAGTATCATGATACATGCGGGAACCACGAAATTCTTTGGTAATTCGAAATTAGGTCCAATATGTAATCCCCAACAGAAGATGTTCAATAAAGAAGTCACTGTATGAGCCAGGAAAATCAATATGGTTGAACCGAAAAACTCGTTGACGTAACCAATAGCTCTATACAAGTTCACGTATTCCGATTTGATCACTCGAATCCTTCCCTTGAGATATCCTGAAGGGGTCGTTCTTCTCGATCTCATCAGGAAATTATGTTGAATTTTCTGCATCAACAGGTAGTAGCGGTGTTTCAATATAGAGGATAGTTCCCACATCAGGCTCACAAAAATAAACTGAGAGGTAAATCGCATAAACCAAGGAACGAAAGCTGCAACTAGATCAAACGAATTCCAATAGTGGCCTGAAACGCCAGACCATTGGTATGACTCAAAGATGGATAAGAACAATATAACGGTATGATTAAACATTATTTTGGTGAGAACATATTTACTTCTACAGGGCTTGAAATCATTTTTGTCTTCTTCCAAAACGATGGCCAGTGCATCAAACCACCTTGTGCTGAAAAAGTAGCATTTCGTGAACATTGATATTACGAAGATGGCGCTAGACATTCCCTTCAGGTGACTTATAACTCTCCAACACAGTTGCTGGTTATAGTTGTCATCATTAGTACTGCCGACATTTCTTGTAATTTCTGTTAAATTGGTGAATATTGTTAAACTGCAACTTATAAGAAGATGAACGTTGGATAGTATATTTGCGATTCTGTTCGATTTGTTCCAGGGACAGACGGATTATTTTGGAGATTTTCAAATACATCTTGAATCCGTAATAGACCGGCATTTTGGTAAAGACTGTCTGCTGGGACTGGTTTGATCACCTGTTATATAAAAGCGTTGTCGACTTCATCTTCTATTGTTACTCAAAGTCGACGCACTTGAATAAAAAATTCTTTGAAGACATCGTGCAACTCGACGTGTCAATCTGAAGATAATTGCACTCGATGTGTGTCGTCAACGAAATTGACATTTTCAGGAGCACCATTGGTATTATCCTCGAAATTTATTTTCAGCAACACTTATAGTACACTCTTGGCTTGACTAGGGATTGAATGTCTTCACCCCTCTGTCACTATTCTGTATTACTTTTTCGAATCATATGAATCTTGGTGAAATGATGTCCTATCAGCCCTTCATTCTAGTAGGCCGTCAGCTGTATATAGTTATTTGTGGTTCAGTTAGAAACACTAACTTCTTTGTAACGAACGCGTTTCAAGAAAAGTATTATGAGAGAGAAACAATTAGGTTTTTCTTTAATTTTAATAGAAGATATCTTTGATAATTTTCGAATGGTGGAATTGAAATCTCAGGATATCAAATATGTTCATCACTTCTTAGTTCTTATTACATTTACAAATCTCTCAATTTCAACTCCATCTGTATGTCTGAAAAGTCTGTAAGGATGTGTTTTTAACATAAAGGAATCTGTGGGAAGAATAAGTTACGTATGTTCATTTTCAAGAGAAAAATGAGCAAATATTTTTAAAGCTATATTTAAACTCAACCCAGTAACAATTCTGAAATGGTTCTGACGTTCCGATAACAACCAAGTAAATAACAATGGTAAAGAAAATAGCAAAGTTAATAATTGTTAGAATGCAACACTCGTTGAATGGTATGTGCCCACAGAAAAAGGAAAATATCTCTTCTCGTTCAAGATATCAGAAGTTGATCTTATTATGGAGTAATCATCCCAAATAGTGAAGGCGGATATTATTTAACGTTGCTAGGGACAAATTTTATCTTTTGTCAAGATTTGTATGCTAATCCAGTCACAATCGTTCGAAATAATTTCATGAAGTGAATAAGAGCTGAATATTTGCAAGCTTAATCACAATACATTTTGAATATCGAGTAGGCATTGCAAATAGGCGAACTTCATGAAGCTTCCAAGCAAAGCTATTGTTGGTAAATGTCATTTACCTTCGTCGAGGTTGAAGATATGGTCATCCAGTTATGTACAATTTGGTTTCTGATAAAGGCGTATGGCGCACCAATAATATTTCACAAATCTCAGTAGTTATACAAGGATCACTGCATATGGGAAATGTTTGGATTACTCATTGGAATATTGTCAGCATTTTGAAAAATAAAAATGGTTTGGTCCTGAGCGAAAATACTATTTTTTCTTGTACGTCAGTACTGAGAGAGCTACGTCGGTATTGAGAGTATGTGGTAGCTTTAATATTGTGTCGAACGAGCTAGCTTGTTTTGTATAAATACGTTGGTGCCATAGACATTATAACTAATGGACTCTCCCTAAGAGAGAGAGAGATGACTGCAGAGTGAGCAAGATAGAATACTTCAAGTATAACCTCTAAGCGAATTCCTTCCTCAATGTAGCAGATAAAGAGAGGTTATGAAGAAAAGAGTAATTGAAGTTTTACTACTTTTCTTCGGGTTTGAAGGCCGTCGTTCTTTGGATTTTCTTCCTTACGTTTCGATAGCGCGAGTTGCTAGCTTCTTCAGAGGCTCACTCATCTTGACTATTATTCCGATGACATTTCGATTTCGTAAGGCGTATTTATATTGTTGCAGGTAGTCGGGAGTGTTAATTACTTCTGTCGGATTCGGAGAATAATCATCAGTATCAGTTGCCGCACTACCTGCCGTGTTTTAATTAGGTATTCTTGATTTTCTCAGAACGGGATTCCAAATTCTGTTAGGACTCATCGCTTCCTCTTTTCTGTTAAAATTGTCCGTGTGTTTGTTGATCTCTATCGCCTCCCGTACCAGTCGGCTGTGGTAACCCTAGTTGGGGGAAATCAGTTTCGCATTTTCAAACAGAATCCTGTGGTCACCCTCACTGAGTGCGTGTTCCGCCTCCGCCGATCTGTCGGTTTGCCCCAGCCTGCAGTTCCTTTCATGCTCTTTCTGCCTAGTTCTCATAGATCTTTTGGTGGTACCGATATACGTTCCCACAGTATGTGATAAACCCCTGCTGCTGACAGTGGGTCTCTTTTGTCTTTAGCCGACCGGAGGCTTTGTTGGATCTTCTTGTTCGGTTTAAAAACCGTTTTCATGTTGGATTTTCCCGAGAGCTTCCCAATTCTGTCAGTGACCTTCGGGAGATATGGTAGATATGCATTTGCAACTATCTGAGAGCCCTCTTCAGTTTCATGGCCTTGTTGATCTGGGGTACACTGTGTTGGAAGGTATACATCGGTACCACGAAAAGATCCATGGTAACAAAGCTCAAAGAGCATGAAAGAAACTGCAGGCTAGGGCAAACTGACAAGTCGGAAACCACAGCACTCTGTTTGAAAATGCGAAACAGATTGCCCCCAACCAGGGTTACCACAGCCGACTGGTACGGGAGGCAATAGAGATCCACAAACACACGGACAATTTCAACAGAAAGAAGAAGCGTTGAGTGTCAACAGAATTTGGAATCCCGTTCTGAGAAAATCAAGAGTAACTAATTAAAAAACGGCAGGTAGTGTGGCAACTGATACTGATGATTGTTCTCCGAATCTGACAGAAGTAATTAAAACGCCAGACTACCTGCGTCAATTATCGAAATGTCCCGTCATCGGAATAATAGTCAAGATGAGTGAGCCTCTGAAAAAGCTGGCCACTCGTGGCCGACTTGTATTACGTGTAAAACTGTCATAAAAGCCAGTCCATTAGTTGTAATAATGTCTATGGTTGGTACTAAACACTTCGACGAAGAGGTCGGAAAGTTTTAAAAGAGGTTGGGAAAGTTCTATTAATCGATGTATTTCTACGGTTACGTTTCGCAAAGCACCGGACAGGGCAGCGGGCAAAACTTTTTTATATGAAGAGATATCGAAAAATTTCATTTGGATAAAATGATCAGCGTCAAAAAATAGGACGATTGAGCAAAACTTTCTCTGTATGTCTGTCGGTCTGTCTGTCGTTGGAATTGAATGTAACACGATATCTCTCGAACGGAAAGAGATATCGCTTCGAAACTCGGGTCCTTTTTAACCCTCCTCGAGGTGCATAGACCTATTGATTTTGAAAAAAATCGAAAAATGAGAAAGTCTTTTTTTCGGAATTTTTTCGACAAAATTTCGCCTTTCGGTTGTAACACGTTTCAGATCGCAGTTTTGACCGAAACATTTTTTAATTACCATCGAAGGAGTCCTCATTCTTTCCTACAAAGACCTATTGTTGGAGAAAAATTTAAAAAAATTACTTTAGATTCTACGGGTGTTTATTGCGTAACATGTCGGTTTTTTTCGGACACTCTGTAGGCCATACCGTTGCTCGTAATCGAAAAACAAAAAAATTGTCGTATAGCTCTCGTGATACTCTACAACTTTCAAAGAATAATATTTTTCCTTAAACCGATGGGAAAATGGAAAAATCGGGAAATTTCTGAAATTCATTTTTTTCTGGAGTTTTTTTTGTAAATATCTCGGAAACGGATGAGAAAATCAAAAATCACCGAGAGTAAAAAAATTATCATCTCAATGTATACTATGAAAACCCCAAATATTTTTTTTCTAAAATAAACAGTACGGGAAATATGATTTTTTTTAAGAAAACAAACTATATCTCCGAAACCACTCACTTTATCAAAATTTGTCATTGAGTGAAATTGTAGATCTCGTCGAATACTATAAGACCCAAATTCATTTTCTCTCTAGATTCAATAGTTTAGGAAAAATCGACGAAAAGCTGTTAAATTCAATCGATTCAAAAACGACAAAGTATGAAAAATCCTAGGATGACGTAACCGTTCAGTCTCCTGTTAGTTTTGACATTACGGATAGATGGCATTCGGGAGTTTGTTTCCAAGTCATTTCTCATTACATGTATGAACTTCTATTTCAACTCATTATTCCACAAGAGCGCTATTACGTACAGATCAGCGTTATTTATGTTGAATGTTGAAGCGTTATTTATGTTGAATGTTGAAGCTTCATTGGCTTCCTTTCAACATTTCAGTCAAAGTGACAATTATTTTTCTCTTCAAAGAAGAAAACTGTTGTCCATTGTCACGTGAACGGAAATACCGACATTATCTTGTAGATGGCGTATCTCCTATGAATAAAACGGGTAAGTGAACCTTTTTGTCAATCAAAAACGATAAAGTATGAAAAATCCTAGGATGACGTAACCGATCAGTCTCCCGTTCGTCACAACCACCAAATTTCATCAGAGAAAACTACTCCAACGACGTAAAATCAGAAAATGAATTGAATTTCGTCGACAGAAAATGGCATAGAATCGCTGTAGTGACACTATTGGTATCCAAAAATTGTTTCAAGGCGAGTCTCAGAGGGGTTGAATTTCAATTGATCGGTGATAAATATAAATTCTCACGGGAACTATCAAAAACAAATGATAAGTTGAAACGAGTGACTGCATAGAATCTCTGTATTCACACCTTTGGTATCCGATGATAGATTT
The DNA here is from genome assembly GCA_032362365.1 of Zygogramma bicolorata. Taxonomy (NCBI): domain Eukaryota; kingdom Metazoa; phylum Arthropoda; class Insecta; order Coleoptera; family Chrysomelidae; genus Zygogramma; species Zygogramma bicolorata. Next base: position 677,770 of record JAVJAQ010002763.1, read on the forward strand.
AACATGATTTTCAGAGGGGATGAGTTGAATTTGTATTGATAGGTGATAGAAAAAAAATACTTTGTGGAACTATGAGAAAATATTGGAAAATCCAAACAATTGACGGCATATAATCGATGTATTCAAACCATTGGTATCCAATGATAGTTTAAAAAAAAGTTGAGTTGATTTCCCTATAGTAGGAGAAAAATTGACAAAAAATTTAAAAGTGACGGCACATAATCGATGTATTTATACCATTGGTTTCCAATGATAGTTTAAAAAAAAGTTGAGTTGATTTCTCTATAGTACGAGAAATATTGAGAAAAAATTTGACAAGTGACGGCATATAATCGATGTATTCAAACCATTGGTTCCAATGATAGTTTAAAAAAAAGTTGAGTTGATTTCTCTATAGTACGAGAAAAATTGAGAAAAAATTTGAAAAGTTGCAGCATATAATCGATGTATTCAAACCATTGGTTTCCAATGATAGTTTAAAAAAAGTTGAGTTGATTTCTCAATAGTACGAGAAATATTGAGAAAAATTTGACAAGTGACGGCATATAATCGATGTATTCAAACCATTGGTTTCCAATGATAGTTTAAAAACAAGTTGAGTCGATTTCTCAATAGTACGAGAAAAGATAAAAAAAAAGTGACGGCATATATTCGGTGTATCCATATAAAAAGAGTGATCTAGGCTCATCGAGATCCACCCTATAGCTTGTTTCCTCCCTGGTTTTCTTCTGAGTGAACAATTGCTCACTTTCCAACCCGACAGTAGGTTAGAAACAAACACATTTTCGAATGATTGTAAATGAAATATTCCATTCAAAAACTTAGAATGATGATTTTTTTCAAATCGTGTAATTGGGAAGGGTGGTCATATTTTGGAAAGCTGTATACCAAAATTTTACGTTCTATATAAACCGTTAATTATTCGATTTGTTGTGGATTTAATGTCTTTTAAGAATCATCATCACAATATTTGTTGAAGAGCCAGTGCTTCCCAGTTGAAATCGACAAATTTGAAGGGAGAATGACCCGTAGTCTGTAGAGTTCAAAAGCTTGGATTCAATATTGTCTTCTTATCGAAAACAAGATATCAAAATACCAGAATACCATTTGAAACTAATTGGACTTGTTCTATCCAAAAAACTGTTTTTTTTAATCAACGCAGCTTTAATTGACTTGATTATAACCAATTATGAAACTGCAAACTGCTCTGCTAGAGTTCTGGATAGTTGTATATCTGATCACTGTTCAATATACTGCGATTTTAAAATTGACTCTGAAGATAATAGTCATCAGAAAACAATACAGTTCAGGCCGCTGGATAGAGTTAATCTAGATGAATTCAAGAGTGATCTTGAAGCCACCCCTTTGTATCTTATTTTTGAAACCGACAATACTGACAACAAAATCGAGCTACTCAATGAATACATAAAAATTGTTCTTGACTTGCATGCACCTATGGTATTATATCAAACACGAAAAAAGCAACCAAACCCTCCCTGGATTACCGAAAACATTAAATTAATGCAAAACCTGAGAGACAAAGCTTTCAATGCCTTCCTAGTGCCTGAATTCCAGAGTGATGCCGAAGATATCTGGGTTGTGATAAAGTTACGTGATAATAGAAAAGTGTTTTTGTGTTGTGTTTATCTGCCTGACAACAAAGAGGCTACGGCAAGTTTCTCCAATAAACTAAGTTGGATTAGTTCGCAGATAGGCGATAGCAACAAATACATCATCTGTGGAGACTTCAACTGTCCTCACGTTCAATGGGTGAGAAACTCTGAGTTTTATGAACCAACCTATATAGACAATGAAAAATCACAACTTATAGATACATTCTCTTTTTGTGGGCTTATGCAATTCAATGGTATAACCAATGTAAATAATAGGCTTCTTGACCTTATATTATGTAACGACACTTTAATTCACGACATTTTTCGTCAGAATAGCATTGTAGAGAAGGAAGATGTACATCATCCCACTATATCTTTTACTTGCAAAATCCAGTACTCTCGTATATTACATGATTCGAACAGCTTCTATTATGATTTTCGCAAAGCAAATTATGGAGAAATTAACAGATATTTCGATTCCATCCTGTGGAGAGAAATCTTTGATAACAACGACATTAATACAAATTTGAAAAAATTCTATACTAAAATAAACTACGCAATCGAAAAATTTGTACCAAGTAAAAAGAAACATAAAAACTATCCTGTGTACTTCACGACTCCCACCATTAAAGCGATAAAGGAAAAAAACAAATTTCATAAAAAATGGAAAACCTATTACAACCCACTGGATTACCAAACCTTTTCTTTGCTCAGAAAACGATCAAAGACTCTCATCAGGACTGACTACCTTAATTACGTTAGGAATATTGAAAATAACATCCCGTCTAACGTGGATTTTGGCAACTTGTTAAGGTAAACAGAGTTGACTGTATTCCATCAGAAATGATGATAGGAGATAAAACTGTCTCCAATGGTCAGGATATTTGTAACCTATTTGGAACCTATTTTGCAAGTGTTTTCGTCCCACAAATTGTAACCTTAGGTGAACAAGTAGATCTCCCAAATACTAATCTTCATCTATGTCAAATTCAGCTAACACAAGAAGAAGTAATGGAAGGATTACATAATCTCGACCCAAACAAAGGAGCAGGTTCGGATGGAATACCTTCATACTTTGTCAAAAACTGTCGTCTAAGCCTCGTAACCCCCTTAACTTTACTTTTTAATCAATCTCTATCAAGTGGAACATTTCCAACTGATTGGAAATGTGCCTGTATCATTCCAATTTTCAAATCGGGACAAAAAAATATGATCAATAATTATAGGCCTATCAGCAAACTCTGTATCTTCGCTAAACTCTTTGAGAAATATGTTTACAATTCTGTCTATCAATTGGTATTGCGTCAAATGATGCCAGAACAGCACGGCTTCTTTAAAAATCGATCCATTGAATCAAATCTCATCTGCTACTCGGAATACATTCTAAATGCGATGGATAAACAAACCCAGGTTGATGCTATCTATGTACAATAGTTATAAAATTGTTGTTTTATCAGTTAATCAGTTGAATTTTTTTCCATAGTGGTAGTGCGATCTCAAATTGAAATTCCAATTTAAATATCACTTTGCCGTATCTTATGAATTAATAGTAGGAATCTTTTGTGTGAAAGTGCTATTGTTTGGGATAATTGTGCTCTATTAAAATAATTTTCATCAAAAAAGTGTATACAGCGTTTTCAATAATATATATTATACTATTTGAATCGTCGAATCGATCAAACACCTATCACTCTCTTCATCTCTCTCATACATTCATTTGATTAAGATCGCAACGTCTCTTTGGAAAAAACTTCAACTGAAAAGCACCACTCTGACAACTTTTCCTAATTAGGACTTTGACATCGCTTGAAATTCTGAAACCGTATTTGGTAAACGATAATTCTCATTTCCAGGATATTTTCAGTTTTCATGTGGAAATCATTTATGAATCAAGCTTAATAAAACTATTGATTATGATTTCAATCATATCCCAAAATAACATTGCAGCGCCACTTCGATTAAGAATTCAATCAAATTCTACCTTGACAATGAAACTCTCTTTCAGAGAGTGTATCGCTTCTCTTGAATGATTTGGATACCGTAAACTTGAATAATATTTGTTTTGATTTTTTTGTGAATTGTGCGAAAATGTGCGATTTATTTCAAGATGCGATCATTGTGCGAAGACGTTCAAAATTGTGCGCAAATAGCACAATTACGCTCCGATTGGCAACACTGCTTGCTGGGGTTGGTGTGGATGGTACTCTATTAGCCTGGATATCATCGTATCTGTATGAGAGAACACAGTATGTCTCACTTCAAGGCTATCTCTCTATGGCAATTCCAATAACATCGGGAGTGCCACAAGGATCTCACTTAGGTCCTCTCATGTTTCTTATATACTTGAATAATATTTCAGAATGCTTTAGACACTGCAAATTCTTAGCCTATGCAGATGACTTTATAATTTTTCTTGAAATAAGGAATATCCTAGATTGTCAAAAAGTACAGAGTGATTCAAATAGATTTGAAACGTATTGCCAAAACAATAATTTATTTGTGAATCTAGAAAAATGTTGCTGCATAACGTTTACGAGGAATAAAATTGTACATGATGGTCAGTACACCCTCAGCAGTGTACTTCTGAAACGTAACCATCACGTAAGAGACTTGGGAATCACATTTGATAGCAAACTCATCTTCGATATTCATATCAATAATGTTATTCAGAAGTCACTTCAAATGTTAGGATTCATTATAAGACAAACTAAATTCATAACCAAACCTGAGGCGATAATATCCCTTTACTATGCATACGTTTTTAGCCAATTGAACTTTTCTACCTCTATATGGAACCCACAATACATAGTTTATATTGAACGTCTCGAAAATGTTCAGAAAAAATTTTTAAAATATCTTTCCTTTAAAACGCAAACACCGATAGCTGATGATTTCTCTGTGATTTGCAATGAATTCAAAATACTTTCTCTGAAAAATCGAAGAATCTTTAACGATGCATTGAACCTACATAAGCTATTCAACGGAAATATTGACTGTGCCGATATTCTGGAAAGAATAAATATTAATGCGCCATCCAGACCACTAAGGAATCCTAATTTATTTCATGTCCCTCTCAAAAATACAAATTCATGCTGTAATTCACCCCTTAATAGAATGGTTAGAAATTTTAATACTCTTTTCAATGAGTATGATATATTCAATACATCCTTCCTTTTATTTAAAAAATGTATCAAACGATTATTATTGAACAACATTCCGGGAAGTCTATAGCTTTTGTGTTTAGTCTATTGTGATCATAAGATATACTACCTTTTGTTAGACTCAAGTAGTGAGTTTGAAAATTAGAATCTTATACCATTATATTATACCCAACGCACTTGTATTGTACTTATCTGTCAACCATATGTAACACTTCAAATAAGTCTGAAAGTATGTATGTCATGTTAAGTGGATACTGTTATGGGCATATTGCCTGTTGTATCCCAATTATAAATAAATAAATAAATAAAAAAGATTCAAATATTCTCGTTCAACGCATCACTGGACTTATTACGAACAACTTAGGAACTTTGTCAACTCTGCGATAAAAAGAGAAAAAAAAGCATACCCTAATTATAAACTAAAGAACTGAAAAAAAATTCTGTCACACCTACAAAAAATTTATTTATACCTGACGTTCTCAAGAATATAAATGCTTTGAATAATCATTTCATTAATATATCGACTGATGACAATGCATCGAAAGATAACCTTATAGGGCACTACTTTTCGAATGTAAAAAATGGTATTGGTACTACTTTTGCTTTCAAGGAAACATCTGAAGTGGAGATAATGAGAATTTTAAACAATATAAAGACACAATCATATGGCACTGATGATTTAAATATAACTATTTTGAAAATGTGTTGCCCCATAATAGTACCCGGTATAACTCACATTATTAATGCATGTTTAGCAGAAAGTTATTTTCCACTAGCGTGGAAATCTGCTAAAGTCTTTTCGTTACCAAAAATAAAAAAACCAGAAAATTTCAATGATCTCAGATCCATAAGTATTCTCCCTACACTTTCTAAAGTAATTGAAAAATCATGAAGATTCAAATTCGTCAGCATCTCACTGATAATGACATTCTTCCATTGAAACAATCTGGATTTAGAAGTGGCCATAGTTGTGCTACTGCATTTGCTGATGTTATTGATGATATTCTGAGGGCAAAAGATGATGGCGAAATCTGCATTCTCATTTTATTAGACTATTCAAAAGCGGTTGATACGATTAATCATGAAGTCGTGCTGGCCTTGTTACACTTTCTAGGTTTTGGTGTCACAGCTCGTACTATGTTATCTTCATATTTAGGAAATAGAATACAAATTGTTGACCTGTCTTCTACCCCGTCAGAAGTGAAAACAGGAGTGCCCCAAGGAAGCATTTTAGGTCCCTTATTATATACATTGTACACTGCAAACTTCTCTAATTCCTTACAGTAGTGGTGCAAACACCATTTCTACGCAAATGACACCCAGTTATACTTTTCCTTCAAATACCAAAATATTAATGAATCAATTACGTGCATCAATACAGACTTGAATGCACTATTGAAAATTTCACATGAGCATTCTCTGAGACTCAACCCCAAAAAATCTGCTGCTCTACTGTTCTGCAAAGAGAATGTGAGAGATTATATTCTGAATCAGTATCACTACTTTTATTCGGGTTCGAAGGCCGTCGTTTTTTGGAATTTCTTCCTGACGTTTCGCTGGCTCGAGTGGCTAGCTTCTTCAGAGGTTCATTCATCTTGGAATTCACTCCGATGACTGGAGATTGTTTCTTCGCAAGTTGTATTTATGCCGATTCAGGTAGTTTGCGGTGCTAATTATTCCATTCGGATTCGTGGAATTGTCATTAATATTGATTACCTTGTTTACTTCCTGTGGGTTCGGAGAATAATCATCATTAATATCTGAAGAACTACCTGCAGTTATTATCGATTTTCTTAAAATGGGATTCCATATTCGGTTGAGGTTGACAGCTTCTTCTTTTCTGTTGAAATTATCCGTGTGTTTGTGGATTTCTATTGCCTCCCGTACCAGTCGGCTATGGTATCCCTGGTTGGGTGCAATCAGTTTTGCATTTTCAAACAGAATCCTGTGGTTTCCCTCACTAAGTGCGTGTTCTGCCACAGCCGACTTGTCAATTTGCCCTAGTCTGCAGTTTCTCTCATGTTCCTTTAGCCTAGTTCCCATGGATCTTTTGGTGGTACCGATGTATACCTTCCCACAGGTGCACGGTATGCGATAAACCCCTGCTGCAGACAGTGGATCTCTTTTGTCTTTAGCCGATCTGAGGCTCTGTAGAATCTTCTTTGTGGGTTTGAATACAGTTTTTATGTTGTATTTACTCAGGAGTTTTCCAATTCTGTCTGTGACCCTCGGGATGTATGGCAAATATGCATGTGCAACTATCTGAACGTCCTCCTTGTTTCGAACAGTGGAATTCTTCAGTTTCATGGCCCTGTTGATCTCGGGTACACTGTATCCATTCGACCTCAAGGTCACTTGAAGATGTTCTGGTTCGCATATTCTTCGAGCACGTTCCGTTAGAGTAGAAATGACTCCTCTCTTTTGGCTGGGATGGTGATTCGATAGCGCGTGCAGGTACCTATCCGTGTGTGTGGGTTTTCGGTACACTTTGTGGGTTAGTCTAGCCCCACATCGTTCGATCAGAACATCCAGGAATGCTATTCGTTGGTCTTGTTCAGTCTCCATGGTGAACTTAATATTGGGGTGTTGAGCGTTCAAGTGGTCGAGAAAGAGTTTTAGAGCGTCCCTACCATGTTTCCAGATGACGAATGTGTCATCCACGTAGCGTAGCCACAAGGTCGGCTTCAATTCGAAGGCGTCGATTGCTTTCTCCTCAAACCGTTCCATGAAGAAGTTGGCTACTACTGGGCTAAGTGGACTTCCCATCGCCACGCCATCCAATTGCTCATAGAAGTTTCCCCTCCATTGAAAGTAACTCCCCGTGAGACATGCTCGGAAAAGTCCAACGATATCATTAGGGAACAAGTAGGCTAACTCCTTCAGGGAGTCTTCCAGTGGGACGTTGGTAAACAAGGACACAACATCGAAACTGACCATAATATCTGTCGGTTCCAAAGTTAAGCCTCTAATTTTACCCACGAAGCCTGTCGAATCCTTGACGTAGGAGTTTGTTCTTCCTACATGAGGCTGTAGGAGCGAGGCCAGATGTTTTGCCAAGTGATATGTAGGTGAACCTGGGGCACTGACTATTGGTCTCAGTGGCATGCCGTGTTTGTGCACCTTCGGAAGACCATAGAGTCTGGGTGGAACGGCTTCAGTTCTGAGAATGGTTTTCTTTATGGTTTCGGTCAGTGAGGACGACTTAATGAGTTTGTTTACATTCCTCAATTTTGATTGTGTTGGGTCCCTTGCGAGTTTGCGGTAGTTAGAAGGTTCCAGAAGTTCTTCAATTTTGTTATTATATTCCTCCGTTTTGAGAAGAACCGTGGCATTTCCCTTGCCCGCTGGTAGAATCGTGATCCCCTCATCAGAATTCAAGCTTCTTAAGGCTGCAATCTCTCTTTTTGGGATATTGCATTTTGGAAGCCGTGCCTTGCTCAGGATATTTGCTGTCACGATCCTGATTTCTTCAGCTTTTTCATCCGGTAAATTCCATCGGTACCACCAAAAGATCCATGGGAACTAGGCTAAAGGAACATGAGAGAAACTGCAGACTAGGGCAAATTGACAAGTCGGCTGTGGCAGAACACGCACTTAGTGAGGGAAACCACAGGATTCTGTTTGAAAATGCAAAACTGATTGCACCCAACCAGGGATACCATAGCCGACTGGTACGGGAGGCAATAGAAATCCACAAACACACGGATAATTTCAACAGAAAAGAAGAAGCTGTCAACCTCAACCGAATATGGAATCCCATTTTAAGAAAATCGATAATAACTGCAGGTAGTTCTTCAGATATTAATGATGATTATTCTCCGAACCCACAGGAAGTAAACAAGGTAATCAATATTAATGACAATTCCACGAATCCGAATGGAATAATTAGCACCGCAAACTACCTGAATCGGCATAAATACAACTTGCGAAGAAACAATCTCCAGTCATCGGAGTGAATTCCAAGATGAATGAACCTCTGAAGAAGCTAGCCACTCGAGCCAGCGAAACGTCAGGAAGAAATTCCAAAAAACGACGGCCTTCAAACCCGAATAAAAGTAGTGATACTGAAAACCTCGGCCGCGAAAGCCTCAACTATTTTGTCAAAAACCTCTACGGGGAGGAAATATGGAGACTTTACAACCAACTTGATAAAGGTAGGAAACGGAAAGCACACTTACTGGAAACGTTGACATTCTTATGCCGCTGTCGGGATTCCAACATCATACCAAACTTTTTGAAGCTGAAACGAACTCTCAAATCAGCTCAGGCAAATCGAATCTATTCGAGAAGTGGGAAAGCCTTTCTACGAGAACGAATCCATCATACACGAAGCAGGCTAGCGGAGATAGACAATGCCTTGCTGAAACTACACCTAGAGCTCAGCAACCGAATGAAACCTGAAGATTGGGATAAATTAGATGGCATATCGTACTCAAAAGTGAGAAATGAACGGGACAGAGTGAATAACAACCACAAAGTGAAGTTTGACAAGCTACACAAGACTAGAAGTTCGGCCACCCCACGCTTAGACTTGTCCAGAGTGGTCATAAACCGAACAGACCGGGATCTCACTCAAGACGAGATGTCAGTGTTAGCACGAGGCGGTAATTTCGCAATCATTCCTCGGCAGGTACCAAAAGAGGAAATCATCGCCAATACGGAAGCAGCAATCAGGAATTTACCGGATGAAAAAGCTGAAGAAATCAGGATCGTGACAGCAAATATCCTGAGCAAGGCACGGCTTCCAAAATGCAATATCTCAAAAAGAGAGATTGCAGCCTTAAGAAGCTTGAATTCTGATGAGGGGATCACGATTCTACCAGCGGACAAGGGAAATGCCACGGTTCTTCTCAAAACGGAGGAATATAATAACAAAATTGAAGAACTTCTGGAACCTTCTAACTACCGCAAACTCGCAAGGGACCCAACACAATCAAAATTGAGGAATGTAAACAAACTCATTAAGTCGTCCTCACTGACCGAAACCATAAAGAAAACCATTCTCAGAACTGAAGCCCTTCCACCCAGACTCTATGGTCTTCCGAAGGTGCACAAACACGGCATGCCACTGAGACCAATAGTCAGTGCCCCAGGTTCACCTACATATCACTTGGCAAAACATCTGGCCTCGCTCCTACAGCCTCATGTAGGAAGAACAAACTCCTACGTCAAGGATTCGACAGGCTTCGTGGGTAAAATTAGAGGCTTAACTTTGGAACCGACAGATATTATGGTCAGCTTCGATGTTGTGTCCTTGTTTACCAACGTCCCACTGGAAGACTCCCCGAAGGAGTTAGCCTACTTGTTCCCTAATGATATCGTTGGACTTTTCCGAGCATGTCTCACGGGGAGTTACTTTCAATGGAGGGGAAACTTCTATGAGCAATTGGATGGCGTGGCGATGGGAAGTCCACTTAGCCCAGTAGTAGCCAACTTCTTCATGGAACGGTTTGAGGAGAAAGCAATCGACGCCTTCGAATTGAAGCCGACCTTGTGGCTACGCTACGTGGATGACACATTCGTCATCTGGAAACATGGTAGGGACGCTCTAAAACTCTTTCTCGACCACTTGAACGCTCAACACCCCAATATTAAGTTCACCATGGAGACTGAACAAGACCAACGAATAGCATTCCTGGATGTTCTGATCGAACGATGTGGGGCTAGACTAACCCACAAAGTGTACCGAAAACCCACACACACGGATAGGTACCTGCACGCGCTATCGAATCACCATCCCAGCCAAAAGAGAGGAGTCATTTCTACTCTAACGGAACGTGCTCGAAGAATATGCGAACCAAAACATCTGGAGGAAGAACTGGAACATCTTCAAGTGACCTTGAGGTCGAATGGATACAGTGTACCCGAGATCAACAGGGCCATGAAACTGAAGAATTCCACTGTTCGAAACAAGGAGGACGTTCAGATAGTTGCACATGCATATTTGCCATACATCCCGAGGGTCACAGACAGAATTGGAAAACTCCTGAGTAAATACAACATAAAAACTGTATTCAAACCCACAAAGAAGATTCAACAGAGCCTCAGATCGGCTAAAGACAAAAGGGATCCACTGTCTGCAGCAGGGGTTTATCGCATACCGTGCACCTGTGGGAAGGTATACATCGGTACCACCAAAAGATCCATGGGAACTAGGCTAAAGGAACATGAGAGAAACTGCAGACTAGGGCAAATTGACAAGTCGGCTGTGGCAGAACACGCACTTAGTGAGGGAAACCACAGGATTCTGTTTGAAAATGCAAAACTGATTGCACCCAACCAGGGATACCATAGCCGACTGGTACGGGAGGCAATAGAAATCCACAAACACACGGATAATTTCAACAGAAAAGAAGAAGCTGTCAACCTCAACCGAATATGGAATCCCATTTTAAGAAAATCGATAATAACTGCAGGTAGTTCTTCAGATATTAATGATGATTATTCTCCGAACCCACAGGAAGTAAACAAGGTAATCAATATTAATGACAATTCCACGAATCCGAATGGAATAATTAGCACCGCAAACTACCTGAATCGGCATAAATACAACTTGCGAAGAAACAATCTCCAGTCATCGGAGTGAATTCCAAGATGAATGAACCTCTGAAGAAGCTAGCCACTCGAGCCAGCGAAACGTCAGGAAGAAATTCCAAAAAACGACGGCCTTCGAACCCGAATAAAAGTAGTGATACTGAAAACCTCGGCCGCGAAAGCCTCAACTATTTTGTTTTATATTCTGAATAATATTACTTTGAAAATGGCTGACGATGAAATTCCGTTCAAGTCAGGATTCAAAAATTTGGGCTTAATCATTGATTCAAATTTGAGATTCAAACAGCATATAACAAACAAATTAAGGAATGCTTACGGGTCCTTGAAGCTAATATTCACGCAAAGAAACTACCTTGATTCAGCTACTAAAAAAATGCTTTGCGACTCGCTTGTTCTCTCACATTTCAATCATCGTGATGTTGTTTACGGACCCTGTATCGATGATGTAGATAAAACGCATACAAAAAGTACAAAATTGCTGTATCGGACTTATTTACGGTATAAAAAAACATCAAAGTATCAGAGGTAAACTCAAGGAAATCAAATGGTTAAACATGTATGATCGTCGCTTACATCACATGGCTTGCTTGTTTCATAGAATACTACTTTTTGAAACTCCTCCATATTTATATATCAAACTGAGCTTCAGAACTGATGTGCACAATTTGAACATTCGTCGTGAATCTCTCCTCACTGTTCCACATCACAATAAACATATTTTTAAACGACCTTTCAGTTATCGCATTGCATCCCTTGTCAACCACCTCATTGTTATATTACCAAACCTACTTGACATATCACATCCATCATTTAAATTGAAATATAATTTGTATCTCCTAGATAACCAATTATAATTAACGAATCATTAGCCTTGCTATTCATCTACTTCACATTCTCTTCCTATTCTTTTCCCGTTTCTGTCTTTACTTTTCTCTCTATTCTCCTTTTCCACTCTAGTAGTATGTAAGTTATAGTATATTGCTCAATATGTTATATAAGTACTTTCATCTCGATGTTGATATTTTTTCTCTATTTTTCATCCATTATGCGAGCTCAGGTGGAAGAACAGAGGAAGACATCTTCGGATACTGAACCTGTAGCCCTTTATTTACTTTGGTGAATAATAAATGATTTATTATTATTATTATTATCTTGTAGGTGTAGCTAGAAGTCTACTCTTCTACACTTATATATATTTCAATATTGATTCTTATTTTCACAGGTAGGTAGGTTAGAAACATAAAAAACTACTTGGTGAAAAAACAAAATATCAGTTTTATTCAATTGAATTTTGACTACACGGATAGGTATCGGGGCAAATATACCACCTCGTCCTGAAAATAGACATTCGAAGAACTCAAAACTTTTTCATTAGTTTCAAACAGGAAAGAAAGAAATTGAAAGTTTCAGGGTATGTAGAAGACCCCTTTGAACGGCCGTGAAAGCCTACATTCTTTCATTACACCTTCAGAGGTTCAAGAGAGACCAATTATAACCAGGTTGTTCGTTTCCAATGTCTAATTCATATTCACATTACAACTACAGATCCGATAGACAATTGAATATTTTCACAAAAGCATGCTTCAATGAACTTTCATTGAAATATTCACTTACCATTCTATATAAGGTATTCTTCATGAGTGAAATGAAGATTGGTCCCACTAAGTTCTCTTCTGATTCGGAGTTGTATTCAAGATAAAATGCCCAGCAGAAGGTGTTCAACAGAGAAGTCACTGTATGAGCCAAGAAGAGTAAAATAGATAGACCAAAAAACTTGTTTATATATCCAATAGATGTGTATAAATTCACGTATTCAGATTTGATCGCTCGAATCCTTTGCTTGAGATATTCCGAGGGAATATTTCTTCTTGAGCTCACCAGAAACGTTTTTTGCATGCTGGTCTTCATCAGGTAGTAGCGGTGTTTCAATATGATTGATAATTCCCACATCAGACCAACCAAAATCAACTGATGGTAAGTTCTAATCATCCAGGATATGAAAGGTGAAACTTTGTTGATTTTCCAAGAGTCTTCTGGAAGCTCTAACCATACGTATAACTCAAATACGAATGAGGAGATTGTAACTGTATGAACCAATATCACTCTGGTGTAAGAATGTTTATCCCTGCTGAGCTTGAGATCGAATTCGTTTTTCTTCAGAATGATGGCCAGTGCAGTAGTCCAACTTTTACCAGAGAAGAAGCACTTGCTGAAATAGAGACGAATAAGATGAAGCCAGACGCTTCCTTGGAATACCTCACAAATCGAAAAGGAAAATGATGATAATAATAATCTTCGTTTGGCTGTCTGATACGTTCTATACCCGCTGCAAAATGGGCGAACAGAAACAAGATGCAACACACGACAATATAAACCTTTGATAGTATATTTGAGATTTTGCTGGATTCTTCCCAGGGACAAAGTCCGATAAGTTTCGAAATTCTCAGAAAAATATCTAATGCAATGGTGCCCGGCATTTTCGTTTGGAAGTGTTCGCTATGATTCAATCAAATCAATGTGGAAAGCCCTATGCAACGCCTTTTATATAATAATGCTATTGACTTTATTTTCAATTGTTGATATGTTTGAAAAGAGCTGTCTTTTTATGTACAGAAACATCCACTAATTCCATTACTATTTTCATAGTGGCATAGACATGTTACGTCAATCAAATGCTACTAACTCAATTCGGAATATATGAAGAAAGAGATACTGTGAAGGATAGATTCTTGGTTGGTAAATGTCGTAATTATTTTCCTTATTTATATTCACACCAGAACAAGGGAAGTGTTCAAACCTCAGTTTACTTCACTGATCCAAAAACAAAATACCGCTTGAAAGAAAGTTTTTGGATTCGATATAGCACAACTTCAATAGTTTCGGCTCCGATTTTGGAGCCATTTTCAAGAGGTAGTCTCCACCAAGACATCCGACGGTGCTTTAACAGCAACCGCTGCAATAAATACCACCCAACATCCCTCGATACCTCAGTTCGATCTAAGGAGTAGGCAGATTGAGACCTTAGAAAGAACTCGTGACGAGACCTGGGGAGTAGGCAGATTGAGGCCCCGGCGTCATGATGGTTTGGACAAACTCGAAATATTCAAATAGCATCAAGAAATCGACTCCATATCATACAGGTCGTGCTAAATACTATTATTTCCATTGTGCATAAAAGTGGTCAAGAGTTCATTTGAAACCCCCTGTATATTACTCGATGAATTGAAAGATGGTGAAAAATGCTTCAAGATAATTTATCATGTCCCTATACTCACCTAAATCGTCAAGATTTCTCAATAAAGTTGCTTCTTCTAGAAACATTTTTTTTTAGAATTTGGATTAAGGTAGCAGTGGCATTATCAAGCTTATAACAGTTCGGTCACTTTTATAAGTAATTTACAAATACTTATCAACGGTTTTTCAAATCATCTTTCGAAATGAATGCAAATATCGATTATTCGAACGAAGTTCTTATGAAATTATTTATTATACATGAACAAAGTGATCAAATCATTGTCAGAACTTATAAAAAATTCAACCAGATACATTGTATCTTTCTTCAGTCTGAACATTGATTCTCCCTATCTCTCTTAGACCCATTCCATAGCTATTTGTATAACAAAGTGCTACTTATCCCTAGGATGAAGCTCACTTACTTACAGTAATCATTCAAGGAAGGAAAAGGCACATTACTCCCATGTTATACATATGATTTTGAATTGAACTGGCCGATACTTGAAAATCCATATTAACAAAAATATATTACAGTTTCCTGTATGATTTTCACTCACAATGGGTTTACAAAACCGCGACACGTGTTTCGCTATTACAATAGCTTCTTCAAGCAAGATAAATAAATCACTATTCTATAATACGCTATTTATATACAGTAGGTCGAACGTCTCTTACAATAAAGGTCCGACTTAGGTCCGATATTCGACCCATAATTTGTCCAAATACTAATTAGTTACATACGAAGATTATTCCTAGAAATCGCGGTTTTGTAAACCCATTGTGAGTGAAAATCATACAGGAAACTGTAATATATTTTTGTTACATATGATTTTTCCGCCTGCCTCGAATAACAAGTTATTGAAAAAAATATTTATGAAACTAACAAATGAAATTCAACGAAGAACTGAAACTAAGAAGTAAGTACGATATAATATGCTCCTGAAACTCCCAAAATTAAGAGAACCTACAAAACATAGAATTTCAAAAAAAAAAGAAAAAAACTCTTGCTGCCAGATTCGAACCAACACCTACAACTGCCTTTGTATCTATTCTAACCAATGTCTGTTCCATCAACATTTTGCGTTCCTTGCAGATAAATATTATAATATTTGACGTTTAACTTTTATGTTTTCAATGTATTGAAAATAACTTATGTCCTTTATTGATCTATATCATTTTACAAACTACAAGGTGCTCTATAAGTGAACGGTGAAATTCATTTTAACAGAATATAGCTTGGGTCGTCAATGCCTTATAAGTTATTTCATTGATGATGTATCAAACGTCACTTTTACTTTTTCTCCCTAGGGGAAAAAGTACGACTTCGCTCCTTACAATGAGGCCAAGAAATGTATACTTTGGACAGAGGGAGACGGAAAATACTGTTTTTTGGACGAGTGGACAAAATTCTAGGACGAGCGTAGCGAGTCCTGGAAGTCTGCGAGTCCAAAAAAACTATTTTCGGTCGTGTTGCGTACACTATTTTTTCGGCAACCGACCCACTTCCCGGACGCTTTTTCTTTGAGAAGGTAGCATTTTCCCGGCCTAGTCCGGGAAGTACGTATTTCCCGGACTAGGCCGGAAAAATTCTACTTTCTCAAAGAAAAAGCGTCCGGGAAGTACCCACTTCCCGGACGGTTGCCGAAAAAATACTTTTTCCGGACTTGTTACGTAAATTACTATTATAATACTTATGATGGGGTTAAATAGATGTTACACAGGTCATATTTTATTCAAATTTTTGGCGGATGCTGTGATTCGCATTCGCCAGATCTGAGAAAGTTCTTCGTTAATTTACAATTTTTGGCGGAGGTTTTTTTGTCAAGATATCGTGTAAATAAACGAAGAGATTGGAATATTTGATGTAATAACCTCAAACAAATTAATCTCACTAACACTCGATGCGCGTTAGATGATAAGGTTGGTATCTATAAGAGACATAATGGACGGTGATCGATTTTTGTTTTTCCTTTCCTAAAGAGAGAAAACACGGAGGCAAACCCAACGAAGGGATGCACGACGAGAGTTAAATGTGAATTCATACTAAAGGAGGGTATGCTTTAGATAGGAAAATTTGGGCTTTTTTTGAAAATATTTCCAAACGTTTTTGAATGCTTATAAATGAGCCATGTAGTAGTACTGTAACGCTCACATTTGTGTAATCGTTATTTTCTTCACAAAAGCAGGGAAATGAATACATACACTGGTCACTTAAACACTTCCTAAAGGCATACCATCTGATGAAATACGCAATCATGTTTATTTTCACAGTTCACGAAGGTCTCTACTTGTTTGTGTTTTAATTTTAATTTTAATTAGTAACTGCTTATGGAAATGTAAATATGTCAAATCGAGCAAACCACTTGACAGTGATAATAAATTATTCTTCTTATAATTTCGACTAAGATGCCTAGAAGTCCTGGTGATTCAACTGATTAGATTTTGTTTAGATTTTTGTGGCGAAAAAAACAATCGACGCTTTTGAAGGTTTCCTCTATTTTTTCGGTAGAGGGCGTTATGTTCCCATTTTTCAAATTTGATGACAAGTGTCAAGTTAATTGTCATATTGTCATGTCAGTTTGAAATTTTGAATAATTTTGATGTTTACGATGTTTTATCGTGTTTATTTGTTGATTTCATTGCTTTTAAATATCGAAACGTTGTTACTGGTATCTCATTGACCACCCATTATCCTTTAGGTTGCGATCTCTTCTCGCTAGCCAATCAAATAAAAGTGGAAAAACCCGACTGCACATTATTTTCACTTAGTGCAAATTTAGCTTCAGACAAGACTGACAAGTAGGGTCACTGGATCTAGTAAGCTTCGCTTACTCGGGTACGGACAATGGGCGAGGCCCTGGCGAAAATTGTTGTAAATTAGCCAATCCCAGAAGATACCCAAAAATCGGCCAATCGCAATGTAGGATAATTTGTTTATACGAATTCGGGGAATATGAGAAGAAGAAGTGTTTGAGTTCAGGCGAGTTCTGAAATTCAACAGTAAATTCCATCAGCTCTGTCACTGATTCCTCTCTCTCTCTGTTTGTGACGAACGACAAACAGAGAGAGAGGCTTCGGTGATAGAACTGACGGAAGTTACTGTTGAATTTCAGAACTCGCCTTTCGTGTTCGTGTATGCTTGTTGAGCAAAAATAATTAAGTGGTCTGTGTTGTTGAGTATAAAGTTTAACCGAGTTCAACTTACACAATATTCTTAATTCTGATTTGAAATTCAAAATTTTGAAATGAAAATTCGTACAGTTAATAACTGTAAAAACAATGACAAAAGTCACTAACTATTTTCCATTCCAAGTGATGAGCTATTTACTATTTTTTACTAGATTATCACCGAATATAGTTTTGTATAGAACGCGAATGAAAACAAACTTCACCTTGAATTAAATGGACCTTTCTTGATGTTTACCTGGGACTTGGGTAGAAGTTATTTCTTCAAATGGGAAATTCTGAGAAAGAATCACCAAATACACAAATTTACGAAGTGAGCATTCACTACAAGAAGTTCAACATTACTTACTATTCCATATGAACAATTATTATTCAAAAAGATGACCATTTCATCTTACTTGAAACTGTTGTATAATATAAATCTGCTGTTGATCCCAGTAACTTGATTGAAATAGTCTTCATTTCCGCAGTATCAAACATACAAATTATTAAATCAGTTGTCAGCGTAGGTAGCCCTAACTAAAAGATAGGACATCCTAGTTCATTCACATTTTTTTACCTGTGTTGAATTAGACTTCCATCTGTATATCTTTATAAAACGAACATTCTTGAAGTTTCAAAGATAGTTTTTTAGAATATGCTATTATGGCATAGATATTATAGAATGTATTCCTAGAAAAATAGATAATGACAGTCAACATGAACTCCATCTCTACATTTTATTGCCAAATATTATTGTTTGACAAAGTAGGTACTTACTTCACTGCTTGAATTTTCAAATCAGGTTTATCATTTTCTTGAAAATTACAGGAAAATCTTTAGAATTTAATCGAATTTAATGTCTAGCGACCTAAAATATGAACTGTACTAAAGAACTCGTGGTATTGTTTCAACATTCCTCTAGCCACGTTACAAATATTACTTGCAGTATTGTCAATATGTCGTGCACATGCAAAATTATTGGAATTCAACCCGAAAAATTAAAAGGAAATTAAAATTAGTCAAATATCCATAGGAAACACCCAAAATTTTAGTGGAAAACCTTTGTGATTGTTTACATTTTGCATCGAGCATCAAAATGTCAATGTCACGTCAATTTGGAAAATGACAATTTGTCTTCTTCTTTTATGAATTGTTTAAACAAATTAAAGTGCAATGCCATTGGTCGATTTTTGGGTAATCGTTCCGATAAGCTCCACCCAATGTCCGTACCCGTGTAAGCGAAGCTTACTAGATCCAGTGACCCTACTGACAAGAGCGTGTTTGCTACATCTGTACATATTGTACGGAAACCTCCAAAAGCTCAATTATCCACCAAAAATCAAGCAATCCAGACCAGGCATCTTAATTTCGACTAATTGACCACAGTATAGAGTTTTCAGAAGCGACACCTCAAAGGTAAACAGTTTGTGCGTTATGTGATTCTGCTTTTAATTCATATTGTGTTTTCGGTGCAGATGTTTTGTGGAATTGAATCGAATGAAGCGTGTTCGAGTTGGTAACCGTGAAATGAAACGGAAATTATTTTTTTAAATATGAATTTCAATTTGGAGAGGACGGAAGTCTTCAAGGGCCCATTTCTGCCCTGGTAACGCTAAGAAGAACTCGTGTGGGTTAACTGTAAAATAATTTTGATTTACCTACACAAGAGAATATAGATTCCATTCATTTAAGAGGTAAATATTTGAACATCATTATTGGGATTTTAATTCAGGATAATAATTTGGGTGGATTTCAACTCGCTTCACGAGAAATTTGAGAAATAAAATTATTTTTGTCCGAACACGTTTTATCATAATTTTTTTCTTTTCTCGAAAAACAGTTTTGCCAGGATTCCACAACAAAGCAATCAATTCCACAACAAAGCATTCAATTTCACAATAAAGCATTCAATTCAACAACTATTGACGAGTATTTAGACCTCATAATGAATTGTTG
Source organism: Zygogramma bicolorata (assembly GCA_032362365.1). NCBI lineage: Eukaryota > Metazoa > Arthropoda > Insecta > Coleoptera > Chrysomelidae > Zygogramma > Zygogramma bicolorata. The sequence goes on from JAVJAQ010002763.1 coordinate 697,457, forward strand.
AGACCTTGTGGAGAATTTTAAGGAGATTAATGGTGATAGTAGAGACCTTCCTGTCTGTGGAGATCTTCATGGAGGATAATATATATGGGAGGATATTAAGGGATAGCTGAGTTCTGGAGCTATCATACTATCGTGAAACTGTAGGAACAGTTTTTGGAACGAAGTGAATATCATACTGGAGTGACAAAGTGGAAAAACGTCAACCTTCAGCAATAAAATAAATGTAACAGGTTTGAATGCATTCATCTTGATTGTTGGTGTCATTATCGTTTTATACCATTACGCTGAAGTTGCTTTGACCATTGTATATTATTTGATTCCATATTTAAATCTTGACCACTAAATCCATCGTACTTTGATATTTACTAAAATTTTAATTAAATATTTCTATTTGACACCTGCGTGTTTATTTTTTATGTTCAAGAATCTTTTTTCCAGCGTGGTAAAGTCTTTCTACAGAGATTGGCTTGAGAATAAGTTTGTGGAATCTTTCTTTCTGTAGATGGCGTCCAATTAACAACATTTTACTTCAGACTTGTTCTCAGTGCCATCTATTGGATTTCTGGGAGTTCTCAAATAGCACCGAATCACGCCCTTGCCTCCCTGACAAAAGCTAGCCGTTCGCAATCTGTACCTTGTGTTGGGCATATAATCTGGTATACCTCATTGTATGAACAAGATGAGGTTACAGTACATTTCTTTTTTTTTCAAACTAGTATAATTTATTTTATCTATAGAAAAAATAATAACTTCTTATCAATTATTTTCAAAAAATGCGATGTGGCATTATTGCTTTTCAATGATTGAATGATTAATTGTCAGAACTGACATTTTCTTATTAGTGTTGTTGATAACAAATAAATGCATAGTTTTCTTTCCGATTCGTTCATTTAATTGAATTATTCGGCATATTTTTGATTTTAACGCGTTTTATATCTATCTAGTTAATTTCATATGGCTCCAAATTGATTGCAATGGGCACATCAATAAAAAATGTACTTCAAAATTGGCTGATAATGAAACATACCGACAGTTTCTACTAAATATTCGAGCTCACAGAGATGTTGACTGGGTAGAGCCTGTCAAAAAACTCCCGCATTTGCATCCAATGCTATGCTTAGTTCAGGCGAGAAGGTAAACTAAAACAATGTTTATATTAGCAACATTGAAGAAATTTCAAACTTATTGTACTCTTTCTCGCTGCCCTGTTACTGATCACCAACACCATCATCAATATCAAAAACTCAAAAAGCAAAAACATTGGAGTTACTGGTGACAGTGAAAAATGGCAACAGTAATCATTTCTGTTAGCTGAGTACACTTACACCAATCTTCAATTATACCTATACCAATATCGTATGATTGTGCCCGCTATATATCAGTGCTATCAACACCACAAAAACTTTTGATATGTTCAAAACCTCGCCACAGATTAATCAATCTGTGACCTCGCCTAGTTTAAAACGCTTCAATAATACTAGAGATTTCATCGATTCTGCAACAAGCAGAATGCGATATCTCTAAAACACAGAAGTTTCTTTATACGGTCTCTACCTATGTATTATATTGCAGCCACAGACCTCAGATTGCACCCCAGAATATGCACATAAGCTGCGTTGCCCAAATGTCTATTTTAATATTATATTGCATTGAAAAATTGTTTCGAAGGAAAGCTTATTTGAAGATATTCCGTAATGGTTTTCGAACTGAAATTCTGGGAAAATGTTTCGCTTTATTGACCTAAAATTGTGCAAAATCTCATGACCAGGTATGTCACGGTACGTACCGAAGCGGTATATGACTATCTCTCTCTTATCTCATTCTGTTTCCTTCCATACCAGACGATCGCGAAAATGGAAATGGTGTCTCACTCTGACAGCTTGTCGAGTTTTTGAGATTGAGGTTATGTTACGGAGCTCTGCTCTAGTTGTTTTCATTATTATCGTTGAAAATTAATCAAAAACTGGGAGTTTTCAGAGGTAGAATATGACATATTTTAATCTGGATTTTCACAGGTATTCATTGAAATATTTCAAAATGGCTGTTTCCATTTATGATTGTGTGGCTTTGTTGTATTTTTTTGACGATTTATTATTGAATGAATTGATATCCTTCCAAATGAATAATGAGACAACACGCCCTAGTTTTGAGTTTGATATCCATTCCTCTGTAGTTCAGTGTGATTTCTACCGATTGATCGGATTCCATTATTGCTTTTAAATTCCCCAAGATCATCAACGACAATTCAAAATGAATTTTGACGTTAAATGTCAAAGTACCAGACAATGGATACCGAGCTGCTACCACGGTATCCAATTTTACGTACCGTTGATGTACACTCGGCGACAAAAATGTTCATAGCGATAGTCGCGAAAACGCGTCGGTAGGCAATTGGTACGTACCGTTACATACCTGGTATCTCGCGACAAAAAGCCTTAATGGCCCAGAAAAACATCCCCTCCTTTGAAAGGCGTGTTGGTCACATTACACTGACCCCGACAACAATTCGTATGAAAAATGTTTCGATGGTTCCGTGGTATGATGCCTGCTAGCCAAGCCAGCTAGCAAGTTCACAACCCCATCAACAATCACGACATCGTAAGGAAGAGATAAATAGAACACTATTGTGATTTTTAGTCTCTCATCATCTTCTGTAGCCAGTAATAAAGAAATATCGTTTTCTCCATCTGTGTCTTCAAGAACTCGGTGAACCAAATGTTTTTGTTTCCATTGAATAGGAACTTTTCTTAAGGTACTGGCGTCGGCTAAAATTTAAGGGAATATAGTGTCGTATAAAAGGCCTTAATAAAAAACCTTTTTCGGAATCAGGTCGCGACATTGACTTACATATACACATTCATTGCCATGGGTTGATGCACGTTCAATTGTTTTGGCAAACATCATATCCAGCAAATCGAATGTGTTATATAATAAGTGTCGTGGCTCTGATGGAGGGGATTAAATAAGTTTTCGAACGATTAAGATATGAAGAGATAAAAAAAAATGTAGTCAGTAAAGCCATTCTGCCCTCGGGCATGTATATTCAGTGATGTTGAGTGTTTATTTTGTAAGTATAGGTTTATAATGAATGATTGTCGTTTTGAGTGAATGTCTAAATCAATAAAGTTTGAATTTGTGTTTTTACCAACTGATTTCATCCTGGTTATCACAAAGACCATCTGAGCTACTTTAACCCCAAGGAAGGACCAAAGTCCTACCTTACTTCCCGACATAGCCTTGAATCTGGGCGGTTTTCAAAAAATTCTAGGTCATCAGAATCTTGGATAGTACCAAGAATAACAAAATGATTTTTTCCACAAATTGTTGCAAATTCAATGTGCTCATCATCACAGTCTTTGAAAAACCAGTCCTCGGTTTAAAATCGGATTCAACATTATTTTTATGTTGAAAAAACAAGCCAATTATAGTAAAATGCCGGATTTCTGTCAATATCGTTCTGGTCAATTACTCCCCTTTACGGAATGATCAAGCAAAACCAAGAGCAAGACAAAGCAAAGACTCCAATTGTCTGTTCGCCAAATATACTGGTATTTATAAAACATCTCCTCAATTTTTTCGTAGGATATTTTACAGTACAGTTTACCACATGAGCACATAGAAAAGTCATAATTATTCTTCTCATGTCTATTCGCACCGGAATAAAGGAAATGTTCAAACCTCAGATAACTTCGCTGAAAAAGAATATATAGCGTCTCTCCTACAAAAGAAAATCAAATTCGTCCACGTTGATAATTAGGCCACAAATGAGATGTTACCGTTATAATAATAGTCATATTGTCGACCAAGGCATTGTATCTTTTTTCAGACTGGAGATCGATTCTCTCTCTCTTAGGTCCAGTCCAAATATTTTATAATATCTTTGGTGGGGTGAAATAGGAGGTGTTACGTAAGTCATTTTGTATTAAAATTTTTGGCGGATGATTTCTTCAATTGAAGTCTTTGCTTACTCTTGCTTGGTTACTTCGTAAGGGGAGTGATTGACCAGGACGGTATGGACAGATATTCGTCTCACAGTTCTTGAGAATGAATTCAAAATGGAATTCGAAACGTCGAACAAATCAGAAGATACCTAACGGATAAAAACCCAGAAAAATTCATCTTGCATATCGAAGATCCGTGAAAACATCAATTTCTACATATATATATATATATATATATATATATATATATATATATATATATATATATATATATATATGTGTATATACAATATGCGATGATGTATCTGCACACCTTTAATCAGTTGAAATAAAATATTACTTTAGTAATAGTTTTTTTAGTTTAGTTCAGTAGCTTTAGTGTAGCATCTACTCACCAAATTATGTATGGGGATCACTATTACATTGGTAAATAAGGGACCAACCCAATTATCCTCTGCTTGTGTAGTATGCCCATAAAATAATTCCCTTGCGTAGGATCTCAGTAAAATAATTACCGTATGAACTAGAAGCAGTAATATGGATACACCAAAAAAATCGTTGAGTACACCATAAGCTCTATACAAATTCACGTATTCCGATTTAATCTTTCGAATCCTCAGCTTCAGGAGTATCGGGTTGTATCTCACTAAGCTCATCGAAAACGCAGTTTCGATCTTCGTCATCAGTACTTTGTACCGAAATTGCAGGATAGCGGATGATTCCCACATTAGGCTCGTCAAAACGAACTGATAATAGCATTGCATAATCGCATAGAAGTTTGTTGAAGCCATTTCGAGCGATGTCAAATGGATTTTCTCTGCTTCAGACCATGTATAAATCGAAATAAATAATATTGAGAACGTTAAAGCATGGCTCACTATTACTTTGGTTGAAGAAGTGCACTTATTTCTGCCAGAATCGAAGACTATTTCGCTTTCCTTCAGAATAATGAACAAGGCAGCTCCCCAATTATTTCCACAGAAGAAACACTTTGCGTGTATGGAAGCCACGAAGGTGATCACTATAACACCCTCTAGAAGACTCACAACCTTCATGGAAAATTCATACGGATGATTTGCATTCACTGTATTGGGAATATTCCTTATAATGACTGATATTCTGGCAAGAAAAAATAAGCTGCAGAATACAAGGAGACGGATAGTCGTTAGTTTCTCTAAGATTTTGTTCATCGGCTTTTTTCTGGGACAAAGCCCGATGATTTCAGAGATTTTCAAATAAGTTTCGAATGCATGAGTGTTCTGCATTTTTATTGGAGTGTGATAACAACACTTACAGCACAGAACACGTTCACATAAATCAGAGTAATGTAGCTTTGGTTATATATGTTCTATTGACTTTTCCCTATTGTTACGTTTGTAAAGAAAGCACTGCCTTTTGTACGAATACAATCATTTATTCAATCTGAATGGAAATTTAAGTGCGTACAGTGAAGTCAAAAGATCATATACAGGGCATTCTAAGAAGAACTCTTTGAATTCGAAAAAAATTTATCCGGTTGATCAGCCCAGTTATAGCTAGTTGGATTCTCAGCCGTAACGATATAATAGTAAATTGTTTACGATTTAGAAAAAGCCTAACATTCCTGGACGACTGTGAAGAAGCAACACACATAGTCCAGGAATGTGGCTTTCCTAAGAGGTAAACATACTATTTTTCCACAAATCGTTCAAAATTCGATAGATATAAATTAATTCTGCAAAATTTGCGAATAATTTCATTCAAGGATAAATGGCGCTTTGAAATTCGTAATGCAATTACTTGGGTTACTGTGGAATCGTATTGAGGTTGAAATGTCAAACTTCAAATTCAAATTCAATTCAATTTTATTATCCCAAGAAACATTACATGCTTATGAATAGGGACCAAAACATAGTCATTAAATGAAAGTTTCAAATTTATAAAAGGTAAAAAAAATCCATACATTCAACGAAATTGAATATTTGTGAGCATTCGAAATGAAATGGTTCTCAAAATTGATGAATACCAATGAAGGTAAAAAAACATATCAATGGTGACTACATGCAAAATATATTGTACTTTAGCTGATTAAAAATTGTTTGAATTTTTGCTTGAATTTCATTGTTGAGCGTTCTGGAATTGAGTAATATATTATGATGCCATCATGGCAAATTGACTTTTTACCGAAATCTGATTGTATTTTATTTATTGTTAGTAATGTTGTTAGTCTTGTGGAGTAATTATGGATATCAGCAATTTGAGTGAATATTTCCCTCATATATAAAATGTCCCATAAGAGCAATGCAATTATTGAGAACTTATAGCGGTAATTGCATTGTATCAAGTCACCATAACAACACATTTGAACCCGTATTGCTAGACGTCAGTAAACAACACAAATAAATGTCAGATAGACTTCAAAAATAGAAAAACATTTTGCGTTTAGGTGAGTACTCCATACAATCTATAGAGGAAAGTATAAATGAACAAAAAATAACATTTCCTTGAGAATTTCTTTATTCGTGAAATATTCCAATGAATTACATTCGTGCATAAAATGACCAGATAATTTTGCATTCAAGCGTGATATCTTATACAAATTGCATTCGGTTATTTTCATATTTTGAAAAAGAGCCCTCGTCCTTCGGACTCGGACCATTTCGCCAAAATATGAAAATAAACTCTTGCAATTTTTAGATATCACGCTTGAATGCAAAATTATCGGTAATTTTTATGCACCCGTGCAATTTTAACCGAAAATAATATCTGACTTCTTACTATTATTTTTAATAGAATGGATGAAACAGCTAATTTTGAGTTTATGAGTTTATGGAGAGAATCCAAGTCCAATAAATTGTGCGGTTTGTATAAATTTATTGTTGATTCTAGATGAGGTAATTCATAAGTACATTTAAATGTTTTGTTTTTTAAAGTTTTCGAAGGTTTGATTATGAATTCACTTGCTGTTCCCCAAATGGAGATGAGATAATGCAATTATGAATATATTAGACTGAAGTATATATTTTTCAATAATTTCTAAATTCAATTGCTGGAGTTCCCAAAAGTGAAATGATAAATAATGATTAAATTTCCATTCCTTGGGCTCCTCCAGAGCTGGTTGAGGCAATATATATTGCTTCATCAGAATTATTGACAAAGAAATTAAGAGAAAAGTACGTTTTATGGGCTATCGCAAATAAACAATCTGTTTTCAATCACTTATTTAGAACACGAAAGGCGGATTAAAGTAACCCAACTTAAGTTATAAATAACTTAACAATTCTTAAGTGACAGATAAAATATGAAAATTTTCAAGTTAAGTACTTGTCTGAATCCCCTCATTCAATCCTGATGATTTTTGTTTATGTTGAGTTAAATTATTCATGAGTTGAGTTGGCTGGCTTGAATCCTCCTCAACAACTGTAAGGAAATATCCTTACAGTGAAGAAATCTTGACTTTTTCGTTGGGGAATTTTGAAATGTCAATATTTCCTAGCGATTTGCCGAAAAGCACATACTTTCAATATAGCACATTTTTCTTTCAGAAGTGAAAATGAAAGACCAAACAACCAACGTATAGAGATTATTGCTATGCCCTTCATATGTCAAGTACAATAGATGGAATTTCATAACTGTTTGTCAGTTCATTATTTTATTAGTGAATTCATCATAATGTTTTTGCGGTCTGAAGTCTTTTGTACTGAAAATAGTTATTTCTAGAAGTAATAACTTGGTAGTATTCGATATTTCACTTGAGTTGGTGTTTGAGTAGGAAAATGATACCGTTAATATCAGAAATTACTAATTTCTACTCTTTTGGCGGTTTTTCCCGTAATTTTTTTTCCTGAACTTAAATTGATAAGTCATATATGCTGATTTACAAATGATAGAGTTTTTCCCCCTGATGACATACAAGGTCGGTTGAATTGAACAAAAGTTTCCTATTTAGTGGAACTAGAAAAGTATCTTTTCAAATCGACAATATCAGTGTTTTTTTACGGAAATATTCGCCAAAAAATAAAATTGTCGAATATCATCATTGGCTCTACCACCCTCCTTGCGAAAGATACAAAAAAAATCAGAGGAACTTTCAATACTGTTTGAAGTTGTTATAAGCTGATAAAAAACAATTTTCAATGCGATGTTTTATTGATTAGAATTATTCTCAAACTCATTTTTTGTTTCAAATAGGGACTTTCAGTTTCATACATAATTTTTGGTTTTCTTCTTTTCGAATCGAAAAATAGAAATTACATCTTTTATGGAAGAAGTTAAATGAAAAAAAAATTGAAACATTCACTGTCTATAATTACAGCTTATCCAATCCATCTTGGCACAGAACTAATAACGTATATGCCCAGCAGTCTCTGTGACGTATACTAAGATGGAAACTGGAAGAGTATCTCAGTTTGTGCCAAGATGGATTGGATAGGCTGTACGTGTATATCATTCAAAGACGTTTCATTGATAAAAAAAAGATTCCATCTGAAACAGCTACTTCCCTGACTATGTGGCAGGAAGGGTACTGGGTTACATCGAATACACTTTCTCTTGCCAAGCATATGAAAATCGAATCAAATTGATATAAACGTGCTCATCAACAGAAAGTGTTCGTGATTTTCTTTATTTCACTTCTTTCATAGAAGTTGTAATTTCTATTTTTAAACTCGGAGAAGAAGAGTGCCAAAACATAATTCATCAAAATACTTCAGTCTTTCCACAAAAATAACCAAGAAATCCAAATTACTTTAGTTCTTCTCATCGATTTTTGTGGCAACTGTCACAACAAATTCAGCTATGTATCCAATGTGTATAGATGTATAGCATTGAGTTCTAGACACAATATATTGGTTCCTAATTTTTGAGGTTCTGACCGGGAAATGCATATACCATTCAGTGATGATGAGGAAAATTATGGAAGACACATGTATTGTAAAACAAAGCTGAATTCCTTATCATAGCGGATACCTAAAAAAACAAGAAGACCGTATTCAGATAAATGCAGTTGATGATGAAATCTGATGAATTAAACGTCGCATTGAACATTGGTTCATATCAGATTGTGATAAATTTGAAACAGTGTCAAAAGTTTCTCTGACTCTTTCGTACCATCCGAAACGGAGGTGGTGGAACCAAAAAACGAAATTCGACAATTTTAGTATTTAGCTAATATTTTCAAAATAACCACTTATGATTTTGATCTGGAGAAAGAATATCTTTGTTCCCTAAAATAGGAAGCTTTTGTCCATTCAACCTACCTTGTAGATGTCACTTTTTCCGATAGCAATAATAGGATCAGCTGGAAAATGAACTGTATAATCAGCGAGTCTCAGTTTCTGCCTCGATAACACTTTTTGTGTTATCTAATCTATCATTGTTTGAAGGAAACAAATCTGTTCACAATAAACCTGGAAAAACGTGGATTCTTCCCATGTACCAAATTCGATATCATTATTCTTGCTCCCAAGAATTGAAAATTGGTTTTTTGAAATTTTTCAATTTGAATACTTCTTTGGCGATGATGAAAATATTTCCAACTGCTCCAACAAACGTAAGATGTCACAAGCCTCACTGAATCAGCCTCAGAAACAAATAGCAAGATTACCTCTTGTATCCATTTCAAGTCTGCCCACGAACACTTTCACAAGGAAAGGTACAACGTAATCTAAAAATATTTATCTGATGGCATGTCATAATGACAACGTTATGTCACTCAATTTTGATGACATAAGGAAGCTCATTATGGGACTAAGTACCATAATGAATTCATTATGGGACTAAGTACCATAATGAATTCATTATGGTACTAAGTACCATAATGAAATTCTACAAGAAAAACATGTAATGGTTTGATCAAAAAAGTTTATTCAAAATGCATAACTATGTACAAAACTATTTATTATAAATGGTAAAAGAACAATTACTACAATTTGTAATATTAATTCCAATGGATTCTACAGTTTTTACATCAGTAGTTGATGATTGTTGGCAAACTTGTAATCCTGTTTGGTTGTTGGCACCAAAAATTGCTTCTGATATTTTTTTCTTTTGCTCTTTCGAATTTTCGATGTAACCTTCAGCGACAGTATTGCTTTTCCATCCGCCATGGCGTTTCACGGTACACAGATCAGCTCCAGAATCAGCCAAAAATGAAGCAGACGATCGCCGAAAACAATGTCCGGTATATTCTTCAGGGCGAGGTAAATTCAAGAAAGTGGCAATAACTTTTGGCATTTTACCAAAGGTATGTATTCCAACGGGTTGTTTTGTGCATTTCTTATTTCTATAAGTGACAAAAAAACGTAGATGGTTTGTGTTGCAAGGTCGTATTTTCACATATTGTCTGACAAGTTCTACCATATTCAATCCTGGGATATTCCCCGAAGTTACAAAAAATTCTCGCATTACCTTTGTTTTTGTATTCGGTAATGTAATTCTAAAAACGGATCCTTCATCTATTACATTTTCAACAAGCATATTTGTCAATTCCTCTCTTCTGCATGCTCCACTTAGTCCAATTATCATGGCAACTTTATTAAATAAGTATGTATCATCTGATGCTTCCGTTAAAAACTTTGTAACATCTTGTTGAGTAAAAATTTTGGATTTTTTAGCTCTGTAACCTTCTGATTTACGTTTTAGTAATGCAACCAGCTGTAGGTACTTACTAATATCGACGTTTTTTCTTGTTGATAAAATACTTCTTATCATCGAATAATACGACCAAAGAGAAGATGGTTTTCTTTCCTTAGATAAGCATTCAAAGTAAGCCAGCAATACTTTTTCATGAGTGATATTCTTGATTTTTTTAGCAGAACACCATTCTTCGTACCGATTAAACACCATTTCATATACACTCCGTGATTTTTCCGGCAAAAGGGAGTCCACGATATTTCTCGACATTTCTTCCAAATCAGAAGGTAAACTATCAGCTTCAGAATCACTCATTTTTTAAATTATATTGAATTCTACCTGACAATAATTATTGAGTTTGACAGCGATAAATAAATATTGCCGTTACAACCTGATGACGTTGTCAAGGAAATGGCAAAGCACAGCTCACTCACCTACTAATATTTGAAAGTAGACAATACTTACTCCTTTAAAAATAGTTGTCATTGTGACATGTCGAAAATGCAGTTTTTAATTTTTCGAAAATGTATTGATATAAATGCCATCAGATAAAATTTTGTATGTAATACGAATCATAAACAATCATTATGGCACACGCCGTGTTATCGGACTCGGCTACGCCTCGCCCGATAACATTCACGACTTGTACCATAATGATCGTCTTTATGATCCTTATTACATAAATAACTATTCTAGTTTATCCGGTTCATATTAAGTAGATTTGTCATTGGAACAAAATGTCAATAACCCCCTTGTATAAACAAATGTGAACATAAGAAGCTACCTGTCTTACTGACATTCTCCGAAATGTCACAAAATTCTTCAGTGAATGGTTCCAAATTCAAAGTAAATTTCCGGCAAAAATCGAAATCTTGAAATGGAATCCGAAGATACGTGTTCATGCACACCCCAGGATCAGTCCGACTACTGGGAATCCCTGAGAAACCAGTTCGAAGACCAAAGCGTCATTCTCAAAGCCAAAGAACTAGAGCTGCGCCAGAAAATCGCCCAAGTAGAATCGCTCATGTCCAGCGGACACAGCTCGAGCTCGTGGTCATGCGCAGAAGTTCCGAAAGTCTTCCCTAGAAAGTCTGAAGGCCCGGAAAAGGATGTCGTTATTCCTTCTGAGAGTCCTAGCACATGCGTCGGGGGATTCCTCCAGAAGGTGATGGAGAACGCTAAATCCATTCTGGCGATGAAGTGCAGCGCTGTTCACCCCTCTAACACCGCAAGCGAAGAGCCGACGAGAGAGACAGATCCGTCTTGCAGCTGCGACACTGAGAGCAAATCCACCTCCAGCAAAGCTGTGTCGTTCGTTACGGTCCCACAAACCATGGGTTCTTCCAGCGAGGTTTTCCTCTACGAAGAAGACAGCACCACAAAGAACGATACAACCGCTGATAGCTACTCTCAGGAAGTTAACAACAGCTACTGCTGTAGCGTTACAGGTTCCTCCAGCCAAACCGGTAGCAGGAAAGAAGGCTTCATCTGTTCTTCTTGCTGCCTTGCTAGCACCACTCCAACCACAAGCAAGCAGGGCAGTAGAGTTGCATCTTCCTACTCCACTAGCACCTATAACATCTCCAGAAGAGCCTGCTCTTGCAACACGAGCATGACACAAAATTTCGAATCTGCTGCTAGAGACAACAAGATAGTGGAAGCAGTGGTTGATACCAGCAGTAGGGACACCCGAATGATCACGAGCCCTTGTCAAATCTGCTGCGAGAAAAAAGCTAGGGCCCGCTTGGATCAGCAGACTGAAGCCAGAATGGCTCTCGATGCGAATTCTACGAAGAAGTCAAACAGCTCCTGCCAAGTGTGCATAGAGATCAGAAGGCCGACGCCTTCTGGTAGGCTGATCGAAGCTGCAACTGTTACCAATCCGGCCACTGAAAGTTCTTGTCAGATATGCGCAGAGAGGAGGAGTAGGTCTGCGACCAAATCTTCCGACAAGCAAATAGAAGCTCAGGCAGCCACTTATAACAGAGAAATCGACGCTGTAACTCCAACCGTGTCTAGAGCCACTAGAATTGATGTCAGCCCGTGTGGAATATGCCCAGAAAGAGGGATTCAGGTAGCCATCAATCCTTTTGATAAGCAAATTGAAGCCCAGGCTCAGGCAGCCACTTATAACAGAGAAATCGAGGCTGTAACTCCAACCGTGGCTAGAGCTACTAGAATTGATGCCAGCCCGTGTGGAATATGCCCAGAAAGGGGGATTCAGGTAGCCGTAAAGCCTTTTGACAAGCAAATTGAAGCCCAAGCGGCTACTTCTTCCAAAGCTATCAGCGGAAACTCTCAGACACCTTCTGATAAGCAAATCGAAGCTGTGGTTGAGTCGACCAGTAGGGCCACCAGAATCACAGGAAGCACTTGCAGAGTGTGCACTGACAAGAACAGCAAGACCGGGACCGAGGCCAAAGAGAGAGAAAAACCGAGCTATGCGAATTTGCAGAGTTGTTGGGTGAATCCCCTACAAAGCGCTCCGAAACGCTCCAAAACAAAAGACATGTTTCCTTCAAGAGACGATTTTTCTTCGAGGAAACCAGAAGCTGGTGATCTTGTCCCTTGTACCCCAGAGACTTGTTCAGAAAAGCGTTCGGCTAGTTTGAAGAAATCGGGTCCTGATTTTGCTGGTGGTGGAGCAAAAGGAAATCCTTGTACACAGGATACTTGCCCTGATTTCAAGGGACCGAGGCAAACTCGTGGTGATTTCAGTGGCAACACTTCCAGACAGCTTCCCTGTACTCAAGATACTTGTCCTGATTTCGGTGGTGATACTTCAAAGCAGCTTCCTTGCACACAAGACACTTGTCCTGATTTCGAACGTACCTCTTCAAAGCAACTTCCTTGTACCCGAAACACTTGTCCCGATTTTGGAGGCAACATTCCTAAGCAGGCTCCCTGTACGCAAAATACCTGTCCCGATTTTGGAGGCAACACTTCTAAGCAGTCTCCCTGTACGCAAAACACTTGTCCTGATTTTGGCCGAAATAGTACGAAGGAAATTCCCTGTACGAAGGAGACCTGTCCAGATTTCAGTGGTCCGAAAAGAGGTCCTTGCAGAGACGATACTTGTCCTGTTGTCCTGGGAATCACTAAAAATGCCACATACCCCGATGTGAGTTCTGAGAAGAGAACAGAGAAGAGAAAAAGTACTTGCAGCGTCGGTACTTGTCCTTCGGCGAAGAAAGTGAGATCTAGGTCGAATATAAGGGATATGGATAACCAGTGTGCCTTTATTGGGTCTCCTGTGCTGAACAGTTCGAATTTTAAGAGTAAGTTGTATTGCAAAAAAACACTTCTTGGCTGCAATTTTTTACCAGGTAATTTGTGGTGTGATCACCGCATGATAATACTTTGACGAATGGTGAAAACTAGATCGTAATACCATATAACTGCATTTAACTGCTTCAACCGAAACTGTTTCCTATAATAAACGATAGCAGTTCATGAGGGAAATGAAAGTTTAAGCATTGAAATAATCTTCAAAACATAAATGATCTACGACATTGACCACATTTAAGATGTCTAGAAGGATATGGTGCTGGGACTGATGCGATATTGTTTAGAATTTTATGGCGACACTTTTCTGTCATTAGTGTCATTTTTACGTATCGTGGTGTGTTTCTCAATTTCATCGCTAGTTGACGCTAATTGGAAGTACATAGTCAACCGATTGATCGACAAACTATATTCTTTGATTCGAGCAGTCAACAAAATGAGCCAAATCTAATGTCATACTCATAAAAAGCAAAAGCGAATGGAAGGAACACAATTATAGGGCCGAAATAGTACGAAGGAAATTCCCTGTACGAAGGAGACCTGTCCAGATTTCAGTGGTCCAAAAAGAGGTCCTTGCAGAGACGATACTTGTCCTGTTGTCCTGGGAATCACTAAAAATGCCACATACCAGTATTCTGAACGAATAATATAGGTTGTTGATCAGTCAGCGTCCAAAAGTAAAAGTATAGCCAGCCGTCAGGTCGGCCGTTTATACATTTCCTAGGAAATTTGTTACTCTTTTCGTTGCGAACGCCATCTGATATGATTGAATGTCGAAAAGCCATGATGCTTATTATCATGGTAGGCATGTGTCGCCAAGTATACCCCAAACATGCCCAGGTATAACTCGGTACACCATCCTTCTAGACATCTTAACCACATTGCACTTCTGTTTCTGAATTGATTGCCATCTTTTGGTATTATGTATAACTAATCAAGAAAGTGTGTGATTCAGGCTACGACATCCGTAAGAGAAACGAAAGAAAAGACATGACTTGGCAACGAAATCACAAGTGCCCTAAAGGGCTTCCTTCCCTTCGAATGAAACGTCTTTTCAAAATAAAAATGAAAACACAGGGAAATAAGTTTCGCTTAAGTGACACACAGTTTACCTCTGAAAGACATTAAAATTTTTATCTTCAGAAAATATCTACCCCTCTGAGAGGCCTATTAATAAAATCATATCACTGAAGAGTATAAACGATGAGTTTGGAACCTTTGGTGTGAAAGTTGAAACTTTTCCTAGAGATAAATTACCTTAAAATCAAACTAATATATTTCCACTCGACGCGCGTTTCGATAACAAGGTTAGCATCTTTAGGAGAAGAAAATTGATACTAAGTAGTACTCATAGTATCAATTTTCTTCTCCCGAAGATGCTAAATTTGTTAACGATACGCGCGTCGAGTGCACAAATATCAGTTTGGTGTTAGGGTAATTGATCTCTAGGAAGTTTCAACTGAAGCATATTCCGAGAAGTATATACCAAAATATATTCGGGAAGTGCTGGGTGGGCCAACGCCCCGTCCTTATACTGGGCCGACCAATATACAATTAACAAATATATATATTCCAGTATTAAGTATAGAATTTTATTTCGGGAAAACTCTGTTGAAATAACTGGAATTCTCAAAATACAATAATCTTGCATAAAAAATATCTTTCACCTTAAAAGAAGAGACAGTTGCAAGGAAGTCTTCAAGGAACAAGGAATACCCTGCCATGTATATACATATATGAATGCGCATATTTTGCAACGAAAAATTATTAAGAATATGAAACAGAAAATGTTTTCAACACCAAATATTCAAAGCTTGAAATACCACAAACACGATATGTCCAAGTACAGAAGAATGTTAATTAAGTTTTGAAAATTTTGAACAAAAGAAATCAGTTAACTACCAAAAAAAACAATTCAAACTCAAGTTCAACCAACACTTATCAGAGAAAGTATTTCATGATGTTTTAGATTTTCATCATTGATTTTTTTTTCAATCCATATTCTGGTTTCACATTGTAAAGTATTATGGAATAAGTTGATTGTTATTATTGTGAATGACATCCTAATCCTACCATCTATTTTCATATTCAAAACTCTCCTTCACGTAAAAAATAACTCGCACAGCTTTTTAAAGCACTCTGATCATCATGGATATCTTACCAGGAATGCTCATAATTTTGATATCATTAGACACAATCTGTTTCGTACTCAAAAATCCCCGGACTATTTGGGAATCAAACTATACAATCATTTACCTCGAGAAATTAGACAAATGAATCTGAATAATTTCAAATCGACAATAAAGAGCATACTGACTCGAAGGGCTTATTATAATCTAAATGAGTACTATGAATCCAGCTTGCTATAATGGCGTAGTGGTATAGCGAATTATCAGTTTATATTCTGCTTAATCTTATGCCAGCCTGTATTAATAATTTCACCTTATTCTTGCTACCTTATATGCAAATTTTAATAACATAAATATTAATGGGGATGCTTGAAGACTGGCTTTAAATCAAATACTCCAAAAATGAACAATTTGTTCAGGCCAGCCTCAACTCACCTACACTGTAGGTTGACGGACTAACACCTATTAGAAAACAACTACTCCCCTGGCCAATACCACGAAGGGCATTGGATTACATCCAACAGGTGTTAGTGTGGGATTCTTCAAAGAAGAAATTCCACATATGCTCTTGGCGATACACCACCAGAATTGATTTTCAATTATTGGGACGGGACACACTTGCAGACCGGTTTCGGGCTATTTGGCCTCTCGTCAGTGCAAGGCAGTGCCATCATCAACAAAAGTCGATGACTTCCCATAATTAAAAATCATACTCGAGTAGAGTATCTTCCCTAGACCTAGGCTGATACAAACAACTAGCAAAATAGCCGTTTCTGCGCCATCTGCTTGTAGCCCGAAACCGGTCTGCAAGTGTGTCCCGTCCCAATAATTGAAAATCAATTCTGGTGGTGTATCGCCAAGAGCATATGTGGAATTTCTTCTGTGAAGAATCCCACACTAACACCTTTTGGATGTAATCCAATGCCCTTCGTGGTATTAGCCAGGGGAGTAGTTGTTTTCTAATAGGTGTTAGTCCGTCAACCTACAGTGTAGGTGAGTTGAGGCTGGCCTGAACAAATTGTTCATTTTTGGAATATTTGCAAATTTCAAGTTTAAATTGTAAATGTTACTTGTTGTCCTTATATAAAAGTATTTTAAATTTAAATGATGTCTCAGCTTATGCTACATACTTTGATAAACTTTCAAAACTGACGTGTATATCCATCCACTGATAGCTGTTGTATGCTTATACGAATGAATTTTATTATTATTATTATCATCTTTGTAAACAATGATTCAACTGAAATGTTGACAGAGAGGTGATGAACTCATTCAATTTTACACCTGCATTGCTATGATCTTTCCAGGCATCGGCGACTCGAAGGGCACCAACGTCGAGTGCCCCTGCTGCACGGCCACAAAAGAACCCCCACCAGCCGAGACGAACGCCGCCAAATGCATCAAATGCCACATGCAGGAGCTCCTGCAGCGCGAGAAGAACTACGACAGCGTCTTCAAGATGTTCCAGAGCATGGCGTGCCAGCCGACGTACTGCTGCGCAGCCGCCGCTGAGAAAAACCATGCGCAGGGCGACGTGCGCAGAATCACCGACGAGCTGAGGCTGGAAAACCAACTTTTGAAAAGCGAGCTCAAGGAGCTCAAGTACGAGATGAAGAATTGCATGGAGAAAATCGAGGGTGAGAATTTCTTTTTTCTTTCGGTTTTGATGACATTATTCTTTTATCGTCTTGGATGTCTTCCCATAAATTAAGTGTAAATAATGCTAAATTTTCGTTCTTGTTTTTTTTTTTTGGGAAAAACAACGCTTCGAAAGTTCCGATTGAATTCAAGTAAGAATCAATTGAATATTCTACAAACACAAAATTTCTGGGCTTACATATCGATCAAAATTCATCGTGGTCAAAACACATAAAAGTATTCAGAAAGAATTTCGCCAATTTTGGGAATTTTATGTAGAATCAAGAATCAAATTCCGATACATTATAGAAAAACAATACTTTCTTCATTAATTTTGTCAAGAATCCAATACCTCATCTCAATTTGGGGAATAGCAAATAATTCGTAACAAATTGTTTCCCAGAGCCAAAAGCTATGTGGGTACTTTGAATGTGAAGCGAATGAAATAAATTTAAGACATATCAAAAGAAATTGTTGAATATTAAATTTTTTAAGTTTGAACTTGAATGGATTCATTCTCAGAGTCTTGGTATATTGAGGAAGTTTATTATAAGTCCATCATATAAAATTGACTTTTGTCCCATGGAAGTCTTGGCCAATGTTGTCCTCGTGTGTTTCAGGATTCTTGTTTTGTGATCATGGATGTTGCTGTTATTTGTCAATTGTAAATTTGAATGAATATTCGAATATCTGCAGCCATGAATGAAAGAACTGACTTGAAATATGTGAATAGAGTTCACATCAAGGATACGGTTAGGAAAATAGAGGTTAATTGTTGGATGACGAACTGGAAATTCAAATATCTTCTTGATAGCTCTGTTTTGCAGCACTCTCAATGGTTATAACTTGCTATTGAAAGCATTTTCCCAAATTATAAAAAGGAATGAAAGTTGACTGTGAACTAGAGTGTAATAGAGTAATTTGCGATACCTGAAACCAATAAATTTTGCTGATCTTCCAAGAACACCTATCACTGTACAAATTTTGATAATATGTTGTTCCCATGATAATTTATCATCAATGTATGGTCCAAAATATTCAATGCATTTTGATCTTTGGAGATTTGCTCTATCAATACATATCTTCAAATAACGCCATGAATCATTTGAATTTGATATAACCATAAAACAAGATTTTTTCACATTCAGAGTAAGCTTATGTTGAATCAACTAGCTAGATATAATATCCAGATCGCATTTGGTCATATTTTCTGTAAGTTTTCCATCGTTTCCAAAATAAACAATAGATGTATCATCTGCAGAAAGGTTAAGAAAGCCGTGAATTGGTAACACTGAAATTGAATTTACATATATCAAAAATAGAGTGGGTCCAATGATCGATCCGTTATCAAGCCACTCCAAACTCTTCAAAACAAAATTTTAAGATGTATATTCAATTTGGGTCAGCAAGAACCAGCACATAATCTTTATGAACCTAGGGGATTAATAGATACTCCTCTTTTCAAATACAAATTTTCAGTATTTATTAATTCAACAAGAAAAGCAAATAACTTTTCTCTGAATGAATTTAGAACAAATTATTGTGATAAATCCATTTTGTATGAAGGCGTCATCAGTTGTAAGAACTTGCCGAAAACATTGGAAAATACTGAAAATTCTACTTCATTTAAAAAAAAACTTAAAAAAAATCAATATCTTGAAGTTCATTCACTTTTTTCTTTATTATTTTATTATATCCTTCTGATGACTATAACGTGTATAAGTGATTTGTGTCGTTATTAATGTACCACTGAATTTAACTGCTTGAAATCAATATGTTTCCTATAATAAATACATGTTATTTCTTGGGAGCAATGAAAGTTAATTATAAGAGGTATATGTTGAAGAATATTTTGTGTAAAATGTGTCCTTCTCGAAGCAAACTTCACGTGTCCGAGCCTCATTGCTTCAAATTTCGAATAAAAGAGAAAAGCTAGGTGTATACTTCTCGTTGGACCAATCTGTATGTAGCAAAGCAACCTAACCTAACCTCTCGCCTGTTCCGGCGCAGGTCCGATGAAGCAGAAGCTGCAAACTGAGCGTTGCAAGTGCGAGAAACTGCAGCACGAGCTGGCGCGCACCTCCGAAGACATGGCCGCCAGCCAAGATGGCTACCTGCGCGAGATGAACGCGCTGAAGATGCAGCTGTGCGTCGCCTGCTCTAACATGACCGACCTGAACGCCATCAACAAGCGGCTCAAGGAGGAGGCGCAGACGCTCGACTGCATGTGCTCCAAGCTCGAGGACGACCTCTTGAAGCAGAAGCTCAACGAGGCCGACACCATCCGCATGATGAGCAAGAGGAACGCAGGGTTCGGGGGTGAGTACGCATGGTGCTGCGGAATTATGAATCATCATTTGAATAATAATGAATATTATGTGACAAGTCTTGAAACGATGTACCCCTAATCGTCAATTCACGGTTTCATTAACTAACCAACATTTTATATCGAAATGGTGTGAGGGGGTGATTGACTCCAAAATTATCTTCTTCTCAAACAATAGTTTGTATTCATGAAAGACAGTGAAGGGTTGCTCGAGACAGTTTCATGCGGAGTTCCACAAGGATCAATCCTAAAACCCGTCCTTATTCATTTACGGATTTAGAACTAGCCGAGAAAGTCAAAATGTTTGCCAAACAAAAAAATAATATTGATTAAGGTATTCGATAGTATGAAAAATGGATGGATGAAATGAATCTGGCTATTAATACAGAAGAGAATGTATACATGATTTTTTAACAGAGGAATATGGACCAAATAAAATTGAAAATGAAAATAAAGAATAGGATTTTGAAACAAAATGAAGAACACAAATATTTAGGCCTGATGATTGATGAAAACTTCATTTCTGATTGCCATGTGAATAAAATTAGTAAAACAACTATTCCATTGATTGAAGCGATAAGAAGAATTGATTTTCTAAATTATTAAATTTATAAAACCCATATTGTTCCACATATTAGATATTTAATAACAGTATGGTCATCTCGTAGTAAAAACCAAAAAGAGATCATTTATCGTTTGATGAACAAACCAATAAAAGTTATTTTCAAAAACCACCTCCTTTACAATTATACAAAAATACTAAGACTTTCACATTAGATGAACTACTAAAATCTATAATATCAGAAATGCCAATAATTTTCACATAAATGACATTCATTCGAATAAAGGGAAAAACAATTCTGTGTCTATTTGTATAGAAACTTACGATAATCTTCTAGACGAAATAAAAAATCAAAATCTATAAATATTTTCATGAAAAACAACTAATTTAGAATTGTTAATTGTTGTTTATCAATCAATAAATATGTATGTATAGTTTGCAGGAAATCGGAACGAGTATGTTGAAAACATAAGCTAACGTTAAATTTTGAAGAAAAGAAAAAGATGTATTTTTATTAACTTGAAAGATACTATTGATTCCAAAAGCGTAAAGATCAAATATTCTCCTACAATGACCTTTCTTGGTTTTTATGTTGATCAGAATTCGTTGTTATTCAAGCATGTCGAGATATTGAGAAAACATACATCACCTATATAATCGATGTTCTTTCCAAAGTTAGGAACTGTTTGCCGTAAAAATATCTGTTTATCAATTTATTATAATATATGGTGCATATTCAAATTAGACTACCAAGAGCCTACAGCCTCTTCATGGCAAACTGGGATTCAAAAATGATTTTTCCGCAAATCGCTAGGTAATTTCAACATTCCAGACAAAATTTTTTGAAGAGGAAGACAAGATTTTCTATTCACTTCCTTATTGGAAGGAAAAGATATATCCTTACAGTGGTTAGTGTTCTACATAAATGATTGAAAACAAATTGTTCATTTGCGATAGTCCATAAAACGCGCTTTTCTCTTGATTTCTTTGGTAGTAATTCTGATGAAGCAGTATTCACTGCCTCAACCAGCTCTGGAGAAGTCCCAGGGGTTCAATTTTTGACGGTCTTCGTTATGACAACGCATACGCTATTGCTAAGGCGCAGCCAATCAAATCTTCCCTACCTCAGTGATAGCGTTTTCGCTAAATAACGAGAGTGGTCGAAAATTGGACCCCAGGGTCTCAAATTTTGACACTGTTCGTTATGATAACGTGAACGCTATTGCTAGGGTGCAACCAATTGTATCCATGCTACCTTAGTGTTAGCGTATTCGCTGTATAACGAAAGTGGTCGAAAATTGGGTTCCAGGGATATAATTTTCATTATCATTTTACTTTCGAGACCACAAGCAATTTAACCATTATGTGTATTTGTTGATGATGTTAATATTGAAAATGTAAATGATATTATTCATGTATTTTTTTAATTGTTCCTCTATAAACATTACGTGTTTCTTGGATCAATAAATGTTAACTAACTAAAATAAACGTCAAGCTTGGGACATCTTCTCAGGGCACCAATGATGGAAGATATATTTTTTATTAGATTCTCAATATGTTTATCCCACCTCAATTTATCACCAATCCAAATGCCAAGATATTTCATCAAAGATGTTTGTTTCAATTTTATCTTTTATTTTTATATTTAAGTTGATATTTTGTTTATTTTTTTGTTGTAAAATCATATATTCAGTTTTCTTGGAATTAACAGAGAGGAGATTTGAATAAAGCCATTTTTCCAATTCCAGTAAGTCCTCCTATTTGAATATTTATGTTTACTCTTAGTTAAATCGATAAAAACACAAATTCTTGACTTGAACGAAGTATCTATATTCGTTCTTCAACGTTCTTCCCTCAGACGTTCCGACGCCCCCTCCGTGCGCCCCCTGCCAACCCCAGAGGCCACAACAGAAGCAATCGGAAACGTTCCGGTGCGACTCGAACCTGCACGTCATCGCCAGGAAGCTGAGCAAAACGCTCAAGGAGATCGCGCCGTGCGAGCAGTGCTCCAAGCTGCCGGAGCTGACCGGAGCCGCGAAGCTCATCAAGGACCTCACCGACCTGGTGGAGAGCAGGAAGATCGCCAGGCCGTGCTCCATGGAGTCGATCGAGAGCAAGCGCGACTGCTCGTGCCAGTCGCCGCCGCAGACTGAGGATGAGTGGTGCCAGTGCAACAACTTCCGAGACGTCGGGGCGGGAAAGTCGGCGGCGATGATGCGGGACGCGGAAAACGGTGAGTTCGTTTTTCTACTATGATTGGTCGGAGGCGGGGGCACTTACTGATGGTCGGACCTAACCAAGAGGGATTTTGGATTGGGAGAGGTTGTCATTTATCATTTCTATAACCACTCGGAAATTTTTATTTATTATTTATTCAATACACAGCTTCCAGACAGAACATGGTTCTGGTATGAGGAAGTCGAAACATAAATAAAATACATATAAAAAAATATATAAACCTAATAATGTTTTGGATATATCATCATTATATACACTTAAACTCTGTACCTTCATTCATTTGGTTAAAACCAATCTAAAACATTCAAATCTTATCTTCAAAATAATAGTGATCAGCACAATCATTCAACCAGATCTTTCAAAAATTAATCATCAATGAAATTCAAATCTAACATAGGACGACAGTCAATTTATCACACAGGAATCATTTTGTATAATGGATCACCAGATGCAATAAAGAAATATGGAAAACTCCGTTTCAAAGCCAACCTAAAAAAACATTTAATGAAATAGATAATTGGCCATTTTTAATGTATTTTTCCATTACCATATTTTTTTATTTTCTACAATGAAAGAGTCTGATTTCACTGGCTTTGTTTCCTTCGATGTATAATCTTCTTGAAGTTATTTTTTCCCATCTATAAACTTCGTAAGTTTCTTGGGAAATAAACGTTATTATTATATAATCTGAATCTTGGAAACGGCCCCAATAATTTTCATGATATTCATTATGCAGGGATTTTCGGAGATGATAAATCGATCTTGCTATGTTTAATTTCCAGAAAACGTCGATCGTCAAAAAGGAAATTTATAAATGTTGACTACATGCAAAATATATTGTACATTAGCTAATTAAAAAATGTTTGTATTTTTGCTTGAATTTCATTGTTGGCGAAATGCTTTAATTGTTTCTGGAATTGAGTTATATATCATGATGTTGGATTCTAGGAAAGCTTCAGGGTTTGACAGCATCAGTGAGAAAATTGTGAACGGAGTAAAATCAGAACTTGCACCTTCGATAAGTTAAATGATATATTTAACATTTACAATGGATTCATTGCCAGATAAATCAAAAATGGCCAAGGTAAAACCAGTATTCAAATCGAGAAAAAAAAAGATATTATGACGAATTATAGGCCCATTTCGATATTGCCAGTGTTATCCAAAATTATTGAAAAATTGGTACATAGCAGATTATTTGATTATCTTGAAAAATATAAATTGATTTATGATAGACAGTATGGATTTCGTAGATCTACTGATACCGAGTCAGCCGTATTAGACATTATTACACAATTTCAACTCGACTTAGATTCAAATAAACAATGTGGTCTGCTATCACTATATCTTCGAAAAGCCTTTGATTTTGTTAATCACAAAATTCTCATAAGTATATTGTATCAAATAGGAATTAGGGGAATAGTTCATACCTGGTTTCAGAATTATCTATCAAAAAAAAGCAATTCGTCTATATGGTGAAAGGAGTCAGTTCATCAAAAACTGTTATATGTGGTGTTCCTCAAGGATCTATTCTTGAATCGGTTCTTTTTCTTATATATGTGAATTCTCTTCCTGATTTGAAATTGAAAGGAAAAATTAAAATGTTTGCAGACAATACGTCTATAATATATAGGGGAAGTAATGAACAAGAAATAAAAATCAACATTCTAATGGATCTTCAGACAATATTATCCTGGTTGAATAGTCAAAAATTAACATTGAATTTTAAAAAGACATCTTTATGTATATTTGTAAAAAATTAAATTCATTTCTATCAGAAGATACCATTCAATTAAAAAATGGAATTATTGAATATTTCTCTGCTGTCAAATTTTTAGGACTACATGTAGATGAAAATTTAACGTGATGATTGGTGTCTTTTTCAAACTGAGAAATTTTTTACCTCCAAAATATCTGAAACTTATTTATTTTTCTCTAGTATATTCCAAACTCTAGTATTTAATTTCAGTTTGGGAAGTGGCAACAAAAACCCTAATGAAACCTGTGAAAACCCTACAAAATAAATTGATTAAATGTATACATAAACTTTATTATCGGGAACCAACAAACAATTTATATAAACCTAATAATCTTTTGGATATATCATCATCATATAAACTTAAACTCTGTACCTTCATACATTTGGTTTAAAACAAACTAAAACATTTAAATTAATAGTGATCAGCACAATCATTCAATCAGATCTTCCAAAAATATATCAACGATGAAATTCAAATCTAACATAGGACGACAGTCATTGTATCACATAGGGATCATTTTGTATAAGAGATTTCCAGATGCAATAGAGAAATATGGAAAACTCCGTTGCTAAGCCAACTTAAAAAAAACATTTGATGAAATAGATAATTTTGGTAGGTTTGGTGATCCAGAGTTAAATTCTTCAATGGTGGTATTGGTGGGATTGGGATCAATTTAATTAAAGAAAAACTATTGTTTCCTTGCCAACGTTTCGAATTTTAATAAATTCATCATCAGGACTGATGTTTGAGCCCTGATGATGAATTTATTAAAATTCGAAACGTTGGCAAGGAAACAATAGTTTTTTTTTAATTAAATTGATCCCAATCCCACCAATACCACCATTGAAGAAATAGATAATCGTCAATTTTTCATAAATTTTTTTATTGGATTAATTTTTATCATTTTGGGAGCCGAAGTGCACTGAGACGTCTTACCGATTTTTACGGTGGCTTATTTGCTGTTTTAACCGTAGAGAAACCCATAATATCCCACAATGCTTCCGGGTCGGTTGATGTATTCACTTCATATAATACTGAGCAGAGCTGTTCTAATGATGAAGTACTCTTGAACCTTAGAATATAATTGCCATGAGATTTTCACCCTTTTTGAGTATAAATCTTACACGAAACTTGTAGTAGCTATTTTCCCAAACATGTGAACTCCATAGGAAATAATTATTATAAATTTTTCCAGGCGACTTCTCGAAACCAACCGAAACCCTTTTCTCAGTACCCCCAACATTCGCTGAAATAAACGAGAGCAGTCATTTCGGCATGAAACCCGATGTCGTAGAGTCCCAATACTATCCTGCCGCGCCATGCCCCCAAGTGTGCGATGAAACAGCGCCTTGCGCTACTATAGACAGACCCTGTCAAGTATCCGAAGCTCACATGCAGCTTGATGAAGGAGCTGTGAAACCTGTCACAGTAGAGACAGGAACCGTGCCTTGTCCTGCAGTCTGTAATGACCCTGCACCTTGTGCCCCAATAGGAAAACCTTGCGTGACAAAAGAAGAAGCTGCCCCAGAGGAAAAACCTGTTGGGAAGATTACCACAGAAACGGGAACTGTGCCTTGTCCTGAGGTATGTGGAGATACTGCGCCTTGTGTTGACATTGGTAAACCTTGCGTGACGAAGAAACCCGGTCCAGAACAACTGAAGACCACCACGGATACGGGAACTGTACCTTGCCCACAAATATGTGGAGATACTGCCCCTTGTGCTGACATCGGCAAACCTTGCGATAAGGAACTACCCTCCCATATCGATGTGAAACCTCCCCCAGAGCCTATCAGCGATAAAATCACGGAACCTGCTGAACCGGAACCACCTGTGGAGCAAGCAACCCCAGAAGAACCCCCCAAAGTTCCTTCTGTAAGTCCAAAGCCTTGCACATGCCCAGCACCTGCTGAACCTGTGGTGAAACTTGCAGCTACGCCTGCGGAGATTTTAGAAGGAATCAAAAGAGCTTCCATCAGTTCCGCCGAAGAAGCCGTGAAATACATAACTGGCGTTTTGTTGCAGAGCATTACCACGCTTGGCTCCAAAGAAAAGGCAATGCTTGCTATGGAGACCAAACATCGTGAAGCTCCACCAGTCGAAGGCGTGGCTAGAGATCTTGAAGCGCTACCAGAAGAAGAAGTTACTGAAACCACGTCCTTCGAAAAAACTACGGAGGTGCCACAAGAATCACCGCTAGAAGGGGGGATAGAGCCAGAGAGAGCTGAAGAACCCAAGGCGGTTACAGAGGACTTCGCCAAAAGTGAACCAGCTGTTGAAGAAAGGGCCGAGGTGGAAGATGAAGCTGGGAGCAAAAAAGAGGATGAAACGTTCACATTACCGGAAGTCACTTCGAAAAAGTCTATTGAGGAATTGCCTCCCAAACAGCCTGGGGAGATTCCAGAAAGAACCTCGGCAGAGGAACTCAAGGTTGTCGATGAACCCACTGCTGACTTGAAAATCAGCCAAGCACCAGGTCCGGATATACTGAGCCAGCTTGGGGCTGCTGAGGAAGTCATCCTAGAAGAAATAGAATTAGATGCTGAGGAACCTAGAAAAACTTCCCCGGGAGATATTACGGAACCATCTGTTATTTCAGAGAGAAAAACATCAAAGGTTTCGGAAGAGAAACCATTGATGGTTCCAGAAGGAAAACCATCTGCTGTACCAGAGGCTACTCCAGGAGATAAACCATCTGGTAAAAAACCATCGGCTGTAGCAGAGGAGGAACCATTGGCGGTTCCAGAAGATGAACCATCTGTTGAAAAACCATCGGCAGTAGCAGAGGAGGAACCATCAGTGGTTGCAGAAGATAAACCATCTGGTGGGAAACCATCGGCAGTACCAAAAGAGAAGGCAGAAATAGTGGATAAGGGTCTGTTCGAAGAGAGATACATCGGAGACTTTCCACTGACAGTAGAAACCGAGGCTGTCGTTCTCGAGGAACCCCCGTCAGGTCTCCACGTAACTACTACCATCACGTCATCTGGTAACTTGGAGGTCATCACCGAAGGTCCTGCAGGAGTTATAGAAACTTCGTTGAACTATAAAGAGGATGGAACTATAGAAGTGAGTATCAGTTACTTACAAACATACATAGGTATTTTCATATAATATACATCCAAGGTACGTTTTATCAAAAATGATTAAAATTAAAGTACTTGAGTTATGTCTTTGAAATCTGAGAATTATATTTTTTGTCTTTTTCGAACATAACGCTTTCATTTCAGGAAACAAATGAGAGTTTATGGATTCTTTTATGAAACAACGTATTACGAATATTGAAAAAAAGTATGTGAATTGTATGAAAACGGCAAACTTATCGAAGTTCAAATTCAAATATGCAATGAATTCAACAACTATTTTGCAAATATAGGAACCCAATCATTATTTTATATCTCCCATAATAATAATAATAATGTTTTTATTCCTTTAAAATGATCATTTAACAATGATATAGGAAACGTCAGGTAAAAAACATGTAGATGTATAATGCAGAGTAAAAAAATAACATAAATATTACAATACATTGAACACAGTTATTTGGAAGTATACTCAAAATATTCATTAATTGAATAAAAACATCCTTCTAGAAGGTATTCTTTAACTTTTTGTTTGAAAGTTGACAATAATGGGATACTCTTCATATTTGAAGGCAGACAATTGAATAACTTGGAACCTGCTAGAGAGGGTGCTCTTTGAAACAATCTCGTACGGTGTTGCTGCAGTTTAATCAGATTTCCATTTCTTGTTGGGTAATTGTGACACTTTCAATTAGTTTCAAATTCAGACTCACGTTTTTTTACAAAAAGCAAACAATTATAAATATATATAGATGGTAACGTTAAGATTTTCATTTTCCTAAAAAAGCTCGACAGATGGTAATCCCCTCTCCCCACGAAAGCACATTGTAGGATAATACTGAATAAACAATTGCATAGTAAATGTTCAGCAACCCCTTTGAATGATGACGAAAATGTATCATCAATTAAATCCATGTTTTAAGAACCTACAACTTTTGAGGAAGTGGGTAATGCCATAAAGAATTCGAACAGTAGAAAATCATCAAAATCCTAAAAACAGTTGAACCAGAATTATAACTTTTGTTGACTAAATTGATTGATACTTCTTTTGAAATGGGAATCGTTCCCGAAAAAATGAAAATAGCTGAAGTTGAACCAGTATTCAGAAGTGGAAATAAAAAGGAATTTTGAATAATTATAGGTCCATATCCGTATTGCATGTCATGTCCAAAAATTCTTTAGAAAATCATGAACCAATGACTTTTCGATTACTTATAAAAAATCATTTTTTTATGCTATGGACAATATGGTTTCCGAAGATCCAGTGACACATAATATGCTGTAATTGACTTGGCAACAAATATTCAATTGAAATTAGATCAAGACTTTCATTGTCGATTGTTATCACTGGATTTATCGAAGGCTTTTGACACAGTCGATCATAATATTCTGTTGAAAAAATTATTCAATTTAGGCATTAGAGGTTTGAGACAACAATGAATTGAAAATTATTTGAACAATAGACAACAGTTTGTTTGTATGTTAGACAAAATAGGCTCATCAAGAAGTTTAACATGCGGTGTCCCACAATGTTCAATTCTGGGACAACTTTTTGTTTCTTATATAAATAAACTCGGTTCCAGAACTGAGTTTGAGGGGTGGAATAAAATTATTTGCAGATGTCACAACATTGATTTATTGCGAGAAAAATAAGAAATCATTCGATGCAATAATAATGGAAAAAAATCGTTGTGGTTTAATAGTCACAAGTTAACTTTAATTATTGGAATATTTGGGAGTAACGAAATTTTTAGGATTATAAAGTTCAAACACAATCTCAAAAAATATATATTTTATCATCAAAATGATATATTTTAGAATTCAATTATATTAATAATTGATCATTTCAACAGTCTTTTTTCCATATATTTTTTCTACATAATCATATTTTGTTCGATTTCACTTTTTACATATTTAATATCCCTATTTATAAACTGTTCATTCTTTGATAACTTTCATTTCCCAAGGAACTTACAAAGTTTATAGAATGGAAAAAAATTAACTCAAAGAATATTATATATACATCGAAAGAAAAAAAGCCAATGATTCTTGAGATGAATAAAAATGTTGTTATTATTATTTGATCCAATAACACCTCTTCTCTTCCATCTGACATTGGATTGATTTATTATTGAAATCCATTTTCAATGCATGAATTGATAGTTGTAGTAACTTAGTTTCAAGATCCTGTCTTCATAAACATTAATGTTTCTTGAGGTCAATGAAGATTTATTGATAAAATCAATTGGAGCAGTAATGAAACAGGTCTGCTAACTTTTGAAATTTCATCGGTTGTTCCAGGTCCAGCAATTCGATCGCGATCAGCCAAATGAGTTTAGTCTTCCCATTAATATATTTTCAAAACTAACGAACTTTCCCATATTTTTTTCAACCATAGACAACAGTAGGTATCTTGAGGTACCCTCATTTGTATCGTTCTGTAAATTATAAAGCGAGTATAAAACAGGTGTCCTGCTTTCAGGTAATCACTCAAATAACAGAGTTATCATCCGAAGAACTTGGAGACACAGAAGACTCATCGTCTGCAGTGACTGAGGGAATCAAAGACAAGAAACGTTCATCGAAAACTTTGAGTGGTAGAACTCCTTCGCCGGAGGCTGCAGCTAAATTCGACGAAGCTAAGAAAAAACTAATCGATGAGGTGAAGATGAAGGAGTCGATGTTATCAGGTAGTTTCCATTCACTATCACAGTGTACGTGACTTTCAGTTTATTTTTGAACTGTAGAAAGTGGAGGAATGTATGAATGATACAAAGTTTGCTATGATCAACTTCATATAACCTTAGGATATTACAGACTATCGTGAACTATACTAATCACGATTACGATTAGGATCGTTTTATATCTTGCTCAATTTGTTCTCGATCAACACGAACACGACGGTACTTGGTATTATCTCAGTTGAGAGGTTGATATGAAAGTGTCAGTTAGCTGTGACACTCCTTATTTACTGCAGTGTCATAACCCGTATACTACATGTAGGTGTAACCCAGAGATAGTACAGAAGTTGATAGGTATACATTCTGGGAAATGCTTCATGAATCTTCGACTCATCGAAAATATGAGAGTGTAAGAAGTTTCAGCAATAACATATGAACTCAACCACAATCTGAAAAAATGAGAATTAATATTGAAATCTTCAAGTGTAGAAGGGCAGATTTTTATTCTACCCCGAAAAGATGCTGCGTCTATTGAAAAGCAGTTCTTTCTGGATAGAACAAGTCCAGTTAGTGAGCAACTTCTCGTATATCTAAAATTTTGCCTATAAAAAAATAATAAGAACTAATATATATGAAAATACTTTTCGCTAACGTTTCGGAAACTAAATCCGCTTCCGTTCTCAAAACTTTTAGGCAAATTCCTGTTGAATTCAAATCAAATCAAATCATTTTATTTCTTTTAGACAACATACAGTTGTATAAGAAAGAGTCATGGATACAAACGAATGGTAGTACGGTCGGTAATTACTTGAGTGAAGTAATGAACCAGCACATTGAGAGTACAACGAAACAAGTTCACATAACAAATATGCTTATACATAGTGGACAGATATCAACTTAGATATAAATATAGATTGAATGTTTACATAACTAATATGCTCATACATAGTGTAAATAATAACATATAAATATAGATACAATAAAAGTTGAGGGTTAAAAGTTTTCATTTAAAGAGTATCGACATTTCTCAACCAGGTATCTTTCGAGCTTTTTCTTGGAAGTATGTTCATGTTCTAATTTTTTGATGGAGGACGGTAAGTTGTTGAAAATCTTTGCTCCGATTCGAGCTGGAGCTTTATAGGTAACATTGCGTTTAGAGAGTGGTAAGCGTAAATCATCCTTACGACGTGTGTTGTATTCATGAAAATCGTTATTAACAAAAAACAAATTCCTATTTTTGTAAACATAAATAAAGACTTCAAATACATAGAGCCCTATACAGGTCAGGATTTCAAATCTTTTGAAGATTTCTCGACAAGAATAGTCTTTTTTCACACCAGCAATACACCTAATGATTTTTTTCTGTGAGACGAAGACGTTATATGACAGCGTAGAGTCTCCCCATAGGCAAATACCGTACCTGAGTCGACTCTACACTTGTGCGTAGTAAAAGTTCAACAATTGTTGCTGACTCAAGACAACTTTGAGATTTTTAAACATATAGTGGAGGGAGGAAAGTTTGGATATCAGGTGCTTGCAATGTTCTTTCCAGTCTAAATGTGAGTCAACGGATAGTCCTAAAAATTTGCAGCTGTTATTTATAGGCGAACGCGTGTTATTCATAATTATTATATCTACATCTACCAATTCCCTCTGACGACTATGGAATTGTATCATGTTAGTTTTGTCTGCATTGAAATAAAGTCTTATTTGATTGAACCATGAAGTTAGTTGGCATAGAGTAGTTGCAAATATCTCTTGTAGGCAATCTTCGTAATTGACATTTGTCAAATGATTCCAATCTGAATCAAACATTTTGTCCTTCAGGAGGGGCAGTCATCCACGATCCATATCAAGCCAACTCACAGATATGCAACTTCACCAGACAGCATGATGAAAGCAGATTCTTTGAATTCTCGTTTCCTGTCATTGCTCTCTTTCGTCATAATTTTAGTGTCGTTCCATTCTACAGTGTGAATTCCATCGGCAAACAAATGTGTTCTGATAACTTAGAACCACCTATCTGTCTGTTCCTGATGTATATCTTGTGTTCACTCTTCCGCACTTCCAATGGTCGAGACGTTTCACCGGTATATTTTTGACCGCACGAACAAGGAATTTGATAAATACAACTTTTTGTGTTTTCCGTTGTGTTATTTGGTTTGGTATGTGTCAGTATTTACCGTGAAGTATTTGTTGTTTTGAATGTTGTTTTAACATTATACCTGTTGCCAATCCGTTTTATCTTTTCAGACAAGCGAGGGACATAAGGTATAATGTTTGATAGAGGTTGTGTATTTTGTGTAGGTTGTATGGCTTCATTGTGGACTGTGTTCGGATTTTCAATTTCTGTCGAAGTTTTTTCTATGAATTTTGCTGGATATCCATTTCCTTGTAATACAGATTTTATAAGGTTTATCCCTTCATTAAATTTTTCTTGTGAGTAACATGTAATTTTTGTTCTATCATGATGGCATTTTATTATACCTTTCTTGACACTTCGGTCCACCACAAAATAATGACGTTTCAACAGTACCATATGAAACTTATTCCACAAGAAGAGTCGAAAACAATTTAGAAAAAGTGAATATGAAAGTTGCATGTGAAGCTCCTTATAAATTACAACTCCTCTGTAATCCTGATGATGAATCAGAAGGTAAAAAAAGTTTTGGAATATACAAACTCAGTTGTCAAGATTGCAGCAAGAAATACATTGTATAGAGTCGACTAGCTATAGAAAGCCGCTTTAGTGAACACACATTCACACATAAATGTCGCTCAGTGTACTCTGACCAATGATCTTGAAATTACTGAAAGCAAAAATGAAATAAAATTTTCCAATTTGAAAGTTTTCAGTGTAAAAAACATTCATATACACAACACCCGACAAATCGATCTCTTTAATTTTTTTTTCAGATTTTATCATTTATTTGATTTTGAGTTATATAATCGTTGAATATTTGAGTTATAAATCACTATATTACTTGTATATATATCCCTGTCATAAACTACTGTAGTTTCTTGGGATCAATAAAATGAATCAAAAAACTGTTAAAGAAAGTGCATGCTCGATGCATTCTGAAGTCTGGACTCAGCAAAATTTCACCTACATCATCATCATGCGTCAAGTGCGAGTGATGTCACTTTGGTTTGAGGGTAATAATAATAATAATAATATTGCTTTTATTGAATAGGTAGCAGTTACATAGCGATAATGAACACATCCAAGAGTAGCACCTATTCAATGGCAGAGTTCAAAATGCTTGTTCTAGGAACGAGATTTTGCTCTTCCACTCAACCAAAAACGTACCTTTTGAATGACTTCATTCAAAAGGTACGCGAACAAAAAAAAATGCGCATCAAAATCATGTTTACACGTGAAAATTAAATCTACACAATGAAATGTGTTTAATATACGTGAAATATAAAAATATAAATCAACAGTTAAATGTATAATTGTTCAAATGATTGAAATAGTTTCACTGAGCAATTCTTGTTTCAATCTGGATTTGAAGTTCATGATGCTGAGTTGTTTCAGATACTCGGGTAGAGAATTGTAAAGCCTGACAATCGTGAATGAAAAAGATCCCTGAAATAATGAGGTTTTATGTTGTGGAGGAGTTAGGCGGGACTTACTTCTTATATTTATGTTGTGTACATCAGTTCTGAATTTTATTTTGTTATATAAATACTTTGGTTTATGGCATGTGATGATTTTGTGATATAGAACGCAGGCTTGAAGAACCCACCTGTTTTCGATCGAGAGCCAGCCAAGTTCCTTCATGTGAACAGATATACTTTCTCGTCTTTTCAAACTACATATCAAGCGAATACAAATATTTTGCAAACGTTTCAACTTTACAACATCCACCTGTCTCAGAGCAGGTCCGTAAACTACATTACAGTAGTTTGAGTGCGATAAGACCAATGAATTACACAACATAATCTTACATTTTTTACTCAGTATGAACCTGTTGGCATAAATTGTTCTGAGATTACTGTAGCCACGGCGTAAAATTTGTGTGATTTGTAAGAAGTATCTAAGATCACTGTAGGATGAAGCCCAAGTTCTTAGAGGTATCGCTAACTTCCAATGTTTCATTATTCACTGTTACTTGAACTCGTGTCTTACAGCGATTTATCATGGCTTGCCTGCCAAACAGCATCACCTTTCATTTCGACGCATTGATCGACAGACAGAAATCTCTCGACATAGTCAAGAGTGATTGCAGGTCTTTGTTTAGACGTGCCAAAGCAAAGTCGAAATCATGTTCTTTGAATATATGATAAATCTGCGTATCATCGGCATAAAAATGGCAATTGCAATGCTGAATGGGCTTCATAAGGTCACTGGTATACAATACGAAAAGTAGGGGCCCAAGAATCGACTCTTGGGGCACTCCAGAATCTAACTAGAGGCTACCAGATTTTTCGTTGTTCAGGATGACACTTTGTGTACGATTACTCAGATAGTTCTCGATCATGGCTACTGCTCTACGTGAGAAGCCTAGGTATTTCAATATTGATGAGAGGAGTGAGTGATCTATTCGATCAGATGCCTTAGTAAAGTCCAACAAGACGAGTAAGCATAAGTTGTTCTGATCAACAGCCCCATGAATATCGTCTGTGACTTTCAGAAGAGCCGTAGTACAACTATGCATCTTACGAAAGCCGGACTGCATCTCAGGTAGGATACTCCAAGTTTCGAGATAGACACGAATTTGTTTATCCATGATTTTTTCTAATACTTTCGATAAGACGCACAGTAGACTAATGGGTCTGAGATCTTTGAGCTCTTGGGGATTTTCATTTTTTGCCAAAGGTGAAATATATGCCTGTTTCCAGATAGACGGAAAAACACCAAATTGAAGACAGTGATTGTAGATATGTGTGAGATATTGTAGAATATAAGGGCAGCAATAAAGCAACATATCAATTCTAATATTGTCTGCTCCAACGGCTTTAGATTTAATAGATAAGAGAAGAGAGTAAACATTATATTCGTTCGTAAAAGTGAATCCAAAGGTTGCGTTGTTTTCTTTTAAATGCTGTTCGTAAAATTTGATAGTATCAATATTACCCTTCAGATCGCCTCGTGAGCTGGTGATGAAATATTGATTGATCTCATCTACATTTGACAGATTACTGGGGACTGATGGCATTGATTTGTTGTATATATTGGTATCTCGTAGATCCTTCCATATTTCCTTTTGATTATTTCTATTACTGTGAACTTTGAACTCCAAATATGCTTTCTTCTATTTTGTAATTGTTTTATTCGTGAGATTTCTGAATTCTTTATAGTAGGTCCAGTGACGGAGCTCTTGTGTTCTTTTATATTTTGCGAGAGCCTTGTCCCTTAGTTTCATCATCAGTTTTAGGTTAGCTGTGAGCCAAGGAGCTTTTGGTTTAGCAATTCTAACAAATTTGATGGGTGCATGAGAGTCGAAAGTATTCAAAATCAATTCATTGAGTTTGTGAACCTTCTGATCAATATCATCTTCATACAAAATTTTATCGAAATTTGATGATGAGAGATCACGCAGAAATTCGTCACGATTGAATTTTCCGAAATCTCTGAAAGGAATCATTTTGGGCGGGATTTTTTGCTTAGTGGTGCCTATCATACACGTGACCAAACAGTGGTCTGTGAATGAGGAACAGTCACGCACTTCAACATCGTTAACTTCGAGGTCATGTGAACAGAAAATTACATCAATCAGTTTCATACTAGTTGGTCCATACCGTGTAGGTTGATCAATAACTTGGTTAAGGTCAAAGTTTGAAGTAAATTCGGTGAGACTTTTACTAGCAGAGCATGTAACATTCAAGAGATCTATATTGGTATCACCCAAGCAAACCACATGATCAAATTTTGGTGTTACGATTGACAGAGAATTTTCAAGTTCGTCTATAAATTCATTGACGGGAAAACTGGGGGGTCTACACAGAGTACCAATTGCTATTTTTTTATTTCTGATTGTGAAGGATATCCAAATTTGTTCACTTGAACGAACTTGAACATCATTCACACGTTTACCTTGAAGAGGGATTTTTAAGTAAGCCGCAACTCCTCCACCACACCCAACCCTGTCTTTTCTGAAAAGTTTATAACCTGGCAGATTCACCACGTCATTCAGGATATTGTGATTGAGCCATGTCTCGGATACAGTTATAATATCAAATTTATTGAACACAGTGTCCTTAAAGCTAGTGAAATCATTAGAAAGCGACCTTGAATTGATGTGACAAATTCTGATCGGCATTTTTCATTTGAATTTACAATGAAAGGAAAAATATATAACTCAAAACTTCAGAAATAGATATTAGCAGTTACGAAGTCAATTTCTTCTGGTTTTACGAGTACTTGGGCGATCGGTAGACGTTTCGCCAGGACTGGAGATACTTCCCACGACGCCAATATGGCCGAGAGGGGATTCGTTTTTGTTTCCGGTACGTAAGCTGGTAATGGCGTCAAGTGTGAACACCGTCTCAGGAATGTTATTTTGCGTTGGATTTGTTCCAATTGGTGTGGCTAATACACCACTCAACTTTTCAGAGATGAAGTCTGCAGCGTCAACCTCCACTGTTTCTAATATATCCGAGTTTTTCAGTTGTTTGGCCGAATACTCATTACCATTCATTTGTAGTTTCCAACCTTTGATTTTTACTGCTATGTTCTTTGTTTTTGCTAGCTTAACGTGATCTTGAAGGACTTTATTATCTTGACGATCTTGATAACAAAGATCATGTGCTACGGATATTTTCAGTGACACATCCCTCAGTTTATAATAGTTCTTGATTATCGTCTCTTTTTTTAAATAAGAAACGAACTCTATTTTGATTGGAGAGTCTTTAGCATCGAGGCAATAAATGTTATTGATGTCAGATTCAGCCAAAGCCACACCCAAATACTCCTCAATTTTTCTGGTAACAAGTTGCAGCAAATTATTTTTCTCTCTGGGAACTTGTAAGCCAAAAATGACAATGTTATTTTTGCGAAGCCTCCTTTCTACTGATAATAAATGATTTTGTAAAGAATCAACAGTTTTTTCAATTTCTGCAAGTTTCAATGAGAAGTTATCGATTTTGTCTTGCAATTTTTTATTCTCGATCTTTATCTCCTCTTTAATTTCTAGTTTGATGTTCTGGCTCTCGTTCATTATGGCCTCAATAACTTTTTCGAGCAATTCTTCATTATTCATATTTATGCAGTCGAGATACGATTCAATTTGAATCAGCTTACCAAAGCCGTAATAAAATCACGGAAGTTCGGCCCTGTGTGGTTAAAAAGTTGGTAGTAATTCTGTCGTTTTTGCTCCGTTGAGATGGATAAGGTTCGCGGACATTCAGTAATGTAATAAACAACCAAATGCCTCACTTGTGGTGTGATTACAAGAAAATCCACATTGCCACTCAAGTATCACACACTATAGAAGGCACCCACAAAGTTTGAACAAAATCGGTAGGGAGGAACTCCGGTTATTGAACGGTTATTGATGAACACTCAACACTACAGCTACACAATTTATTAGAATTAGAATTGTTCTATAGATAAAATCCCAGCAATAATAATAATAATAATAATAAATTTATCAATTCCCACAAAAACATGGAATCGAAGCCATAACAAATAGTTATAAACAATCTTCATGAAACAATGCAAGTTCAATAAAAAAATCAGTTGAATCAAACACCATCTCTCATTGTTATAAAGTATGTTTACGTTTTTTCTGATTTTTTTTTTGGTGAAGTGTTACGAGTCTGTTCACAATTTTTCAAGTATTGTTTTCAAATGATGAATTTTTCATTTTTGTTTGAATGAATTAAATTAATTCAATAAATATTTTAGTGGCAAATTCTGACTCTTTGCTTTCGCATGAGAAACATTCAAGAAACAGTGGCCTTTGGTATAATATTATTCCTCTGATTTCTGACTCATTTATATTCAAGGCGACTCAGAGCTCACCGGCCTAGAAACGGTGAGCGACTACACCAAGGACACGACGACGGCCGTCAGCTCCACAGGGAAATCGTCCGCCGCAGAGATCGCCTCCAAGGAGAAGGCCACCGTCTCCCCCAGGTCGGACAGCGTGACGCAGCAGACGTCGCGCGTGCCGACATACACCAAATCCAGTGGCGAAGACGTCCTCCAGGAGGCGACAGCCTCCACCGAAGACAGAGCGCAGAGGGAGAGCGAAGTTTCGAATCCGACGGTGATGGAGGAGATAGCACTGAGTTCACATGTCGTCGTCACCGATAAAGGTACACATCAGTCTCTTGAAATGTGTCATTGACTTTTCGTAATTTTATAGGACCAGTCCAGTCCATCATTTTCATTAGAAATTGATTTTCAACGGTTTTGGAATGGTATCCTACCGACTGCGCCAAGTTTTATGAACTCATTCCAAACAACTTTTTTTTTGTCCTGACATATACACCAGCATAATTTATATCGCTCTAATCTCACCCAATAATTTTCTTTGGAAAGAATGAAGGATTTGGCCATTTTCTTGCCAGTTAAGGAATATTATCATATAGTCTGAGCCGGAATTTACTATAATATATTTATTCGAAAACTTTCATATTGTGTTTTCGAACCAGAAGAGTACTTTTGCGATTTTCATATACTAATATTCAACATAATAATAAATTTTTGAGCACCTCAGTGGGCAAATGGACTAATTTTGGAAGACATACATTTCTGAAAAAAGTCAAGTTGTGACTGAGGAGCTCGAGAGATTACTTTTTCTGAGCGAAACATGATCTTGTCTGGACCTGAATGAAATTTTAACATTTAATAATAAAATTTTTCGACCACTTACTATATTGGGTGAACATCTTTTAGAAATGCCATCTATTTGAATCAAGTTTCGTATGCTTGCTATACAAATTGAGGGAGGAGAGGTGACTCTTGGAAAAAAAGTAGTACGGTAGCACCGTTGACGTCAAATTCCATTATAATTGTATTGAAAATCTTCCATTATATTAATGATGATGATTTATTCTGATATACCGTTTCTCTCAGCCCAAGTGTTTTCATCTAAAAGGAAGGAGGGTTTATTTCTAACCGATTGGGAATGCTATCCTACCGACTGCGCCAAATTTTATTCCACTTAAATTGAACAACTTTGGCAATGTTCGTGACAATAAATTGATAAAATAGATAATTCGCTACTGCAAGTGAGCATCATTTCCTGAATTTTTATGATTCAAGGGACGGCAGACGGTATCGATAAGTCTGAGATCGACGTGAAGACGAGCCCGATCAGCACAAAAGAGAGGGGTTCGGGAGTGGAAGAAAAGGAGTCGGCGCGCCAGCAGACTAGCGTCATCGATACTGTGCGGAAGTCGACAGAAGTGGATCCGGGGGTAGCAGAGGGAACTCAGAGCGTCGAAGAGGTCGTCGAAGAGGTCATCGAAGAAGGTATTAGGGAATATTTCAATTCATACAGATTAGAAAAATATGTTTTTCTGGGAAGATAATCAATTTTTTTTTTCGAAAAGCAGTGTTGAATTTTATTTATTCGAAAACATTACCAGTCTTTGGACACAAGATATTTCAATTAGTATCGGATAAGGTAGGAATATGAGTTCCTATCTGTAGGATACAGAAGGCAATTCTTCCACTGGAGATATTTCACTTAACAACTATCTGTCACCTCTAAAATATCAAATAATTTCGTGGAATTTTGGCGAGATTCGATGTCTAGGGCCTCAGTTTTCCACCATTTCTGTATAACGTCCGAAATATTGTCAGAACCCTGTGGAACTCCACAATTAATGTTTTTCAAGAAACTTTTTTATCGACAAAACCATATCGGATCGGTGATCTCGCCAGGGATTCTGATCATCTTGGTCATCAAGAAAGCTTTACCGTGCGGAACAACTATTTTCTGTTATGTTGATGTTTCCATCATTGTGCAACAACTCATTTTTCAGATGAGGAAAAGGAATACGTTCAGCCTGCCCTGACACCAGTCCCCGAAAGCGGCGAGGAATGTTCTGCCAGCGGTTTCGTAGAGGTCAGTGGTGTGGAATCATCAGAAATGCCCCAAGAAGAGGAGGAACCTTTCGTTTGTTCCCCAACGACTTGCCCAAAACAAGAAACTCCACAGCAAGACGGTAAGTAGGAAAGTACAAATGATTCTTGAACCACAAGGCGGTGTCTTGAGAGGTTTGTTCGACTCAAGGCTACAGAACTCGCACGAACAAAGTGTAGAATATAACAGCTCATGCAAAAAATTCACGACATTCACGAGGAATGTCTAATAACCGAAGTTTTCTGCTTTTACTCTCGTGTGTTGTTGTCACTTTTGTCGACAAAAAGCCCAGCGGATGCTCTCGGAATTTTCATTGACATGATTAGATAAATCGGAAACCTTGTTGTTAATACTTAATTGCACCGAGATAGATCTTCTTGAGACAGGTTCTGAGCAGAACTAGATGCGCAATATAATAATATAGAACTTTCAACTGAAAGTCTCAAAACCATTATCATTGCAAGAAAAGTAGAACGCTTCATGGTTCAAAATGTTTTTCCGTTTCCCTCTGGAAACTTGTGCGAGCAATGGAGTAACGAGGTCTTACCTTTCAACGTGTGAATCCCAGCACGGTGGCCCAGCGGGGAATCGAATCCTGGTCTTTCGCTTTATAATCGGGCGTGCTTACCTCCACACTACCGATACCACGGCTGCTTTATTATTTGCTGACAGCCGATTTTTGTCATATTGAAACGAAAAAAATTCCTATAAATGGCTTCATCAGACCGGAGAACAGTGACAGATATTTTGGACCATTTTTTATGTGCATGAAAGTGTATGCGCTGCGTAATACTTCATGTGAAATTCAGAATTTGCTTCCAGTAAGTTCAACAATAATTTAGATGGGAGGTTTTTTAAAGACTGCCTTTCATTTGAAAGAGATGAAAGCATCAAAGTACAGAAATCGCGAAAGTAAACTGTTTCAAATGATACAGGGTAACTTACAACTTCTTTCTCAATCATAAAAAACATAAATGTTTGTCGTGGGTCGTGGGGACGTAAGAAGAACAAATGAATATATATGAACAAATGCCAGAATAGATAGCGAAAAAATTCAACGAAAAACAAGTTTTGACAGTTTGCTTGAACATTACAATTTCAAACAGTTTCCCAGTAGGATGAACTAAAAATTATGAGGCATACTGTTTGGAAGTATACAGTGTGTTCCAACAAACGCGATTTGTGGTCAAACAAATTTCTCACTGTCGTCCGGTCTATTATAGTTAGCCTTCAATCAAAACAACAGTTTTACCAACGGCAACAAGCAATCAAGCATGTGTAAACAAACGAAATTGATACCTATTCTTAAGCAAGTACTAGTTTGAAGGTACAACAACCGTACGTATAAAAATCCTAGAAGAAATCAAACACAGTATTTTAATTCCCAGAAAAATTCACAACCAAATCGATCAGCACTTGAACACGTTTTCGTTATTGCGCATGCTCCTGACGATTCTTGAACGGTAATAGCAAGAAGTCGAACAAACCAGAGGTAAGGTAAGGTCCTTCAAATGATCAAGTGATCAGGGTCAGAAGGATGGTATTCTAGTCCTATAGAAAAGAGACTAATCACAATGGTTCAGCCCGATTAAAAAGTACCATTCGCTTTCATTTCCTGCAAGAAATCCTTTTTTATTTTTTAGGTATGTAGTCTCTATTTTTCGTAGAAATCCAATTGCATCCTTCAAACAGGTAGGCTCAAAAGATTCTGTGATATGTAATTAATATAAAGTTCATGATCAGTCTCATACCAGTTTGAAACTGTTTTGACTGTTCATGATATTCCTTTCTAGAAAATTAGTAATAATTTAAACATACCCTATTATGATATCATAATTGCTATTGTAACATTACTACCTAAGAATATTATTTAAAAAAAGGGTATATATACATTTCGTACCTATTTGGCATTGAATTGAATTACGAATAGAAAAATATGCATCAATATTTCGTAACTCAATGTAATTAATTATCTACCATAAAAGTCGATACACCCATGTAGTTGAACAAATCAACATATTTTGTCAAAACCATTGTATCTAGGAAATATATTCGAAGTAATGAAAATTCACTCTTCAGGATCCTTTAATATTGTGACTAAGAGCCACACTCAAATTTCTGTTAGGTTTGTCGGATCCACTTACTACAAAATACCAAGGTAAGATTTCTTGT
The DNA here is from genome assembly GCA_032362365.1 of Zygogramma bicolorata. Classification (NCBI taxonomy): domain Eukaryota; kingdom Metazoa; phylum Arthropoda; class Insecta; order Coleoptera; family Chrysomelidae; genus Zygogramma; species Zygogramma bicolorata. Next base: position 739,927 of record JAVJAQ010002763.1, read on the forward strand.
GAAGCAAATAAATAGAATGTCCATCCAAGGATTTCGGATATTGCTCGAACTTGAATGTATTTACAATAAAATATTGTTAACTGAATGAAGTGGATAACGTTAATGTGGTAATGTCATTTTGAGTATACGAATTATTGCAATAAGAAAAATGAAAAGTCAGAAAGAATATATATATTCAAAAAGACAAACGATGTTTAATGAACTGGCTGAGTTTGTCAGGAATAATTGAAGTCTGGAATTGTTAATAAAGCTCAATCCAGAAATATTTTCAGTTGTTTTCAGTACAACACTTTATATCTTAATCACAATTTTCCACTTTTCGTCGTAATATTGGCACCAACCTCTATTATTGGCAGTTCCAGTCTTCAATTGTTAGTTGTTGATGATCTTCATAATTGTTTATTTGAATTTTCAGGGAGTCATGACCTGTGAATAAACAAATTATTGAAAAATCTATTGTTTTTCTGTAGCCCAACGGAATATGAAATCTGATGCCATACAAATCGAACTTCTTTATTTCTTGTGCCTGTATTTCATTTTTCCTGTTTTCCAGAATAATTTAATATCCCTGAATAACAATGTAGGGTTTTGTAGCCGAGATCCAACCAATCTACATGATTGTGTTTTATTCTCCTATCAGTTATTGGTTGAATCTTTCATTTCATTTTGTGTTTTTCTTTGGGAGGGGGGGGGGAAACACTCGTACTCGTCCAATAACTGAGAGAACCTTTGATATTGAGAAATAAAAAACATGGTAGTCTAACATTCCCAACCTTCTTTTTTAAGTTCCACCCCCACTCTCTCGACCTAAAAAAACTCTCCAACAGGAGTTCATTTGCAAATTCTGAAATTGAAATACTTACACACAAAGCGCAATTTGCCAACAAAATTGACATCTTCGGAGGATGATATTTGACGCTACGAATAATTTTTCAAAAAGAAGTTTCCGATTGCCAAAACTATATACAAGACAACATTAGAGCATGCATGAAAAAAATCCTGAAATTCTTTCGATACGGATGAAAGAACAAAAACATATACCGTCATTTTTGTAATACTTCAGATTGTAAAATATATAAACTTCATTGTTAGATTCAGTATTATCAATTTTCTACCTTATTAGCGAAAAGCATGTCAAGTGCTAATAATATAAGCATTGTCTTAGGGTAATACTTCAGGAATAAGAGGTCACTCTTATAAACTTTTTGAAAATTATTTTCAAAATCGTATTCAATATGTTGTGTTGATGGAAATCGGAGTATTGAAAAACAATCCACCATGGGAGTTCCCCAAGGTTCAGTACTGGCCCCAATTTTTTATTTAATTTATGTAAATAGTATAACCAAATTGAAATTGATAGGCAAACATTTTTCTTTTGCAGATGATACCGTGATTTATTATTCCATCAAGAATACAAAACTATTAGAAAATATTATTGAAAAAGATATTCAATTGTACGAAAAATGAATGGATGAAATGAATCTGACTATTAATACAGAAAAAACTGTATACATGATTTTCAAACAAAAAAATATGGACCAAATAAAATTAAAAATAATGATGAAGAATAGGATTTTGAAACAAGTTGAAGAACAAAAATATTTAGGACTGATGATTGATGAAAATTTGAATTTTGATTGCCATGTGGATAAAATTAAAAAAACTATTATTCCTTTGATTGGAGCAATAAGAAGAATTGACTTTCTAGATAATCAAATTCAAAATCTCATTTATAATGCCCATATTGTCTCACATATTAGATATTTAATAACAGTATGGTCATCTTGTAGTAAAAACCAGAAAGGGATCATTTATCGTTTGATGAATAAAGCAATAAAAGTTATTTTTGAAAAACCGTGGGAAACACCTTTACAATTATATAGAGATATCAAAACTTTCACATTAGATAAATTAATAAAATTTGAAAAAGCGAAATTTGCATACAAACTAACAAATAATTTACAAAAAGGTAATAGTCATTCCAAAAAAAAATTAAAATTACATAACTATAATATAAGAAATGCCAATAATTTCCACTTAAATAACATGCATTCGAATAAAGGCAAAAACAATCCTATATCTAGTTGTATAGAAACTTACAATGATCTTTCAGACGATATTAAAAATTCAAAATCCATAAATGTTTTCTTGAAAAAACTTATACTAGAATTATTGATATCATAATGATGTTCATCAATCAATTAACATGTGAATTTGTTCGTAATTGTTACTTTTCGTTTATTTTGAAATATTTAAACTTAATTATATACAATGTATTATCTTCCTTATACCAGAACTTGTTCTGTTCGGAAGATTGTTTTGTCAATAAATAAATGAATAAATAAAATAATTAATCTCTACAGAAAGTTTCAACTCCTCATCGTTTATTGCCTCTTGGAGCGAGAATAATTTCTTAGTGTTGCTAAAACAAATCAGTCATTCTTCCGTATGTTGGCCGGTAGAATAAATACCATTCTGAATTCACGCGACAATCCCCTAACATCCAGTAATTATATTCTTTTCAAAGTCAGAAAAAGGTGTATTCCATCAGAAAAACACGGAATGTTTTGCTATATTCTGCAAGCATTCACCTGCCAATATACAGCAGCCACTCGGTGATACTAGGCCGTGTGGCTTTCTACGTTTCTTCAGAGTTGAAATATCAACTGCACTACAAGAAATTAAGTTCAGCCATTAATTGTCCACACAAGGGTCTGCAGAAAAACTCACGGTGCTACCGGGTCGGTTTGTCTATATCAAGATTGGTATCTAGGCAATCAAAAATTGCCTGCCGCACCGAGTCAGCCAGAAAATTTCTGCCCTGACTGAACCAGCAATAAGAAAGCTGAATAAATAAAGCAGCACAATATACAATCGTTATCATATAATTGTCAATATCACCTTGAACTCGCCGTTTTGAATTTATCATATTATGGAATTTAATTTTCATTTTGCATCATTGGAAACTTGAAAATGAATGTAATTTGTTTGTTCGGAAACCCTCAATTGGTCATTTTGTTCAAAGAAGAAAGTTCTATCACGCCATTTGCAATGGGCTAACCAAAAGGAAATGCTTAGTTACTAGGCCACCCTTTCAATTTAGGAGTAGAGTGGTTTTAGGTCTGCTGAATTTTTTGTTGAAATGTGACAGTAGCTTTTGACTCCAAATGAATCATTGTATTCAAATTAGTCTCTTGAGAACAACACTTCATTCATATAAAGAAGATGGTTCTCTCAAATCGAATTTTTCAACAACAAAAAATGGGAATTGATGCGTAACGAGGGATAGTAGGGAATGTAAAAGTTATGAAGATACGTGCTGAATACTTCATCCGCTAAGTGAATTCTGAGACCACTGGCTATAATAAATTTTCAAATGAAAGCAAAGCAGCCTATCTGGTTCGATATCGCGTCCTAAAAGTCGAAATTTCAAATAGTGAAGCGCCGTAAAATGTATACCTCGGAATCCAAAGCAGGTCAATGGATCTTCATAAAAGCTGTTGGACTGCATTGTTCAATGCTCGAATAAAAAAGTTGAGAAAAAAACAACAATAATATTTCAATGGATATTATTATTATTATTATTATTAACACTTTATTATCCCAAGAAACCTTATAGTTTATAACAGGGACACAACAAACATATCTTAATCAAAAACTAAACTAAAAAAAATAAGTGTTTGAGTTATAATAAATACAAATTTAACTAGTATCATCAACAAACGATTGAATCAGAAATATCACCTTTTTATTTTTTCAAATCGAATTCAATAAATATTTTTTCAAATGTTTCTTGAATAAGATTTTGCTTTTTATTTTCTTCCAGTTTTTTGGAATTGAATTGTAAATATTAATTCCATTATGAAGAATTGACTTCTGCCCAGAACTGGTTTTGGAATTACAGGATCTCCATATTATATAGTTATGGTATAAGAGGTCATGCATTCAATTTATTCCAAAACTATTTTCAAAATCGTAAACAGTACGTACAAATCAACAAATATAAAAGTAATGAGAAACTTTCTGAAATTGGCGTCCCTCAAGGTTCAGTTTTGGCTCAAATTCTTTTTTTAATTTATATTGACGATATTAAAAGACCCAATTCATATTGTTTATTGTTTATTGAGTAACTGATCCCAAGAAGCTATTGCTTATACAGGGATATACATATAGAAAAACATTAACAAGATACAAACACATAATAAACAGTTAGATCATAACATAAAAATAACGAAAAAGGAATTTTTATATACTTGGAAATTCTATTAATTGGAATGCACTTTTCTTTTGCAGATGATATAACATTATTTCACTTTGGGAAAGATATTGACATTTTGGAAAATTCATTGAAACATGATATTGACCTTATTGAAAAATGGACGTGCAGCATTAACCTAACCGTCAATTCGGAAAAAACTTTTTTTATGATTTTTAAACAAAAAAACATGAAGAATATAAAATTGAACTTGAAGATAAATAATGAACTGATAGCCGAAGTTCCTAACCATAAATATTTAGGTTTATTAATTGATACAAAAATAAATTTTGAAAATCATATTGAAAAAATAAAGAAATCTATTGTTCAATTCCTGGGGGATATTAGAAGAATTCACATTTTGAACAAAAACATTCAGATTTCAATATATAATGCCTTCATAGTTCCTCATATCAGATACCTCATTACAGTTTGGTCTTCATGCTCTAAAAAAAATATAATATATCGTTTAATGAACAAAGCAATAAAGGTTATATTCAGAAAACCGTGGGATACTCCTTCTGCAGATTTATATAAAGTAACATATAATATGACTTTGGATCATGTAATTGATTATGAAAAATCTAAGTATATATAAATTAACAGAAAATCTTCAGAAATGTAATATAAAACTGTCAAAAAATTATGATTCACATGGCCACGATACCAGAATATCAAATAACTTTCATTTAAATATTATTCATTCCAATAATGGAAAAAATAACCCCATTCCATCAGCATTAATAACTTTAAATGAACTACCAGAAAAATTAAATCATCCAAATCCATTCATATTTTTTCAAAATAACTAAAAAAATATTTGCTTGCATAATAATGTTCACCAAATTATCAAATGAATATTATACTCCAATTTATTATTTATAGTTCATAATTTTATGATGTTTTTTTTACTTCCTCATACCGGAACTCTGTTCTGTCTGGAAGCTGTATATTGAATAAATAAATAAATATTTCAACAATTAACTGAAAAATTAGAAGGACAGGGCAAAGAATGTTCAAAGCAGATAATTATATTCAATAAATAATATTCGCATAGTAAATTTAATGTTAATCCATCCATATTTCGCAAAAAACGATTGAGAGCAAAAAAAATATTATTATATATTATATATAGTGGCTTCCTTCGATGTACTCTCCCCTTTTATTATTTGAAAGGGTCAACTCAAAAAATTGAAATTGTGATAATGAAATTGATGCATGAATACTATATTTTGAAGTGGAATTGGCACATGCAAATTTCAAGTTGGCGAATGTCTGTCATCTGGAAAAAAAATTCCATTTGAAGCTGCTGACGAAAACTGTACAACCCTAGAATATTGCCTGAATATATCGACCTTCACTTCATGAAACTCATTTCCTCAAATTATCATGAAGTTAACCTAATTCCGGTTTGGGGATCAGCAACAAAAACCTTATTGAGACCTCTGAAAGCTTTACAAAATAAATTAATTGAATGTATGTATAAATTTTATTATAGAGAACCGTAAAAAAAATTGTACAAACCCAATCAACTGTTAGATATATCTTCAATACATATGCAAAAACTCTGCACGTTCATTCATTTTGTTAAAAATAAATTGAAACATTCATCTCATCTTCAAAATGAATAGTGACCAACCTTACCATTCAACCAGAAGTTCAAATAATTTATCAACAATGAAATTCAGATCGAACATAGGATAACAATCAATTTATTACAACGGAATAGTGTTATATAATGGATTAACTGATGCAATAAAATAATTTGGAAAATTCAATCTCAAAGTTAAGTTGAAAAAAACATTTATTGCGATAGGTGAAGGACAATTTTATTTTATTTTCATTATTACTATTTTTTTTTCTGTGGAAAGTCTGATTCCATTATCCTACTTTTTTTTTTTCTATTTATTTGATTCATTATTCATTTGTTTCTGATTTTCCCATTTATTAACTTGTGAATTTCTTGGGAAATAAACATCATTTAAAAAAAAATGTTCCGCCATTTTGTGGTAGTTGACGATATTGACTCAATTTGTAGGGTTGTACTGTATTACTCAGCAACTTCAAAAGGACCAGACCTCCCTTTCCATTTTTTCCAGATGACACACAGGCGTTATCTCGAAATTTTCATCTGTCAATTTCACTTGTAAATATAGTATTTATGCATCAATTTCATTACTCAAATTTTCAACTTTTAGTGAATTGTTGCCAAAATTTGTTATCGAGATCGCACATTTTTTGTTTTTTTAACTCTTTTATTCGAGCTTTCAACAATGCAATTCGACAGTTTCAATGAAGATTCATTGACCTGCCCTGAATTCCGAGATTTCAGAATTTTTATTTACGACTAATAAATAATGTTAGTATTATACTTATGGTTTCTGCAGTATAATACCATATATTATTCCCTTGGGAAATAATGGCGAGGAACTTATGGTTCCTGAAGTATAATGCCATATATTATTCCCTTAGGAAAAAATGGCGAGGGACTTATGGTTCCTGAAGTATAATGCCATATATTATTCCCTTAGGAAAAAATGGCGAGGGACTAATGGTTCCTGAAGTATAATGCCATATTATTCCCTTAGGAAAAAATGGCGAGGGACTTATGGTTCCTGAAGTATAATGCCATATATTATTCCCTCGGGAAATAATGGCGAGGAACGTATGGTTCCTGAAGTATAATGCCATATATTATTATTCCCTTAGGAAAAAATGGCGAGGGACTTATGATTCCTGAAGTATAATGCCATATATTATTCCCTCAGGAAAAAATGGCGAGGGACTTATGGTTTCTGAAGTATAATGCCATATATTATCCCCTTAGGGAATAATGGCGAGGGATTGATAGTCTTTATTCCCTCCTGTAGTCCTATCACAAAACTTCTCGAATTGAATATTATGATAAGTAAATAAATTAGTCGTAAATAAAGTAGAGTATGCTACTCGCAATAATAGCTATTATTCTCCCGGAATATTACTCAGTTCGTAAAAATTCCTTGAGAATAATAGCTATCATTATTGCCTCGTTGTATAATCTACTATTACTGTTGATAATGTTCATCATCATACGCGATAAACTAATATCTACCGTGAACCAGTCAGCCGGGTAAAGAAACGAATGGACAGTTATCAAATTTGGTATTAGTAGCACCACTTTCGTCTTTGCTCATCCCCCGTAACTTTTAAAGAAGCCGACGAGCGGACGATCGTTTCGGACATCGCCGAGGACGCAACAGACAGTTCCGTCAAGCAGGCGGCGAAACGTCAAAAGCGCGACTGCGCTTGTCAGTCATCAACTCCTGCAGAACAATCATGTCAGTGCTGCGACTGTAAAGACGTCGGAGTATCAACATCCAAAGACAACGAAACCAATACCGACCCCAAGATGACTGTTCAAAAATTACCAGTGCAAAACGAAATAGAAGATGCAGACCCGATCAGCGAATATGTGACCGGCGAAGGTTCGCAGGGCTCCAGAGGAAGGGATGCGGCTGATGGTAGTTCTTTGGACGCAGTGAAGACACAAGGTGGGTGGTTTTTTGGATACTTGGAGCTCTTGTACCCATGGTTTACGAATTTCTTGACTTGTTTAAGCTGGAGCCAATTTCAGGATCTTAAAAGTTTTTGAATCATTTCCCACAAGATTACCTACTGCTTTGAAAGGAATGTTTTTCATTTGAAAATTGGTGTTCTGGTACAAGCATAATATTTCTGGTACATCCATGTATATCCTTTTTGTATCGTTTAATGATGCCTGATATTCTTGATGAAATGTCTAACGTTTTCGAATTGAAGTTCTATTCGATAATACGAATATCAAAGTGACTAATAAGTATATTATTGTTATATGGAATCTCGAGTAATTTTTTGTAAGTAATAAAAAGTTACTGATATTTGGTTTCAATGATCATAAAACGCGTCAGTTGCATCAAATTTTGATGATCATATTCGTCTAAAGTCGAAAAATCAGGGCCTTTCCAGTATTTTTTGAACCTTACACTGGACTTATATAAAAATGCGCATTATTTTCATAAACACTTTCATATTTAACATATTACGTACTCCTTTTGAAATGGGATGTCATACACAACAATTAATTCATTATTTACATTTTGAAAATGATCACTACAGTTGGCAGCTTTGAAAACCTTATTGCGCATGCACCAATTATTGTCTTTCATTTTCGAATTGTAGAATGGTTATTTTTGTAGGCGTCGTATATCAAAAGTTTTGTTTTTCAAACCTGTAGATGGAATCATATAAGTACAGAGTGTTTCAAATTTGGAAAGGCATGATTATTCGACGTTATTTTCCTGGAAAATGTTAACGATATAAGCAGGGCATGAATGTTTGGTAATTGTGTATACTGGGCGTTGAAATAATACGCAGGACATGTTTATTCGCCAATTGGATATACAGGGCGTTGAAGTTATACAAAAGGATTTTTTTGCTACAATTTATGGACTAAGTTCTCAAGTGAAACTGCTAATGGGTCAATTAGTCAAAGTGAACTTTGAGCACGGATCAAAAGAAATGAATGTTTATTTCAGTATCAACTGATTACCGAATAATTTCAAAATCATCGCTGAATAACCCGCAAAATAGTGACGATAAGGAGAATATCGACAACTGATAAATTTTCTTATTTTTCACACGAATAAGTTTGTACGAGAATCTTTTGAAAATTCAAGAAATATAATTATTTTATCACACAATGAATTTGACAATAGGGCCCCTGATCTTGTGAATATTGTATACAGAGTTAAAGGAGAGTATGAAGAAGGAAAATAACTTGAAAACTAGACTATCATTTCTTTCATTCTTCTGGGCGTTACAATACAGAACAATCTGTGAAGATTTTCATAGTGGGGATATTGTTGAGATCAAAATCAAATTTAATTCTCGAACACGGGACATGAATGCCTTTCCTCCTAGTTATAATTATTTGAAATTGTAGAGAAAATACAAAAACTTTTATTTAGGTCGTAATTAGTTTTTTGCTCATTGTTGAAATTTGGTGTTTCTTTGGGTTGATTTTTCTGATTTCGATATAAGGAACAATCGCGGCTAAATTGATATCCAAATATGACCCTATTTCACTCTTTTTCTTTGCAGGAAAAACAGTCGAAGAATCTGAAAGTAGAAAATTACAAAAATATTTGTGTAACTATTGTCGTGAGAGGAAATGTAATTGAGAAATTGTATCTCAGACAGAGGGCGCGCATTCAATCTACATTTATTCAAAAACATGTATTTTGATCTCCATAACACGCCTTGAGAATCTTTGCAGATAGTTCATTAACACTCTGTTTACGTGATTTCCATCTCAGTTGATATTATGAATCCACAGTGATAGAGAGCAATATCAATTAGCATTATTATGATATCCTGTTTCCCATTGAATCATATTCTATTCGTTTTCAGGAACTGTTGACGAAATAAGTACCCTGCATGAAGAGTCTCATGAATCGTGTAAGGTGAAAGGTGAGTGGAATCCAATCTGTGTCTCATGAATAAGCACATAATTCTCACCCAAACGAGTTTAATTTAACAACGATTTCATTGACTTTTTTTTCTTTTCCTGTCCACGAATCATTATTTGTTGGTGTTTTTTATACAACTTTGATACTTTGCAAACACTTTAAGTAATTGTTAAGTAAACCAAGGCCTTGAAGTTATTCACAATCATAAATTACCCTTTGAAAAATTTACTTATATATATATATATATTTATATATATATATATATATATATATATATATATATATATATATATATATATATATATATATATATATGATGAGTTGTTTTTTTCGGGTTTCATTCCGTGTTCTGTGGTTTTGATCCCCTGAAGGATAATTGTCACAACGTTTCGGCAAAGTCTCATTTGCCATCTTCTAGGTGATGATTGAGTTTCGTCCTCCGAACTCGACTCGAGTCGACGAAACTCAATCATCACCTAGAAGATGGCAAATGAGACTTTGCCGAAACGTTGTGACAATTATCCTTCAGGGGATCAAAACCACAGAACACGGAATGAAACCCGAAAAAACAACTCATCATACTTCGTCCGTGAGAATCTTCATGCTAACATATATATATATATATATATATATATATATATATATATATATATATATATCTTACTGTTCATAAGTTGGTTCATGAATCAATGGGATATATTCGAGCAGAAATCAGGTAAATTTTCAAACTTTACTTGATCACGTGGTCTTACGAGTCCCACGATGTCTGTCACTTGTTTATGAGTTCCTGTACGAAATTAATGTCTTGAGCCCTGACAACGAAAGTATAAGAGTTTGTTTCGAACATTGGCAAAATTTTATTGTAGTTTCTTGGAAAAACACGACTGGTGATTAAGGAAAAAATACGATTATTTTCCCCAATACTTTTAACCAATGAAGAAGATGAAGGCTAGACTGCTCTACAGAGTTTTACAGCGAATAATTGCACTAAACTTGTTCAACCGATTGAACTGATAATAAAATACCTGGATTTCCACTTATTAAACTTGGTGCCCCCAAACAAATTGATTCCAAACCCAACAAATACAGCAGCTTATAATTTTCACTGAGTGTAATGGTATCCACTGATGTCAATCTATGTCTACCACGAAGAAACTGAGAGAATTGAGAAAGAAACTCATATTTGAAAGTGAGACATTACTCTTCCAATATTATTTGTATTCAATGTCTTGTGATCTCTTGAGAACGATTCATCCCTCGCATAAAGTCATTTTGGCAATGTTTTCCAATCATTTGAAAGCATTGATCAGTTTGCAATATAATTTCCATCTCCAAGGAACCAATCCCAAGTCACTGGAAGAAGTAAAGCTCAATGAAGATTTCATAAAATATAATAATTCCTTAAATTTTTTGGGGGCTATATATTGATCCTACTCTTTCGTGGTCGATTCATACACAATATTTTAGTTTGATATATGAAATTACAGTATTTGATCATAGTTTGAAACAGCATCTAGTTTTTCATTGAGACCTTGAAAAACACTACAGAATGAAGCAATAAAGTATCATTATCATATCATATTGTAAGTTATTTATCATCCCAAGAAACATTACATGTTTATAATTAGGGAATAACTATAAGCATAAAATCATGATGAGTATTGGAAATAGAAAAAAAAACATAAATATGTATAAACGAACAAACAGTCAAAAATGAAATTGCTCTATGCAAAGGTAAATTGAGCGAATAAGAAAAGAATAAATAAATAAATATACAAAAATCAAAGGCAAAAAAAACAAAAAGTGTGAGAAAATATTTTTTTTATATCTGATTTAATTTTATTCGTTGCCAACAAATTTTTCTGTTTTGTAGAGTGATTGTGAATATGACAAATTTCGTTGAAGATAAGATAAGATTTTTTAGTATTATTTCTGATAGAATGGATAAAACAGCTGATTTCGAGATTATGAAGAGAATTTATGTCCAATAGTTTGTTTGGCTTGCATAAATTCGACGTCGATTCTGAATAAGATAATTTGTAAATACACTTACTTGATTGTTTTGTTTTGTAAAGTTTTGAGAGGTTTCATTATAGATTTACTTGCAGTGTCCCAGACAGAAATGAGATAATGTAGTTGTGATTGAATAAGACTAAAATAAATATTCTTCAAAATTTTCAGAGAAAGGAAGTGTGTCATTTTAAAAAGAATTCCAATTGAATTTAAATTATTATTTACATTATCGTGAACCCACTGTGAATTTGTATAAGCTAAAAAATTCACTGAATTTAGAGAAGTTATATGAGTTGAAGGCCTGTAATTTATTCCTTTTCATCATCCAACAGTAAACATTCGGCTCTGTGATTCATTTCAAGTTCGAGTATTCAGAACCATAATTCAAGACAGTTGAATGATGTCGATTCAATTCAAATCAGGAGCAATTTTGGTAAAAAATCTCTGCTTCACTAACGGTTTCGTTTGTATTTTATTTTTTCAATATTTTCCTATATGTATATCTCTGTATAAGCATTAGCTCCTTGAGATCATTTACTAACTAAACAATATTCTTGCATTACAGAACGATGCAAAGAAATGAAGAAATCGAAAGCGATCGAGGACCCGAAAAAAGCGAAACTTTCATCGGAATCCGATTCCGAAAACGACAAAAGCAAAGACCAGCCCGCGAAGAAACTTTTCTCCGACCCGGACAACGAAAAGAAACAGAAGGAAAAATCCGAAGCGAAACGCCGAAGATCCTCCGAAGTGCCGGACTCGGTATCCAAACTGTCCGACAGAGACAACCCGCCTCTCATCACCAGCTCGGAGGGCAAGCGCCAGAAGAAGAAACGCACGTCCAAACTGGAATACAGCTCGTGCGACTGCGTCGGCGTGTGCCAGTGCGTCGTTTGCTCCCCGGAAGTGATAGCGAAGAGGAAGGCGATGACCGGAAGCGCGGACCCTCCAGACAGGAGATACGACAAGCTGTGCTGCTGCACCGTCCCGGAGCGTCCTCGGTCTGCTCAAGCCCCCCACCAGCCGGACTGCTTGTGCTGCAGACCCCCGAGGACCGAAGCTCTGCTCAGAACGACCAATCTGGCGCCCAGTCTCGGCGCCGTGCCGAAAAACAGGCGACGCACCAGCGTCGACGACGTTTTCCTACCGGTGTCCGACGTGCCGGAGTCGTCGCGACCTGAAGAACCCCCGAAGAGGTTCCCGCACTCTAGAGACTGCGAGTGCATCGACTGCTTGTGCTTGCCGAAGATCCAGCAGATTGCGCAGACGCCGGTTTTTCCCGTCGTCAAGGACGAAAAGCAGATCTACCAGGTGTCGACGGTGAAGTGCGACTGCATCAACGCCATCAACGCGAGGAAGTTGGCCGCCGAGCGTTCCAGGATTCCGATAGCGACCAATTCGACGGCCAGTCCGCCGAAGATTAGGGTGCCGACGCCTGCGGCGTGCGTGTGCGAGGATTGCAAGTGTTCTCCTTGCGGGGACCAGGCGAAGAGGTCGCCGCAAGAGGCCGCCGCTGTCGCTGCTGCCGATGCTCCCGCTGCGGATGATGGAAAACCCGCCAGCGCTACAGCGAGTAAAGTGAAAGGGAAGTTTCTATCACTTTATTCCGCTCATTTCTTTCACTCATTTATTGTTCCTGAGATGTGAAGAGCACACGGAAAAATGATGAAAGTTCATGTTCTGTCGAATTTATTTAAATGATGTTTATTTCCCAGGAAATTCATAAGTTTATGAAAGAAAAAATGAGAAACAAGTGAATAATGAATCAGATACATTGAAATTAAGAAAAATGAAATAAAAACCTTGAGAAAAACTGAACATACAGCAAGCTAATAAAATCAAACTCGTCACAGAAAGAAAAAATATATAAAAAGAATAAAATTGACATTCACCTATTGCAATAAATGTTTCTTCAAGCTAACTTTGAAATTGAATTTTTCAATTTTTTTTATTGCATCGGGTAATCCATTATACAACACTATTCCTGTAATATGAATTGACTGTTGTCCTATGTTTGATCTGAATACAACATAAATTGTTGATGAATTATTTGAACGTCTGGTTGAAAGATTGTGTTGGTCACTATTGAATTTGAAGATGAGATTAGAATGTTCAATTTTTGACCAAATGAATTTGTGTACCAAAGGAATCTAAGAGATTATTGGATGTGTGTACATTTTTCGTCGGTTCTCTATAAGCAAATTTATACATACATTTAATCAATTTATTTTTTAGAATTTTCAGAGATCTTATGAAGGTTTTTGTTGCTGATCCCCCAACCGAAATTAAGTATTGAATCAAGAATACCAGAGAAAAATAAATCGAATTCAAATTTTTTAAAAACAGAAAATCTCGGAATTTGAAAAATACTCCGATAATTGGGGAGATCTGTTTTCTCAGAATTTCCAAATTTTTACTACAAGTCACATTTCCATCTATGTATATATCCAGAAACCTTGCAAAGGTAGAATATTCGATGATTTTATCATCTATTTTGATGGGATGTTCCGGTTTCAATCAATTATATTTTAAGAGATAAACATAAATGGAATTCAATGATAGTTTGTGATCACCCTGGATATTTTTTAAAGATCCTTCAACATATCAACTTTCATTTCTTGTTTATTATTTGCCCCATATATTATCGATGTTTCGTCTGCTGACATTTCGATTTTTCCTTTCAAATCTAAATTGGAGAAAGAATTTATACATACGAGGGAAAGAACAGGTCCAAGAATAGATCCTTGAGGAACACCACATACTGCTGTTCTTCGTAAACTGTTTCTTTCCCCCATGCAAACAAATGCTTTCTAGCTAACAAATTATTTTGAAACCAGACATGAACTATTTGCCTTATCCATATTTGATATCATATTTTTTCTCTTTCGAGGGATATCTTCTGATAGGCCATTCTGATAGCTGGAATAAGTGTTTACATAAATGGAATAACATATTTGAATGGACTGTTTTTCTCATTTGCTAAAAATACATTACTGACATTTGGTTGAAAATAAATTGAAACATTCTAATCTCATCTTCAAAATTAATAGTGACCAACATGACCATTCAACCAGATGTTCAAATAATTCATCAACATCGAAATTCAGATCAAACATAGGACAACAATCAATTTATTACAACGGAATAGTGTTATATAATGGATGACCTGATGCAATAAAAAATTTGGGAAATTCAATTTCAAAGTTAAGTTGAAAAAACATTCATTGCAATAGGTGAAGGACAATTTTATTTTCATTATTATTAATTTTTTTTTATTTCTGTGAAAAGTCTGATTTCATTAACTTAACTTACTTTTTTTCTTTTTCTCTCTATTTGATTCATTATTCATTTGTTTCGGATTTTCTCTTTTATAAACTTGTAAGTTTCTTGGAAAATAAACATCATTCATAATTATTTCTCCCGTGTGCTCTTCATATGTTTCCCCAAACTAAGTGGGTAGGTACATTCTGCATACCGATAGGTATTTCAAAATTTGAAATTGCCATTCGTTTATGATTCTCGGAACTTTGGAGCTCCCTTTAGATATGCTTCATTTCGAAATGATGTATTAGAATACAGTGAGGTCTATGAATTGTGCCACAAACGGATTGTTTTCAATTAGTTATACAACCAAAATTTAGATACCGCCAAAAGTTGGTGCATGTTCAATAACCAGCTCACATGTATTCAGATTGGCTTCTGGTCGAACAGTAAACAGGGCAGGACAAAAAATATTGAACTCGTTCATGAATGAAGTACCCCCATTTTAAAAAATGAAGAATAGTTTCAATAGGAAAAAGAATATTTATTTTTTATTCATTCATTTATTTCATTCCATTACATTTCAAATCATATACAATCAATAATATAATATATTTGGTAGCACTTCATTGGTATAGCATGAACAATCAAACAGTATTTTTGTACTGGTATGAGATTGCTCACAAATCATCAAAAACTTTTTTTTTCAATGTAATAAATAAATGAAAGAAAAAAATATACAAATCAACGCAAAAAAATTATTTTATAAGGAAAAGGATAAGTGAAAGAATTGCCAAATAGATAAACACCAATTCAATTTGAAATTCTTTTGAGGAGAATGAATTTTTTCAATCGAAATTTGAATTGATTTATATTACTAATATCTTTTGAATCCTCGGGTAATTTATTATACTCAGATGATGATTCATAAACAAATATTTTTGTCCAACTACAGAGCTAGCAGTATCAAGATGAAACAAGTTATGTTGTCTAGTATGATAGTTATGAATTTCTGAATTCCTGGTTAATATACAGTTTGACTTTATTAATTAATATGAAGTCTTGATCTGAATATATATCAACACGAAAAATTGTTTCATCGAAGATCGCTAGAGTCATTGAATTTTGAAATGATTTCTTGGAAAACTTTCATAAATTGGTAGACAGATTAGAATTGTGACGTTTCTACCAGGTTGTCCTTAGTAACCAAGTATTTCATTCCCTATGATTGGTGGAATTCATATCTCACCTTGTGTGGGTATGAAATTATAACGATTCAGTTGACTGGAATCGCCTACTTATCCGATTGTTGAACTATAAAGAAATCAGCATATTTCGCCATTACAGGACCTCGCATGACACCCAGCGAGCTGGCGAAGCTGTGCGACTGCCAGAGGTGCGATTGCAACGTGTGCTTCAACAAACCGACGGGCGGTGCGCCGCCCGTCGACGCCGTACCGTCCGAAGCGCCGCCCTCCGTCGCCGCCGCCCGATCCGCCACGCCCGCCCCGTCCGCCCTCAGACCGAAGAACTGCTGCTGCAAGGGCGAATGCACGTGCGAGCTGTGCCCCGTAGCGGACGGCGACAAGGCGCCGCCCTCCGCGAAACCGTCGTCGGCGAGCAAGGGCTCCGAGAAGCTGGTGAAGGCTTCGTCGCTGAGCCGACCCGAAGAGTGCGACTGCGCGGAATGCGTCTGTCCGAACGCGCCCCCGAAGCCGCCCTCCTCCGGGTCGAAGCTGCCGCCCGCCGCTTCCAAGACGAGCAAACCGTCGTCCGCCGGTCAGAAGCCGTCCGACTGCGACTGCGCGACGTGCGTCTGTCCCGAGCCGAAGGCCGCGACGAGAGCGCAGGGCGACCAGCCGCAGGGCGACCGACCGCCCCAGGAGGAGGAGGACGAGGAGTGCACGTGCGAAAAGTGCGACTGCCCGCAATCGGAGGCCGCGAAGAAGCCGAGATCCGGGGCGCCGCTGCAGCCGATCGCGGAGTGCGACTGCGGCGACCCGTGCGAATGTTCGCCCTGCGGAGATCCGAGGAAGAGGAAGGCCGCCCCGCCTCCTGCGGGCGGAGCGATGGTAAGGGAATAGTCAACGACTGCGAGGTCGTGACGCCTATCGACTAGAAGGGGGAAATAGTTATTTGTTTCACTTGGCAGCAGAGGAAGATTGACCGCCGCTAATAGGTCACAGTCGAACGTAGCGAGGCTAGGAATACAGTTAAGGCAGTCAATCTACTTTGCCGCCGAGTTGAACATATAATTTTTTTCCGATTGTGTATAATGAATGATATATGTAGGGTATTGTATTTGCAAATTATCACAACTATAACAATTTTTTTAATGATCAAAGAACGTGAGCTTTCACGGCCGAAGGTAACTGATTCTGAGGTGTTTTTTTGCCGTGGTCTACAGGTTTTTACTCCTGACGTTTCGCCTACAGCTGTGGTAGGCATTATCAAAATCAATGAGGTAACGACCCAGTATACCCTAGCCATACAGTAGAGACACTCAAATGTCAATCCTTTGTTCTCGAGGGTCAAATTTCTGTGACCTTCATTTTGTGCTCGGAGTGTGCAATGTCATTTCGTGGCGGTAAATTTGAAATCGAATCAGCATGTTATTTCACACCATAAAATTAATATTTTGTCTAGGATAACTTTTGAGATAAAAGTGAATAATCTGAAATTTTCAAGTATCCACAATATAGCTATTCCACTTTTCTGTTGCTTTTCTCCTCCAATCCTTGTTTGTTTGGAAAAGTATATTCGATGACCAGGATTTAAAAAGCTCTCAAGAAGATGTTTTATTCGCAGCAGCTTCAAATATGTACAATAGATATATTCGGACATTAACAATGTGATAATAGTATATTATGCAACGATCATGTGATGATAGTTGTACATGAGCATAAACCGGGATACGAAACGAGCCAAAGGTGAGTTTCGTATGGTTTATGCGAGTGTATTAATGACCATGAGAGTTGCACACGCTATTTTATCTACACCCAATAAATAATGAATAACTAAAAATATCATATTATTAGATATTTATATTGAACACAATAATAGTAGGTAATCAATCGTATTTCTTTGAAAAATTCTTCAAAATTATAATTAATGGCATAACCACGGAAAATACAACGATGAGAAATGGAATAAAAAAAAACTTCTGCCGAGGTCAAGAATTGAACCCGGACGTAACTGACCACTGCCAGCGCCATTGACCACTCGGACACTAGAGCTCATATATTTTGGTTGAAAATAAAAACATATGTGTTGCATTTGTCAAATGAAAAATAATATAATCCTTTCGATTGTATTTTTTTCTTGTCTAAGACATCTGTGGAGGGTCGCTGGTAATTCTTCTATATCCCGGCAATAAGACATTTTCAGACGATTATCGAAAATTGACTGAATTCTTCAAATATTCAATACCTACTAATTTTGACTTGACAAACGTCAAAATGCAAAGCTTGCACATCATGCTCGATGGAAAAATAATGGGTTTCTATTGATTGAAAATCTGTATCGTAATGGATTTCATTATAAAACGGGTTGTGGGCATATAAGTGTATTATTAGAGTACGGGTGTAGATAAAGACTATAAATGACTTAAAATGGTAAATTTTTTGTTCTGCGATTTATTAGCTTTGCTTTTTTTCAAATTCCTATTTGCAAATTTTAATGTGTAGCAAATTATAGAACATTTCTTTCTCAAGGTGAAATTCACACAAGCGATAGTTGTTATAGAGAGCTTCGGGAGATTCTATTTAGTTTTGCAATTTGTGAAAAATGTATTGAAAATTTAATAATAATAATAATAATTACATTTATCCATCCCAAGAAACATTTACAGTTTATAAATAGGGATATTGAACATATAAAAAGTGAAATAGAACAAAATATGATTATGTAGCAGAAATATATAATAATAACATTTATTCATCCCAAGAAACATTTACAGTTTATAAATAGGGATATTGAATATATAAAAAGTGAAATAGAACAAAATATGATTATGTAGCAGAAATATATGGAAAAAAGACTGTTGAATTGATCAATGATCAATATAATTGAATTCTAAAATATATCATTTTCATGCTAAAATGTATTTTTGAGATGGTGTTTGAACTTTTTGATATTTTCAATAGTTTCAATTCAATTTGATAGTGTATTGTAGAGGTTTGTTCCCTCATAAAAAAATGATTTTTCCCCGAATCTGGTATGAATGGAATGTCCAATAAGTTTTTGAGTCTGTCTAGTGCCGTGAGAATGTGAAGTATCGATATCATTGAAAAGTATTGCAGAGTGTTTCATCTTATGTTTCACACATTGAATAAAAGTACATGTTTTCAAGTGGTATATAGAATTAATGTCAAGAAGATTATGTGGTTTATAAAGATTCACAGTAGGTTCCCTGTAAGGCAATTTATAAATACATTAAATGATTTTATTTTATTTTTATAAAATGCACTCGAAAGCTGTCGCCTGATTGGTATCAGAGCTTTGGAAGATTCGAATAAACAAAAGCATATCAGTTAACTCACAATGTTTTTCATGTTTCTTGTGTCCTGAAAAACTAATCATGGGTCGCCTATTGCCGTGAAAAATAATAGGATCGGGAGCGATTTCGAGATTTTTGGGGAAATCGAAAAAATGACAATGTTTCCGGTATCATTGAAGTGATATTGTGAAGGACAGAATGATAATTCTTCACTTGAATAACTCTATCTTTCTCAACCTCTCTTTATCTGCTACACTGCGGAAAGAATTCGCTTAGGCAAAGTACTTAAAGCATTCTATCTTGCTCACTCTGCAGTCCTCTCTCTCTTAGGGCCAGTCCATCAGTTATAATGTCTATGCGCCTACTCTTTAATGTAAGACAAAGTTATCTATTTGTTATTCTTATTGAAATATTGACAGAGACAGACATCTAAAGAAGCTTCAAACTAGTTTTGACAATAGAAGTTTATACAGTCAATGTAAATTCAACCTATAAAACAATCTTAACGACACTGATGAGAAATTCAACTTCTGTTTCTGAACTAATTGCCAACTAGAGATTATGAATTCTTCTGAAACAGAATGTTTGTTTTTTGGAGACATGAATATAAATTTATTGAGTAATGAAAATGATACAAAACGATTGATGGACATTTATAAATCCAACAATTTTTTAATTTGCAATGAAACAGTTCCCACAAGGGAGGTAAAAAATAGTTCAACTTTAATTGATCACGTTTTAAGCACACTTAAGAAGCAAATTCAAGTGATTTTCATCAACAGTCCAATGAGTGACCATAAAATTCAAATATTGAAAGTTGACGTTTTTCAAAAGGAGCATAAAAATAAATTGATTTCTAAACAAAAAATATTTTTTGATATTGAGAAAATCAAAAATAATCTCAAATTTTTGAATAATACAGTTTCAACATTCACAGATCCAAATGAATTGTATAACGAACTCATTGACATTTTTCAATCTTCTTTTTTTAAAAGAAAAAATCTCAAAGTTAGAGAAATTTCTAAACCTTGGTTTACTGATAAATTGTATCAATTGATAAAGACCCGAGATAAATTTTTTTATAAAAGAAAAACTAATCCTCATAATCTATATTTTTGTGAACGATACGATCATTACAACAAATTCGTCAAAAAATCTATCAAAGAAGCAAAAAAAACTTTTTATAAAAATCAGTTCACAAATTCCTCTACTCCGAAAACAATTTGGCATAGCATATATTCAGTATTATATAATACACAAAATTATAAGAGCAAAAATAAAATAAAAGAAATGATGATCAATGGCCTACAAGTAACAGAAACAAATAAAATATGTCAGGAATTCAATAATCATTTCATTACCATTGGTCCAAATTTCTCATCGAAAAATTCAAATAAAACGAATTATACTATCAATCCATCAAACGTTACATCTTTGTTTTTCAAATCAACAAGCATTCTGGAAATTGAAGAAATCATAGATGATTTAGATAGACAAAAAGCAAGTGGTTTCGATGAGATCAGTGTGAACATCATCAAAATGGTTAAATATGAAATATCACCAATGCGTTTAAATTCTATGGTGATACAATAGAATACAAGCCAGTTACGAAACTTCTAGGATTATATATTGATGAAAAATTGTCATGGAATAAACATATTGAACATTTACGACGCAAACTCTCCCCGATAATTGGTATCTTATTCAAAATAAGACACCTCATTCCTCATAAATATCTGATGAATATTTATCATTGCCTCATAAATTCAAAATTACAATATTTGATAGCTATTTGGGGTTCAGCTAATATTTCCCTTATCAAGCCACTACAAAAATTGCAGAATAAAACAATAAAATGTATTTTCAAATTAGATTTTCGAGAACCAACTATTAATTTATATAAGCCTAAAGAATTACTTGATTTGAAGACCACATATAAATTCAAAGTGAGTATATTCATTCAATTTGTCAAGCTCAAAATGAAATCATCTAATTTAAATTTTCGTGAAGTCAATGATAGGTACCCGCCAGAACACAGCCTTGAGATCCTGTAATTCCAAAACCAGTTTTGGGCAGAAGTCTATTCTACATAATGGAATTGATATTTACAATTCAATTCCAAAAAACCTAAAGAAAATAAAAAGCAAAATATTATTCAAGAAACATTTGAAGAAATATTTATTGAATTTGATTTAAAAAATAGAAAGGTGATATTCCCGATTCAATCATTTGTTGATGATACTAGTTAAATTTGTATTTATTATAACTCAATAACTCATTTTTTTTTAGTTTAGTTTTTAATTAAGATATGTTTGTTGTATCCCTGTTATAAACTGTAAGGTTTCTTGGGATAATAAAGTGTTAATAATAATTCAATTCAATTTTATTATCCCAAGAAACATTACATGTTTATGAATAGGGACTAAAACACACAAGTACATAGTCAATAGATGAAATTTTCACAAGTATAAAGAAAAAAAAAATCATACATTCAACGAAATTAAATATTTGTAAGCAGTCAAAATGAAATGGCTTTCAAAACTGATGAATACCAATGAAGGTAAAAAAAAAAACATAACTCTTGACTACATGCAAAATATATTGTACATTAGCTGATTAAAAATTGTTTGTATTTTTGCTTAAATTTCATTGTTGAGCGAAATTCTTTAATTGTTTCTGGAATTGAGTTATATATTATGATTCCATCATGGTAAATTGACTTTTTTCCAAAATCTGATTGTGTTTTACTTGTTGCTAGTAATTTTGTTTGTCTTGTGGAGTAATTATGGATATCAGCAATTTGTGTGAAAATGATATCTGAATTTTACTATTATTTTTAATAGAATGGATGAAACAGCTAATTTTGAGTTTATGGAGAGAATCTAAGTCCAATAAATTGTGCGGTTTGTATAAATTTATTGTTGATTCTAGATAAGGTAATTTATAAATACATTTAATTGTTTTGTTTTGTAAAGTTTTCAAAGGTTTGATAATAGATTTACTTGCTGTCCCCCAAATGGAGATGAGATAATGCAATTGTGAATAGATTAGGCTGAAGTATATATTTTTCAATAATGTGAGAGATATGTAGTTTCTGATTTTGTAGAAAATTCCAATGAGAGGAGATATTTTCATTCTAATTCTTTCAATATGTTTTCACCATGACAATCTCTCATCGATATATAAACCTATAATCTTTTGAAGTAATCGAGAAAATGTGCAATTCAAGCTTCGAAGTTCGTAAGAAAATGAAGAGATACGATTTGGGATCGAACTCACTGATGCTATCAATCCGTACTATCAAATGATATTTCCGTGTGAGTGACTAACCATCCTATCTCTATAATATGAACTATGAGAGGTAACTTAAAATATAGGAACATGATTATTTCTGCTGGGGAAATGAATGATTAAGGCATAACAACAGACAGTATTTACTAAATTTTCGCTGTTACTTCTCTTGTACAGGTTTTTTATTCGCACAGACTTGGAGGAAAAAAAGCCAAAAATCCATTCGTCGAAAGTTTTTCATTATCTTAACCAAAGTAGTTTTATCAGAAATCCTCATTGCGGAGTTTCCCCTTTTATGTGGTATTATGTAACGTTGTTACTCAGAATAAAATTATTATTATTACTATCATCAAAACGACGAAATCAAAATATTTTGACAAAATACTGGCAAAAAACTGAATTCCAAAAACTCCCTAATAATTTTTTCAGAACCTTATAGAATTGAACTTTTCTATGTGACTGCTGGTGTGCTGATATTTTTATTTATTGTTTAAATGTTATTATATTATCAGATCATTCATTCCTAATTTATATACATAATAATTATTCTATAAAATATCGACTCCTTACAACAAGTGCAATTAATCCATCAAGGTGTACATCCGTGCTTGCGAAAAAGGTCGTTTCATTCTGAATTTTTTGTTTGTTTTATGTTTTTTTATGTTTTTTTATGTTGTTTGGACCTGAACCAATATTGAAAAACAAGATTTGCGTTTTCCAAAAGTGCTGTGCGAGCGGCAGTTTACCCAAAAAAACAATGAAATTTGTGACTTTTTTCAATGTTTGCTCAATATCTCCGTGAAGGAAGGATCTAACCTGTAAAGTCACTCTATTGCTACATTTTGAGACTATGGAGAGCTCATCACAGCTCTTCTAAAACAAGCGTATTACGTCTTTTTTAGAAAGTATATAGAGTGACTACACTAGTAAGATACTTCCTTCACGGAGATATCAAGCAAAAACTGGAAAATTCACTAAATTTCATGGTTTTTTGGATACACCGCCGCTTGCACAGCACTTTGAAAATAGCACGAATCATCTATCATGTTTTACTTACTGGACTAAACTACTTTCTGAGGTTTGAATGTATATTCACTCATTATTTATTTTGTAATTTTGATACGGAAATTTACTGTGAATAAATCGTTATTATTATTATCAAGAGCGGCCCGGCGGGGGCTCCGACGACCGGCCCCGTGCCCTGCGACTGCCCCGTATGCGAGTGCTCCCCCTGCGCCGATCCAACCAAGAGGAAGAAGGACCAACCGGACGCTCCCCCCCAGCCCGGCGACGTGGTTTGCGACGACAGATCGCCCCCGAAGGAGGAGGAGGCGGCACCCAAAGCCGCGACAGACGCATCGGCCGGGGTCTCCGAACACCCCCAAGGGTGCACGTGCGACATCTGCGAGTGCCCCGGCAAAGATAAGTTGAAGCCGAAGGCGTCGGAGGTCGCTGCCGAGAAGCCGACGGAAGAGGCGCCCGCTCCCGAATCGAAGACCGAAGAAACCCCCACGGATAAACACCCCGACGACTGCGTTTGCCCCGAGTGTCTTTGCGCAGAAGAGACGCCCGAAGCGCTACCTGCCGTGGTGTGCGTTGAGGGGCCCGCTGACGTGCCCGCCAAGGTGAGTGACAATTTGACATTTCGTGAAATATCAGCCAGGATCATAATTTTTGAAGATCCTTCAACAAATCAACTCTAATTTCATCATTCGTCCCATGAATCATTGATGTACGATTGTATTCGAATATATATGAGAGGAAGAAGTGGTACTAGAATGGCTCCTTGAAGAACACCACATGAGACAGTGTAAGTGTGAAACGAGTATGGTGAAGGATAAACTTTCGCAAATATGGAATTCGAAGGGAAGAATGGACAAATTAAAATTCTATCCAGGCCCGGCCTTCGTAGAAGGAGGTTGTAACCCCCCCCTCCATAATACACTTTTACACTTACATTTAACACTTTATTATCTCAAGAAAACTTACAGTTTATAGCAGGGATACAACAATGGAGTAAGGATGATATATATACTCCCATCCTTTTCAAAAATTCTTCAAAAAAATGTTACCATTGATGTATATGTCCATGTAGCCTTGAGCTAACATTTGACAAATTTATTTTTCCCCATTTCAATTTTCATCTCCATAATTTTCATGTATATAAAGCTGATGATGAACCTATATATGTTCGAAAAAAAATACGATCTTTAAATGCCCAGAACTGGTTATCTCAAGGCTGTGTTTTGACGGGTATTATACACATGAAAATGACTGACTATAGGAAAATTTAAATTAGATGATTTCATATTGTGCTTAACAAATTGAATGAATATGCTCACTTTGAATTCATAAGTGGCCTTCAAATCTAGTTATTTTTTGGGCTTAAATAAATTTTTAGATGGCATTCGAGAATCGAGTTTGAAAATAAATTTTACATGCACCATTTTACAAGTGATTTTGAATAATAAAAAACATTCCGTAATGAAATTTTCGAGATGTGACAATATACATGATCATGAAAAAGGCAGTTCAACGATGTGTCAACAATAAATTTTTAAACAGAGTGTGCTCTGAAATCTATTTACTATAAGGGTGTTGTTACATATAATCAATTACCATCAGAAATTAGAAACTTCTCCAATTCAATTAAATTTAGGATTGCGTTGAAACATTATCTTCTCAATTGTATTTACTTTTTCACAGTTCTGATAAATGTAGCTTCAGTTATATTTTTGTAAATATTCCCTGTATAACCCTGTCTTGTATTCTATAGTATCACCATAGAATTTCAATGTAATTTTAGGGTAATTCAAAATTTGATTCGAAATATACATGTAAGAAGATTTGGAAAAATTCAAAAACAACGTATGTTGATTCAACCAACTAGAAATTTTTTCTGTCTTCATTCAAAAAATTTTGGATATGTATTATCCGAAAAATAAATCCGAGTTATGTAATCAGCGAAAAACTGAGTTTAACATTAAGTTTGAACTGGGTCATTGAATTGGTATGAATGAGAGAAAGAATTGGACCAATGGATATAGATCCTTGGGGAATCCCACAAGGTATTTTTCAATTGAACTTCTGTGATTATTTATATATACGTACTGTTCTCGGTTGGGCAAATAACTTCGAAACTATTTATGATTATTTTTTCTTATACCAAAAGAAAATAATTTTTGAAGCAAAATTTTGTTATCAACGGTATCGAATACTTTTCGCAAGTCTAGGGATAGAATGCTATATTTTTTGTTTGGATTAATTAATTTTGATTCGGATATTAGTTAGAATATCAATCATTACAGTTTCAGTATCTCTACACTTACGAAAACCATACTTACCGTTATATAATAAGTTATTTTTTTCCATAAAATCTAAAAGCTTGTTATTCATCATTTTTTCAATGATTTTAGAGAAAATTGAAAGAACGGTAATAGGTCGATCGTATTGTCACCACTTTTGAAAATAGGAAATACTTTGGCTATTTCCATTTTGTCTGGTACTACACCTGTTTCAAATGGTTTGACTGCAATTTCATATAAAATTGGTTATATATCATATTCAACCATTTTGACACTGTGCACACTGATCTCATCAAAACCACTTGCTTTTTGTCTATCTGAGTCATCTATGATTTCTTGTTGGTTTAGTAGAATTTTTTCCTTGTTTTCTTGAGATAAATTTGGATCAATGGTTATGAAATGTTTACTAAATTCTTGACATATTTTAGTTGTTCTGGTACTCCAAATGGAGTTTTCGGAGTGATTGAATTTGTGAATTGATTTTCATGAAAAAAAAAACTTTTTTCTTTGATAGATTTTTTTACGATTCTGTTGTAATGATTGTATCGTTCACAAAAATGTAGATTATGGGGATTATATTTAAAAAAAAGGAAATATTTCGGGTCTTGATCAATTGATACAATTTATCTGTGAACCAAGGTTCAGAATTTTCTGTAACTTTAAGAATTTTTTTGTCTTATGAGAAGAATAAAACATATCATGACCTAATTATAGAAATCATTCATGATGAAACTCTATTATTCAATGTTGTGAGTTTACTACTGCGATTTTCTCAAAATCAATCGTTATTTATCATTTTCATTACTTTACAAATTTATATTCATGTCACCAAAAAACGAACATTCTGTTCGAGAAGAATTAATGATTTCTATTTTGCGATCAACTGAGTTGAAAAAATACTTCAAATTGGATTTAGATGGAGGTGAATTTCGCATAATAATAAATGCCTCCGTCTTTTATTCTACTTGAAAGCGCCGAATTGAAGCCATCAAAGTTGGAATATTTCTTATCTTCTTCGGCAAGCAAAGTTTCTGATACAACATGGAACAGACCATCCCCACTGCACCAGATTTTAGAACTGAAATTACCCCAAACGAAATTTTCCCTGATACAGAAGAATGTTGTTTGTAAACTTTTAAATATTTTGAATAGTGTTCCTCAAGAATTAAGAAAACTCTCCAAATAGAAGTTCAAGAACAAATTCAAATAATATTTCATAGAAAAAAAGATTTTATAGCTTTTCCAATTTTTGTAATTCATTTCCTTTTCATTTTTCAATTCGCACCCTGATCCGCACGGTGAAAAATTATAGAATAAAGCTGTTATTATTACAGGTATCACACCCGGACAACTGCATTTGCGCCGAGTGCTTATGCCTCGAAGAGGAAATGGTGACTGCGAGCGACGTCAGCCAGGGTATGTCGACGAAGCCGAGCGTCGCCGTCAAAGCAGACACCGGGACGCACGCCAAAGACTGCATATGCCCGGAATGCAAGTGCCCGGGGGCCGCCACCCAAACCGAGGCTCCTCCAACCCAAACTGAGGCTCCCCCAGCGGTCGCGCGGCAACACGTCGAAGGATGCACATGCGTAGATTGCAAATGCCCCGACGAAGTATCCACCCAAGCGCCCCCCGAGAGCGGGGAACCCCACGCGCAAGGCTGCCCTTGCCAAGAGTGCCAATGCGTCGATTGTTTCCAGAAAACCGAGAGGTTCGTCCATTCGCCGGTTTGCCAGTGCGGCGAGTGTCTCTGCGTCGATTGCGACAAAATGGAAGGCGTCGGGGACGCCCTCATGTCCAAGCCGAGCACGCGCGCATCCCCCACTCCGTTGGCGTCGGAGAAAAACGTGAAGAAGTGCGTCTGCGAAAGCGACGCAGTGTGCGGGGATTGCTACTTTTCCGTGAAATCTAATCTCGAGTACAAGGAATGCAAGTGCGGCGTCTGCTTGTGCCAAGACTGCGAATACATGGAGAAAGAAACTGCGCGGGTGGAGGCGACGCAACAAGACGCTTCCACCGCCCCTCCCGTAGCTGAAGCAGCCGTAGCGACGACTCCCGCCCCCGCGGGGCCCACGGTATCCTGCCACTGCATCGACTGTCAGTGCGACGTGTGCTCGAAGGAAAGATCCGCCGAAATAGCCGCGAGGTCAGCGAAGGAACCGCAGCCCGAAGAAACGGTCACACCCGGCGCTGAGCATCCCAACACTTGCACTTGCCTCGCGTGCATCTGCATCGAATGTTTCGACAGGGCGAAGATAGGTGCGGGCGACAAACCGGGCGACGCACCAGGCGGCGGGCCCGGGGTTCCGGCAGCACGGTCAATGCCTGGGCCTACTGCGACCGGCGAGCACAATCCCAACTGCAAATGCGTCAACTGCACCTGTACCGACTGCGGCAAACTAGGACCCGGCGGCGTACCCCCACCGCCCGTACAGACCTGCAACTGCGCAGAGTGCAATTGCCTCGATTGCGCCTACAGATCAGAAGCACAAGCGACCGGTGCTGCCGCGGCTCCCGAAGGAGACCAGCCTGCGCCTGCAGGCCAGGATCCCGGAGCTCCCATAAAGTCTATCGCCGAGATGAGATCCGACGAACCGCCGCCTTTCGAAACACCAGTGAGGAATCCCTGCGACTGCAACACGTGTATGTGCGTCATTTGTGTCGATAAGAGAGAAGCCGCTGGTAGAACAGCAGAGGCGGTACCCTCCGGGGGACCAGTCGGCGCAGCACCGCCTGCTGCTGCGGGGGGCGAAGCACCACCTTTCGAAGTGCCAGTGCGGATGCCTTGCACTTGCGGCGAATGCGTCTGTCCTGGACGCGACAAGCTGGGGCTCGAAGGGACAACACCAGCAGGGCCGGAAGGGGCTCCGACAGCCGGAGATCCAACAGCTGGAGATCAAACAGCAGGAACTCCAGCGGCTGGCGACCCAGCAATAGTAGCCGGAAGTAAAGTTTTGGAGCCCGCTACGGCAGAAGCTCCCCCTTTCGATGCGTTCGTCCGACTCCCGTGCAACTGCATGGCTTGCGTTTGTTCCAGTTGCCACAAGGAAGGCGGCCAAGCCCCGGTTCCGCCTCTGATTCAAGAAGGAGCCTTCCAACCTCAATCGACGCCCGCCTTGTCTTTCACCCAGAAGGCGAGCGTCTCCAACAGACCGTCCTCGGCACCAGGAGGTGACAGACCGGCGTCTCGGATGCACTGCGAATGCCCGACTTGCGTTTGCCCGAGTAACGCTTTGAATTTCCAGGCGGGCAACATGTCGGCCATACGATCAACGGAATTGCGTCAAGTGTCTTGTCAACCGTCTCACGCGTCGGGCAAACAAATGTCCGCTCAAACCTCTCGCATGTCCGGGAAGCAGAGTCAACCGGGGCAGGTACCGATTCACTGCAAGTGTCCGTCTTGCCATTGCCCGAGCAATATTCTGACTGGTCCGACGAACGTTTTGCAGCAACAAGCGTCGAAGGCACCCTCTGTCCCATCCCCGAAGCCATCTACTCAACCGGCGACGGCTCAGCCATCCACTCAGCAAACTACAGCTCAACCGTCCACTCAACAAACTACAGCTCAGCCGTCTACTGAACAGGCCCCACCATCTTCCCAACAAGCTACGGCGCCGCCGTCTGTGCAGGCGACCGCGCAGCAATCCCGCGCTTCCGGTAAACAACCAGAGGGCGCCGTCGCTAGTTGCGATTGTCCGACGTGCGTGTGCGCCCCCTGTCCAGACGTTAAAGTATCGTCGGTGGCCGCGACCGGCCAGGACATTCAGCCGTCACAGCCGTCGTCCAAGTCGGCTTCGCAGGCGACGAGCAAGCTCCTGAAGAAGACGGAGTACGAAACCGACGACGGCGAACCGCATTCCGGCAAGTGCACTTGCCCGGCGTGTTGCATTTGCGACGCGCGCATGGCCGAGATGGATTTGTCGCAGATGAACGACGCTGCTTTGGAAAAGAAGATCCAGAAGGACCGGAGGGAGAATTGCGAATGTCGCGAACAGATCAAGGAGATCCGCAAGGCGCTGACGAAGATCAAGTGCGCTTGTACCGAGGCCGAGTTGAAGGCGATGAACAGCAAGCCGTTGGTGAAGCAGGCTTCGGCTTTCGGACAAACCATGTCGGGGTTGAAGCTGGCGTTGACGAATCTGCAGGAGAAGTGCAAGGCCAAGGATAAGATGATCGACGCAATGACGGGCGAACTGAAGCAGCGGACGAGCAGCAAGACTTTCGACAAGGTGAGAACTGTCATTGATATATCGTTGAAATGAATGCTTGCACGGGCACTAGAATATAGAAAATTGTCCTTACGGGAGTCATCATTACGAACTGACACAATACTAACTTCGACTGCCTTTGATGGGATCGTAGGGGGTTTCATTGGTAGTCATACTGTTATTGTGAGAGGAGTATATTTCATACCCCGTAAATAATGAATATCCTTTCACCTGCGGATGGAGGACAGTTAAACCGTTCAGAAAATATATATTGTAGTGTTATAGAAAGTCCTACGATTAATGAACCATTTGAACTTTCATGAATTGAAAAAAAAAATTGTTACCCTTTGTTAATTTTCTGCACGCCACTACCAGAAATAACGAAATATTCTCAGATTTTTTTGGAAAAATATTCTTAGCTAGATGTACAATCAGAATCGTATTGAAGTTGAAAGAAATGAACACCGTGGTACCAAGAGAAAAAAATTATTTAATTTCGAATTCGTGTTTTGCTAGAATTTTTTTTCAAAGTTTGAGCTTCAGTGGATTGAAAAACATAGGGCGACCTCCTCCGGCAACGTTCATATAAAAAAAAACACTAAAAACTGTAATAGTTGCTCTCTAAATTTCACGGTTTGGAATTTTCAAACAACGTCAACGTCCGAACCATTATTAGCAATAGTTCTCAAAGTGGTGCTTATTAGTTGAAGTTTTTTTTAATGTAGCGCTGCAATATTTATTTGAAACCCCAATAGTAAAACAGATAGCCATAAGATAACTGATTTGAAAAAGTCTGTTGAGGTAAGTATTCATTTTGTCGGGAAAAATTTCCTCAACTTATTTATTTATTCAATATACAGCTTCCAAACAGAACAGGGTTCCAGTATGAGGAAGTCAAAAAAAAACATCATAAAATTATGTACTATAAATAATAAATTGGAGTATAATATTCATTTGATAATTTGGTGAACATCATTATGCAAGCAAATATTTTTTTAGTTCTTTTGAAAAAATATGAATGGATTTGGATGATTTTATTTTTTCTGATAGTTCATTGAAAGTTATTGATGCTGATGAAATGGGGTTATTTTTTCCTTTATCAGAATGAATCATATTTATATGAAAGTTATTTGATATTCTGGTATCGTGGCCATGTAAATCATAATTTTTTGACAGTTTTATATTACATTTCTGCAGATTTTTTGTTAATTTATATATAAACTTAGGTTTTTCATAATCAATTAGATGATCCAAAGTCATATTAACTGTTACTTTATATAAATCTGCAGCAGAAGGAGTAGGTATCCCACGGTTTTTTGAATATAACCTTTATTGCTTTGTTCATTAAACGATATATTATATTTTTTTTAGAGCATGAAGATCAAACTGTAATGGGGTATCTGATATGAGAAACAATATGAAGGCATTATATATTAGAATCTGAACGTTTTTGTTCAAAATGTGAATTCTTCCAATAGCCCCTAGGAATGGAACAATAGAATTCTTTTTTTTTCAATATGATTTTTCAAAATTTAATTTTGTGTCAATTAATAAACCTAAATATTTATGATTGGGAACTTCGGCTATCAGTTCATTATCTATCTTCAAGTTCAATTTTATATTCATCTTGTTTTTTTGTTTAAAAATCATAAAAACAGTTCTTTCCGAATTGACGGTTAATTAACTTGGATTCATTGATTCATGGAAAAAAAATTATTCCGCT
The DNA here is from genome assembly GCA_032362365.1 of Zygogramma bicolorata. NCBI lineage: Eukaryota > Metazoa > Arthropoda > Insecta > Coleoptera > Chrysomelidae > Zygogramma > Zygogramma bicolorata. Next base: position 771,967 of record JAVJAQ010002763.1, read on the forward strand.
TTTCAAGGTGCTGAACAAATCGAACTCGGCCGCCCCCGACTACGACAAAGCCGACGACGTCAAATCGTTGAGCCGCTCCCACGAAGCCGTTTCCACAAACGTCCTCTACACGGTGGACGAGGAGAAGGACGCCAAGGCCAAGGAGGGCTTCGACGCAAAGATGTCGCGCGCCATGGAAACGGAAAAGAAGAAGAAGAAATCCTCGAAGACGTGTCGCTGCGGCAAGTCGCACCACAAGTCGAAGGACCCGCAGAAGGTCGACCTCGGCGGCTTCGAGATCGTCGACATCCGCAGGATAACGCAGGACAGCGTCATCATCAAGTGGAAGCCCCCTAGGGGCAGCGGCGTCACCGGCTACGACATCTTCATCAACGGCGTCAACAAGTCAAAGGTGATGAGCGGCGGAAGGACGAGCGCTATGATCCACTCCTTGGACCTGTCGGCCACCATCCAAGTTACCATTTACGCCGTCACGAAGTGCGGGCGCTGCGAGCCGCCCGCCATCGCCATCTACGAAATTCGACCGTGATCAGTCGTCGCCAACAACTCTTGTAACGCTTTGACATGATTGTTCTGAAAATAAAAGAGTCATCACACTAGTGGCGTTTTAGTTGATTATTTTTCATTTTTTAATATTTTTATTATTATTCTAATTCGAGTTTTTTTCATTTTTTTTTTCATTTTTTATATATTTTTATTTTTATCTTTATTCATCAATTTCTCTTCTTTTGTGATTTCGGAATTTTTCAATCTCCACAGTATTATTTTTTTAAATCAAATTTCAATTTTCTGCTGAATTATCATCTTTATTTGATTTTTCTTTTTTTCATATTCGATTTCTTTTCATTTCTTCACACATTTTATAACATTACTTTTTTTTTTTATTTCAATTTTTTTTCGTCTGATCAATGCATCTCTAATCTTGAATGTGGTTGACGATGGTCCTTACTGAGTGGGATTGGTTCGGACTTTCATTGTCTTTATAATTAATTCAATTGAAATATGTGACGAAAAAATAATTAGACGTAAAAAAAGTGTCGATTAAACCAATAAATTACGAATAATAAAATTGAAATACACGGTGAAGCAATGAAATAACTGATTAGTCTACTCATGCCTACTTCGTTGTGCGTTAATTATTTTTATCTACACCCGTACTCTAATAATACGCTTATATGCCCACAACCCGTTTTATAATGAAATCCATTACGATACAGATTTTCATTACGATACAGATTTTCAACCAATAGAAACCCATTATTTTTCAATCAAGCATGATATGCAAGCTTTGCATTTTGACGTTTGTCAAGTCAAAATCAGTAGGTATTGAATTTTTGAAGAATTTAGTCAATTTTCGATAATCGTATGAAAATGTCTCATAGCAGTGATATAGAAAAATTATCAGCGACCCTTCACAGATGTCTTAGACAAGAAAAAAATTCAATCGAAAGGATCATATTTTTCATTTGACAAATGGAACACATATGTTTTTATTTCCAACCAAACTATTTGTGCTATCTTGTCCGAGTGGTCAAAGGCGCCGGCAGTGGAAAATTACGTCCAGGTTCAAATCCTGACCTCGGCAGAGTTTTTTTTTCATTTTTTTCTTCTTTTCATTTCTCATTCTTGTATATTTTCCGTGGTTATACCATTAATTATAATTTTGTAGAATTTTTCAAAGAAATACGATTGATTACCTACTATTATTGTGTTCAATATAAATAACTAATAAAATAATATTTTTAGTTCTTCATTATTTATTGGGTGTAGATAAAATAGCGTATGCAACTCTCATGTAATGGTTATTAATACACTCGCATAAACCATACGAAACTCACCTTCGGCTCGTTTCGTATCCCGGTTTATGCTCATGTATTAATAACCATCATTACACGATCGTTGCATAATATACTATTGTGATGCAAAGATATTGTGCAGTGCTTAGTACTATGTTTTATCAGGTTCATCACAGCTCTGCTTTCAGGGCGCACTCGAAATAGTCTGGTTCCCAAGATTTTAACTTAACTTCTGTCCAAGGGCACCGAAAAATATGATCCAGGACTCATCCTATTCGGAATGACGTCTAGAAACTTTTTGAAAAATTTCAAGAGTCTCGAAAAAATTGCAAATGTTATAAACAATTTGGTAAAAAGAGGGGGTTTGTTTTTCTGTATATATCTCTGAAACAAAGATTTCCAAAATTTGAAAAGAGGGGGAAATTTCATGAAAAAAATTCCCACCTCCCGGAATTCTATCACCAACATTTATAATTTTAAATGTCATTATTAAGAAAAAAAATATTCACATACCTTCAAAGACACTTCAATAAACTAAAATCCATGGAATTTTTTTTCCTGTATTAATTTTATTAGATATACTTTTGTTAATTAACTTGATTTTCACAAGTTTGAAATTCACATAATAACCCTGATAATTGTTAAACTAAAAACCTCAAACTTTTTTACTTCTTGAAGCTTTTTTGAAAGGCTTCAGAAGCGATCCCCGTTGGAAAATTAGAAAACTTTGATTTTTCATTTTATTATTAATCAAAGATGTTCTACTGTTTTGCTAAATTCGAATTCCTATGAGAATTGATTTTTTAGAGTCTTTCAGTGAAAAAAGCTTATAATTCAGTTGAAAAGTGATGAAGAAGCTGGTATAGAATGTGTATATTATGCCGATAGAAAGGAGGAATTTCGAGCGGAATTGGCTGAGATAAAAGTATATGCGTCAACCCCATTTTTCCTGTCATTGGGGGGCCATATCTTCGAAACTAGTTGAGCTTGACAAAAATTTCCTTTGAATATTCTATTCAGTGAGATGGGGATCGAACACTGGAATATCATTAGCCATGTTTTAGTTGCATCCTTTTTTATTCGAACGAATTTTGCAAATTTCGTAACTACATGAACTCTGCATAACGGAACATGAAGCAGTTTAGCGGAATGTGTAGTGACTTTATAGTTCATACAGCTGGCAACAGTAACAGTGCATTATGCCTTATTTGACAGTGACAGTTGACAGTATTGACACTGACAAATTCAATGTTATTAATTTATTCATTCTAAATTTATTTATTTTTGTTCTCATTTCCTACAATATGTATTTTGACTGAGATAGGTGCAAAAATCAGTAGCCTCTTTTGTTCAACAGTATTTTTGGGACATTCAGGGTCTCTAAAAACTTTTCGTAAAAAATGATCTATATTTAGCATTTTATACTGCATAAGTCAGTATTTCAGCTTTGACAAGGCAACTCAAACGATCAGTATCGAAAGGAGCAACAAAATGAACAATGAGCCCAAATCAGTCTTCAGAGATATCTGTAAAAGACCATACAATAATAAAGTAACAAATACTGGCCAGACGGCAAAGAGTGATGAGAGTTTTGTTCAAAGACTGGGGCTACTCAAGAGCTTGCCTATCCATCACGGTTGCGTTAACACAATCACCTGGAACGATACAGGGGAATATCTTTTGTCAGGATCAGATGATCAACATCTAGTCATTACGAACGGTCACAATTATAAAGTGAAGGCAAACTACTGTACTAGTCACCGCGCAAACATATTCAGCGCCAAGTTCCTACCCTGCACAAGTGATAACCAGATTGTGTCGTGTTCTGGAGATGGGATCATATTACACACAGGTACCTAACCTCAATCTAAACTTCGAGTCGTGTACAATGTTGATATTTCAGATCTGAACAGACCCCAAGAAACTTACGATAACCAATTCAATTGCCATGGTGGTACAACCACCTATGAGGTTGTCACTATTCCCAACGAGCCATTTTCGTTTCTCAGCTGTGGAGAAGATGGCACTGTTCGGTGGTTTGACTTGAGAACGAAATCCAGGTAAATACTATCAGTAGCTTGAGGTATGTGCTGAAAGATCAGATATAAGAGTGAAATATATTTTCGAAATTCTGTATATTTCCAGTTGCTCCAAACCTCGTTGTAAAGATGACATATTGGTCTCTTGTCCAAATGCTGTTACAGCTCTCACCATCAATCCTGTGTCTTCACACCAGCTAGCTGTGGGTTGTTCTGATTCTACGGTTCGTATTTATGACAGAAGGTGCTTGGGGACTCAACCTGGAGGTGAGAGCATTGTACATTTTTTTCTTCGTTCAATAATTTTATATTATTGAGGACAAAATGTCAGTGGAATATAAATAAAATGGGCTATCCCCAAACTAAACTCTGATTTTCAACCAAAACAGGAAAAAAGTTAGCTAAATTGAAGTTGCCATATTGAATTTTGGTAACCTAATGGTAAATTCATGATCTAGTATTCATGAACATCCCCCTATTACATTTCAGTATCATCAAAATTATTAGCAAAAACTTGTTATAGAGATCAATCAATCAATCAAGTATATCCAACCCCAAGATATCATTTGTACCAAAAAAAAAGTTTTCACATTGGTACTTTAAAATATATATTTTATTGCCAAACGTTTACAATGAATGGATGAATAGCTGATTGTGCAATTATAAATTTGAAAAATAAACATTTTCCCTAAACCTTATGAAGGTGATCAGAATAATTAGGTATATTTGTATAATATGCATTCCGATTACCCTGCAAATTTGAAGAGCTTGAATTTTCAGAATACCTGCTGGCGCAGCCGTTCTGCACCTTCATAGCTCCACATTTCGGAACAAACAGACACAACAGGATCACTTCCTTGAGTTTTAGCGGAGATGGTAGGGATATGTTGGTCAGCTACTCTTCAGATTATTTGTATCTGTTCACTGTGCAGGTGAGTCTTTGTTTTGTCGCAGTTGGTATGCCTGAATGAACTGTGTATCACGATGTTTCTGGATCGCTGTCATGAATTTTAACTTCATATATACGTAACAAACCGTCGTTAGACCTAACGAGTCGCCGTTACATGCGAATCGTCGTTACATGTACTTTGTCGTCGCCGTATATAGCGAGTCGTCGTGTATCAAATCGTCGTTATATAGATTATTGATATGCCTTAATGAACTGGTGTATCACGATGTTTCCTTTCTGGATCACTGTCTCAACTCGTTACATGTAGTGACGCACTATTTCATGAATTTAAACTTCTTATATACGTAACAAACCGTCGTTAGACCTAACGAGTCGCTGTTACATGTAACGAATCCTTGTTGTAACAAGCCATGCGAGTCGTCGTTACATGTACTTTGTCGTCGCCGTATATAGCGAGTCGTCGTGTATCAAATCGTCGTTATATAGATTATTGATATGCCTTAATGAACTGGTGTATCACGATGTTTCCTTTCTGGATCACTGTCTCAACTCGTTACATGTAGTGACGCACTATTTCATGAATTTAAACTTCTTATATACGTAACAAACCGTCGTTAGACCTAACGAGTCGCTGTTACATGTAACGAATCCTTGTTGTAACAAGCCATGCGAGTCGTCGTTACATGTACTTTGTCGTCGCCGTATATAGCGAGTCGTCGTGTATCAAATCATTCAAATCGTCGTTATATAGATTATTGGTATGCCTGAATGAACTGGTGTATCACGATGTTTCTGGATCGCTGTCTCAACTCGTTACATGTAGTGACGCACTATTTCATGAATTTTAACTTCATATATACGTAACAAACCGTCGTTAGACCTAACGAGTCGCCGTACATGTAACGAATCCTCGTTACTTGTAATAAGCCGTGCGAGTCGTCGTTACATGTACTTTGTCGTGTATTGGAATCGTCGTTATATTAATTATTGGTAGTCTTATGCAATCATTCATAAGATGCGGTTCTCGGTAATGTAGAGGTTAGCACATTCACCTTTCAAGCGGAAGACCGGGCCACCGTGCTGGGTAATTGCACGTTAGAAGGTAAGGCCTCGTTGATCTATTGTTCGCACCGACTTCTGAGGGTTGACGTTCGTCAGCTGGTTAACAAAAACGAATAATTTTCGAACAATAACAATTTCATCGTTACATGTAACGAAATGTCGATACAAGTTAGAGTACATGTATTTAGTTGTCGTTACATTCATAGTTACTGGTCATGTGATCAGTCGTTACATGTAGAGTCGTCGATAGATGTAACGTATAGTTGCTTCATTTAAAGAGTCGTCACTGGATGTATTTGGTCGTCGTTATAAAAAATTAGTCATGCGATCAATCGTAACATGCAGAGTCGTCGATACATGTAAGGGCCGCTTTACAGTTCGCAAGTCTTGAAAGTATTGCAGCAATTTTTCTTGCGCACATGCGCTGTAGGAACTCTTCGATCAGCTGTTGCAATAATAACTGCAGAAATTGGGTTCGGACCTATAATTTATATACGCAATACTTATTCTTGTGCCATTCTAGTGATATTTTGGTTACTTTCTTTAGTGCAAACTCCATTAAATGTCATTAGATAGTCACATGCAATGAATGGCCGCAATTAATATTGCGATCTGTGAAGCGGGTCTATCGAATCGCCGCTGCTTATAAAGAGTCGTTATATCTAAGTTGTGTATTGATTCGTCGTTATATGGATAATTAGTAGTCTTATGCAATCATTCGTAACATGTAGGGTCATTGTAACATGTAACGAATTGTCAGTGCATGTTAGCGTAGTCGTAAATGTATAAAGTCGTCGTTACAAATATAGTTATCAGTCATGTGATCACTCGTTACATGTAAAGTCTTCGATACATGTAACGAATTGCCGCTGCATATAACGAGTCGTTGTTATATCTAAGTCGTCGTGTATTGAATCGTAGTTACATAGATAATTAGTAGTCTTATGCAATCATTCCTAACATGTAGGATCATTGTTACATGTAACGAATTGTCAGTGCATGTCAGAGTAGTCAAGTAACGAATCGTTCCTGAATGTAACGAGTCATCAGTTCATGTAAATAGTTACATGTAAATAATCGTCGTCGCATGTATTGAGTAGTGTCTTTATTAGGACAAGAACACCGTGCAATTCAAGAGACCACTTAGAAAGTTAACGCCATGGGAAAAACTGAAGGCAGCGACCGGAAAAAGAGAGAGAATGTCGCCTCCGCCAGTGAGGCGACTGAGGCTGAGAGGGGATTGGTCAGATACCGGGCCGGACGCGAGACCGGAGAGAGACACCACCACGACTGTCAGTAAGTGACGATATTTTTCATTGGGTAAGGTGAGAATGTCTCCAATATTGCTGGAGCGTGGAAATCTCGGGACAAAATCGATACTGTTTTGATGTTATTTGGCGATTGTTTTTCGCTTTCCTTAGGGTGATGTTTAATGTGCTTATGAAAAAACCAGGTTTGTTTTGAAAAAATCACGGAGACATGTACCAACGCTTATTTTTTTTTTCGTTCCAACCGCTCGTGAAAACGAAAAGCTATAATATCTGGACGTGAACATTTACATTGGTTATAAAAAATTTTTCTCCTTAAGGACTTATGATAATAAAACCCGAAAGAATACGATTCTCAAGATATCACCATGTTGAAAATTTCGCGATGAACTACTGTTTTTTTTTTTTCGATTTTTTGGGTTATGATATTTTGGTACAAGCATTCGGAATCAGATTTGTCTTTTTTTTTTTTTTCATATTTCGTAAAATTTGAAGTTTGTGGGGGAAAATACATGTGGAACTATCTCCAGTCTGAATATGAACCATACCGTTCATATGTCGCTTCAACATGGAATCACATGAGTGCAAACTGAAGTTTGATGCTGCTGGTTTTCTCCCAAATAAAATATTTTGAAAAGAAGTGATTGTGAATATTTATATTCAGTTTCGAGTTGTTTAGAAATTAATACTAAATAAATTTCCCTGATTTTTTCGAGATTATTTTCTCCATTCAGTTAGTTATCGAGGAGCAATAATAGATCTTCATTGCCATATTTAAGAAATCTCAAATGCTGTGGTGACGTTCAGTTTGCCGGCAGTTACTATGGGCAGCATCCGTTACCCGGCGGCTGCAAAATGCTGTTTTGTGTTCTGTTGCACAAAAATTCATTCATCATCCCCCTCTTTCAATTTTCGTCCTTTTCCGATTCGCCTCGAATTGACCGTCGTCTTGCCCCCCGTAGGTCTCGGACAGGCGCGGCCGCAGCTGCAGGCGACTCTGATGCAGCGCATGACGGACGTGCTGTCGCGCATGCTCAACGACCCGATGACGAGGGCGGCTTTGAGCGCCGGCGGAGAAGACTCCATCGATCCGGATGAGAGCGCGCAGCGCATCATGGAGAACAGGGAGAGGGAGATCGCGGCGGCCTCCTCTTCTTCGGCCTCCGGATCCGGAGCGGTTGTTGAGGGGGCGGAGAGAGGGATCGACCAGGCGAGCAGAAGGTAACGCAAAAATATTTGGTTTTCAGGATCTTGTTTTTTTCCTAGACAATCTAAAGGGAACAAGAAGCTTTTACTGTAAAAGAAGTAACATCAAATATTTAGTCGACAACCCTCTCTTGATATGTTAAAATCATTCATGGACGTTCATTGCATTCACAAAAAATGTAATGTATCAGGGGCGGTTTTTAGGGGGGGGCGACAGGGGCGATCGCCCCCCCCTAAACATACTGCTCAATTGGTTTTTTACTTCATTAGGTTTACATAATAATCGAATTAAATAGACCTAACCACCTGACAGAAAAGTAAAATTGAATAAAATAATGCCAGCGGAATCGTGTATTGTCCAGACTGCGACTGCACTGATTACCACTGCACATGTGCTCATGCGCAACTTTTAACCGCGCTTTGTCTGTATTTCGCCCGGCATCCCGGCAATGAGTGATGCCGCGCCGGCATCGCCGACTGAACACTCTTCAATCACGTTTTCTTAGTTGTGTGATTGAATGTTTGCGTGCTCCGTGTTCGTGCTACCAGTCTTATTTATATTGGGAATTTGTTCTTTTTCCTCAAGTCGTACACTAACTTTGTACTCTGAACCACTAAGGTAATTTTCACATTTCATGTTATTTATATAATAATGAATAATAACAAATTTTAGATAGACAGGATGAACTTGGACTCAAATCATTCACTTAAGAGAAAGCAGTTATCTGTTTTAGATTTTTTCGGTAAAAAACCGAACAATAATATTATTTGTGAACCTCCTCAATCTCAGTCTCGGGAGTTGTCTCAATCTCTTAATGCCATCAACACAGAAAATAAAAACAACCCAATTGGTCCGATTGCCGATCAATTAGAATTAGAGCAACATATGCAGAACGAATTTGTCGGGAATGAAAATGTAACAACTGATAATGTGTCTGCAGTTGACTTTCAAACTAATATTGATATTGGTTGTTTCGTAAAAGCTGATTCAGATTCAGGTGGAAGTACTACTGACGATCACACAAAATTTCGCCTTTTGGAATGTTGCTGGAAGCCATACAGATCATTTCAATATCCTTTCTCTACCCATTCCAAGCATGGAAAAGATGAGAGACGATATTTGAGGCCTAATCACTTTGATCAATATCCCTGGCTCGTTTATTCAGAAAGCTAAACTTCTAGGAAAGGATGGCGATTTGGAAGTTCATAACAATAATTTGTATCACAGAGAAGCAATTACAAGAGCTAACGATTTTATTAAAACTCACCGATCACGAGACAAACAAATTTGCAATTTAGTCAACAGCGAACGACTGCGACAAGTTGAAGAAAATAGAAACCGTTTGAAGCCTATTGTAGAAACAATAATTTTTATGGGACGTCAAAACATTGCTCTGAGAGGGCATAGAGACGATGGAAATTTGTTTGCTACTGACTGTACTGACCCGATATCTTGTGCAAATGAAGGTAATTTTCGGGAAATGTTAAGATACAGAATAAAAGCTGGTGACACTGTATTGGGAAATCATCTTAAAAATACTGGTTCAAGAGCGACCTACATATCTGCCAACACTCAAAACGAACCAATCGAGTGCTGTAGTAAGGAAATACTATCATTTATACTAGATGATATTAAAAAGAGTCACTACTTTAGCATCATTTTTGACGAAACAACCGACATTGCCCTTATTTCTCAAATGAGTCTCACCATTCGCAACATTAATGAGGAATATGAAGTACATGAAAGATTTATTGGCTTTCTTAATTGTCATGATCATGTTTTCAACCACGACAAAAACGAACAAATTAATGCAAATCTGGATATTCATGCTCTAGATGAAAATCAAATTGATCAAAATAAATTGTCAGAACCGAAATTGACTGGAGAAATATTTGGTAACACCGTTATATCAGTATTACAAGAAATGTCGCTGGATCTGTCAAATTGTGTTGGTATTGGAACAGATGGATGTGCTGTCATGACTTCTGTAGTTCGAGGGGCAGTGCAACAAATTCAGAAAACTGCTAAAAATGCCGTACATACTCCATGCGCGAATCATGCATTAAATTTATCGATTTCCAAGTCATCAAATGTCCAATCAGTCAGAAACAGTGTTGGTATAGTTCAAGAAATTTTGACATTTTTTAACAGCTCATCTAAAAGAAGTTATATTTAAAAAAATTGTCTTAAGGGCAACAAGAGGACGTTAACTTCATTATGCGAAACAAGATGGATTGAACGTCACGACAGCCTGATTCAATTTCAAACTTGTCTGCCAGAAATTATCGAAGCTCTGACTAGTATTTCTGAATGGAATGATGCTGTTTCATCTTCTAAATCAAGATGTTGCGACTGCGGCAAGATGCATAGAAAAACATATAATTGATGTACTTCAGGACAAACGAAAAAACTGTGATATTGGCTTTAAAAAAATTTTTGAAGAATGCAAAACTGTAATGGAGAAATTGGAGATAGATGTAAAGTTACCACGAATTACTAAACGTCAGACAAATAGAAGCAATACCCCTAGTAGCTCTCCTGAAGAATACTTTCGGCGGACCTTATATATTCCACTTCTTGAGAATGTACTGGAAGATTTGCGTGCCCGATTTCTTGATAGTAAAAACAAAACTGTTTTTTTACTAATTCAGCTAATTCCGTGCTACGTAGTCGATATGGCTGAAAATGCCATAAATGAGGTAATTCAAGCAATACAGGAGTATTATAGTGAGTTTTAAGGAATTAGATACTGACATTATAACACTTAGAGGAGAAATTGAACTGTGGAAATCCAAATGGGTTAAATGTAAAACTGAAGGTTAGTTTTGATTTTAGTCAATTTTTGTTGATTTGATTATTTTCATTTTGTTTATTGTTTTAGGATTAGAAGTTCCAAGAAGGGCATTGCTTGCACTGAAAGAATGTCATTCTCTACTTTTTCCAAATATCAGACAAATTTTAATTATTGTTGCTACATTACCAGTAAGCGTTGCATCGGCCGAACGCAGCTTTTCCACTCTCCGTAGGCTCAAAACATGGCTTCGCTCACAAATGGGGCAGAACAGATTGACTGGTTTGGCTTTGTTACACGTACATCGAGACATACCGGTATCTCCAGATAGGGTTATAGATAGATTTGCTGCATTTCGCAAAAGAAATATTGATTTCATTTTGTAACATATTGTAAACTTTTTTTTTCTCAAATTTTTTTTTTTTTTGCCTAATTCAGTTTTTTCGCTTTAGCACTATCATTATCGCCTCTCGTATTTTTCTGCCCTTCGTCAGTATTCGGAAATTAATGCGGCAAATCGGCAATAGATAGTGGAATTGTGGCAAAACTACTTTACAAAAAAATTCCCGCGCGCCTGTGAAATTCTGTAGCTTTTTTTATTTTCGCCCCCCCCCCTGAGTAGATGTATAAAACCGCCCCTGTAATGTATGGTGTCTCTAGTGAGAAAATTCTACAGTGTGTCTCACTTTTCATGTTGACAACACCGCAACTTTCGCAGCTGTTAGCATAGTAGAACTGGACATTCTTGGTGTTTTTATCGATTCTGCAAATTAAAATTCTACCTGGATAGTTACCGGTTGGATTTTTCACGAATCTGAAAGAATTGTCAGCCTATTTTGCCTCCTAGTATGATATACCGTAAAAATCGGTTTTTTTATCGCGAGTGGCGAGCAGTGTATATAACACTAATAACCAATTCAGAGTTCTTTGAAACCGACTTTTAGAATACATAAAAATCAATAATCAATATCCTCTGCTTCGAATAAAGTGAGGTTATCCTAATTGTTTTTGAATGTTGATTTTATAGCGTTTTTCAAGATTGGGCTTTCGTAGAGTATAGTCTCTAGTTTTATCATGGCTCTGTGATATTGCATTTGAGGCTGCCATGGAGCCATAATAAATCTTAAGAACCTTTAGGGGAAAATTTCGACTAGCAAGCTTTATAGAAGATTCGTAGCTGGATACAATAAAACTTCTATGGAAACGAATACGCTATAATGCTAATGCTATGTTCAAACAGAAAAATATAAATGATGTGAAACTTTATATAAAAATAAATAATAAACTAATCAAAGAAGTTCAAAATCGTATATATTTAGGTCAGATCATCGATAATAAATTGAATTTTGAAAAAGATAAATAAAATTAAAAAAATAACCTTGTTCCGTTTCTAGAAACAATCAAAAGAATGCTTTACTTGATTAAATATCTACAAATTCTATTATATGATTCTTATATTATTTTATGTATGAGGTACCTAATCACAATTTAGTCTTGCAATCTAAAACAAAAAAATATAGTTTATCGCTTAATGAACAAAGCAAAGTAATTTATAAAAAATCATGGGACACTCCATCGTCGGAATTATACAAAATGACTAATAACATGACGTTGAACTGTTTGATAAAACTCGAAAAAGCCAAATATATATACAAATCAACGAAAAAAGTAATATTTTGTTCTTTAAAAATTCTACTGTACACAATTATAATACTAGAACTTTCAATAATTATCATGTAACCGTTATTCACACCAATAAGGGAAGAAACAATCCTATTTCAAGCTCAATAGAAGTATTCAATAAATTATCAGAAAAATTGAAATCTTCCAAATCCATACAAATTTTTTCGAAAAAACTGAAAAATAAACTACTAGAATAATGATGTTCATCAAAGTACAAGCAACAATTGTTAATGTATTATTAGATTATATAATTATCATTGTTAGTATTCAAACTTCCTTATACCAGAACCATATTCTGTTTGGAAGCTGTCAGTTGAAATAAATAAATAAAATAAATATGTTTATATCATTTAGCACTCAAGAGTTCCTTCAGTCCTCACTTCAATAATAGGTTAAATCTCATTTTAAACTGTAGTATATCATATTTTATTTCCATGACATGTGACCTCATGTTCAAAATGGGTGTATTTATGTTTTTACACTTTTTCATAAGAAATATACATACAATTTCTTGAACTTTTTTTGTTTGAATTGTGCTTCTCGGCAATTGTTCTTTCACAATTTTTTTATCATCATTTTAAGTGCTACACATACCAGATTTTTTTTAATATGCTTTGTCAATAGGGAATCATATTTCTTGGACAAAGTATATTTCTCTCTCTCTCTATCATTCTCCGTTCATCCCTAATTTTTTCTCGTCCAGTTTCAACGAGCGGATATCCGACTCGACCGCCCCCACTCCTCTCTCTGCTTCGAACCCGGACACGTGGAGCCGCTCGAACATAACGAGTCACCTGCACGGCCACCTGACGGCGCTGCGCAACCTGCGCGAAGGTTTCATCGAGCAGCACGGCGCAGAACCGTCGGTCAGCTTCCGGTACTCGCAGCAGAGCACCTCCAACTCCACCATCAGTCTGAGGGTCGGCAGGGAGGTCAACAGGCCGATCGGAGGGGGCGGCGAAGAGGGTGCGTGTCCACCAGTCTCGGGGGGCGAGTCTGCAGCGGGCGGGGTGGCAGAGGGCGAGGAACGAATGGTGAGTTATTGAAATCTTCGGGAGAAGAATTGGTAACTGGTATAGACTAGGTTTAGTACAATTTATGTCTTACAAATTTGAGCTAGTGCAGACAAGCACTTTTCTTTCCTTCCCTATTTCTATAGCTCGTCGACTCTGCCCAATGTAATTCTTCTGGTAAACTTTCTTTTTCCATAGTATTATTTTTTATCCATTTATTTCTTCATTCAACTGAGTGCTACATATATACAAAAAGTATATATACCCTTTTCATAATGAGTTATTTTGGGGATTTATGTTACAATTCTTTTTTTTCAATAACAGTTATGAAATCATAATAGGGTATGTTTAAATGATCATTAAGTTTCTGTAAAGGATTATCGTGAACAGTCGAACAGTTTCTGACTGAAATGGGACTGATCATGAACTTTATTTTGATTACATATTTCATTGAATAATTTTTCTTTTTTCTAACAACTCTCATTTTTCTAAAAAATCGAAGATTCACGAGTTTACTATCTCAGGGTTTTTACCGTTCACTTCAGGATGTCTTGTGATTTATCCCACTAGGTAATAACTTGGGCAATCCATATCACGTTACAATATATATATATATATATATATATATATATATATATATATATATATATATATATATATATATCAAGCAAATATTTTTTAAGTTCTTTTGAAAAAATATGAATGGATTTAGATGTTTTTTTTTTTGGTAGTTCATTGAAAGTTATTAATGCTGATGAAATGGGGTTATTTTTTCCTTTATTGGAATGAAGCATATTTAAATGAAAGTTATTTGATATTCTGGTATCGTGGCCATGTAAATCATAATTTTTTGACAGTTTTATATTACATTTCTGAAGATTTTTTGTTAATTTATATATATATATATATATATATATATATATATATATATATATATATATATATATATATATATATATACTTAGATTTTTCATTATCAATTAGCAGATGATCCAAAGTCATATTATCTGTTACTTTATATAAATCTGCAGGAGTATCCCACGGTTTTCTGAATATAACCTTTATTGCTTTGTTCATTAAACGATATTATATTATATTTTTTGTTTTTTAGAGCAAGAAGACCAAACTGTAATGAGGTATCTGATATGAGAAACAATGAAGGCATTATATATTAGAATCTGAACGTTTTTGTTCAAAATGTGAATTCTTCCAATGGCCTCCAGGAATGGAACAATAGATTTCTTTATTTTTACAATATGATTTTCAAAATTTAATTTTGTGTCAATTAATAAACCTAAATATTTATGATTAGGAACTTCGGCTATCAGTTCATTATCTATCTTCAAATTTAATTTTATATTCTTCATGTTTTTTTGTTTAAAAATCATAAAAACAGTTTTTTCCGAATTGACGGTTAGGTTAATGCTGCACGTCCATTTTTCAATAAGGTCAATATCATATTTCAATAAATTTTCCAAAATGTCAATATCTTTCCCAAAGTTAAGATCAATCATTAAATAGATCCTCACGCGTTGAAAATTATTTCGCTGAATTATACAATTCAACAATACAAATATGGATATTGTTTTCTATTTGATATTAAGTCACAGCATTTATACTCAGGTGCAGATGAAGGCTCGTGAAAGTTTGGAGTCTTATAAATATTTTGAATCCGTTTAAGTTTTTATTGTTTTCATGAAGATGTTTCTTTTTGATGTTTCTTAATTGAGTTTGTATGTCTAAAATATTCTCCAAATGTATTTTTCGCATGGCTATGTTTTTGATTATATTTGAACACAAGCAGATTGACGGCGACTTGGAAAGCAAAGACGTCGAAACAGTTGAAGAGGATCAATCGGGATACAGGGAGGCAAAGGACGAGGAACACTACATACACGAGGCGGAGATGAAAATGAAATATGTCGGCCACAGGAATTCTAGGTAACATTCGCCTTTTATTGGGATTTTTTCAAAGAAGAAAAAAAAAACTCTCAAGTCTCCTCCACACAGAAAGGGGATATATTTTGCTCCGTCCTCGTTCATTTAGTTGTTAAGTTAGTTTACATAAAATATTATTTTACCATTCCCAACGTTTTTGGGAAAAATAAATATTTCATTTCTACGCATTCAATATTTCTTATTATTATTATTATTATTTTGTTATTGCAGAAGTTTACTAACTTCTTATCTGGGGAAGGTAATTACGTGATGTAAGCTGTACTTTCTTAGTAGGAATGGCCTTGCTATTTTCTAAAAGAATTCAATCTTTTAAAGTTTCGCGCATTTATGCCTTGACAATTCGGTGATTCCGTCCTGTTGGTTTTCCTGCTAAACCTCCATACATACACATCCCTTTTTATCTCTCATTTTTCCTTGCTAAACTCCAATCGGTAAAAAACACACTCGATGAAGAAGCCAGGCAGACGGATCGACATTGCCGACTACTACGGATTCGCTTTCACGTTGAAGATTAAAAAAGTCTACCGGTATTTTGGTGAAATACATCGACAAATTCTTGTTCGACGGATTTGTGGCATTTTGTTAATTTGAACTTTCATCGCGTGATCGAGTGTTGTTCATTAGAATTATAGCAGTTACGTCATCCTGTGAACCTCATCCTGAAGATTTTGGTAAGTCAAGGCATACCTATCTGTTTAACTGATTTATTCAAAATCGCATTACTTATTTTACTGATTACAACATCTACATCACAAAATAGTTCAACATACAAAAAAGAGGTGAGAGTTGGCGAATCAGAATGATCCTATAATTACAGTCGGTTGGTTGATAAATTTTTCCTTAAGATTTATTACGTAACTAACCATATTTAGTTATACAATCGAAAACCAACCACACGTTTCGATCACAGCTGTGAAGATTTGATTGACAGTTACTATAAATAACGACAAATTCCGATGCTTTTATATTCTTTGTAGCATTCAAACAGCTGAAACAGAAAGTCAAGCTACTGTAAATATCAGTCATTTTTAACAGCATCGGGAGCGCTTTTGGTAGATGATTTTCTTAGCTTCTATATTTAGAGCGGGGATGATTTAAATGTATTGTTACTATATTCATGAAGTGAGCCTCTGTTAGCAATTTCCCAAAGTGGTTCTTGTCATTTAACTTGTTGAAAATCAAGAATATGAGATATCGAGAATTTGGGTTTAGGACTCTTCAGGTATAAGTCAATGCACTAAGATTTTCATGCATTTTGTTCAAAATGTTTTTTTTTTTCGATATCCAATAACAATGGGAAATCCTCTCCCTAAGGAAAATCAAGTATTTTTTAAAAGAGAGATACAAAACTCTGCATTTAAATCTTAACATCACCATTGGTCGAAAGGAAATGTCACGTCAAGGGACACAAAATGACAACATATTTTGCATCAAATCTCGTTTTTACGCGGCCACAGATCAAAGAATTAAAAGTTGCAAGGTAATTATTATGTTGAACAATATATTTTATGATAATAATAATGAGTCCATTCATTTATCATTTTCATAAATTTACAGTTTGAGTTAAAACACTTCTAACACATCAATACTGAACTGAATAAGCACTGAAAACCACAAGGAATTAATCTGTGCATGGCCATAGTCCATAACCATAATGTGTACATCAATTTATGATATACCAAAAAATAACCTTTCTTCCAGTTTTTTTTTGGGTTCTTGACCTACCACAATCTGAAAAAATGAGAATAATATTAAATTTGAGATATACGATAAGTTGCTGACTAAAAGAAAACTGTTTTTTTTCAAATTCTGAATGATAATGAATCGGACTTCCAATGTCTATATTATTAAATCTGTTTAAACCTGTTGCTAGGAACAAAGGATAAAATACAAATCAAAGGTAATCAAATCAAAACAAAAGGTCGAAATGGATTTCTTCGTCAAAAATAAAATTTAAGGTTTAATTGATCAAAGAACATAATGTTTAAAAAAATAAGATATAGAATATGAAATATCAGTCAAAAAAATGTTAATGAAGAAATAAATGAGATAATATTGTGACAATAAAATTGAGATATCGAATGTGAATGAAGAAATGAAAACCAAATAGTATGAATAAATGATACAACCAAGTTTCAAGTTGAGTGTACTCACGACGTTTCGATTGCTGGTATCCGCAATCGTCTTCGAGTGATGACTATTGACGGTTCTTTCTCCGCCAGAACGATGATCAAGGAGGCCGCGTTCTGGGGCGACGACTACGTCATGTCCGGCTCGGACTGCGGCCACGTGTTCATCTGGCGGCGCGACACGGCCGCCTTGAAGATGCTACTGCAGGCCGACCAGCACGTCGTCAACTGTTTGCAGCCGCATCCGACGCTCCCTCTGCTGGCCACCAGCGGCATCGACCACGACGTCAAGCTGTGGGCGCCGCTGCTGGAGGAGCCCGCCTTCGACGAGGACATGGCCAACGATGTGAGTTTTCGCTATTGTCTGTGTCAGAAGTCCATTATGTTTCGAAGTGGAGTGTGGTAGATTTACGATGCATAAAAACTCAAAGTCGTCTTCACAATTGAATATCAATCACCCTCAGATATTAGAATGGTAAAACCATCAATCAGTACATGTTTCGAACCTATATAGTTTCATCATCAGCTAGTTTTTATTAACAATTATGGAGATTTTTTTATGTTGATGTTGAATAGTGGGTATAAAGGCTTCAAGCCTCCCATACTTCATTAATTTATAGCAAGGATGTTATAAACTTCCTTATATTACTACATTTACAATACAAAATAACATTACATTTAACAATATGATATTCTGACCAATTATTCATTGGTAACTTGTGATAATTTTCTCTTCTCCATTATGAATTTTCCTCTCCATAATTGTTATTAAGAATTAGCCGATGATGAACCTTTGTAGGTTCGAAACGTGTACTGATTGATAGTTTTAGCGTTCTAGCTTCTGAGGGTGATATTAAATTGTGGAAACGACTTTTTGTTTTTCTGCATCGTAAATTTTGCTATTGTGTTTCGATTGGTTGTCGAATGTTGTTTATTGGTAGGTTTTTGGGTCGATAACTATCACAATCGAAAACAATGAAGAATTGACCGTATGCATCTATCTTTGGTAGCAGATTTGGTGGTTGGTCACTGAAATTTCTTCCACGTGACATAATAATTAATTGAGATGAAGGATAGATGTCGTCCAAAGATTTATAGAATTTTGAATTATTTGAATCTTTGGTTTTCGAGAAATATGTTTCACTGGAGCTACTCATTCTCTAATTCCCTCTTCAAATCTCATTTCTACCTATCTAATAAAAAAACTGTAACAAAGAGAATTATTGAAAATGTATTCTCCCAAATTATATAAAATCGAAAGGTTTATATTCGAATAATTCAAGATATCGTCAGAATATGCCAGAAACTTTTGAGAAGGCGCATCCCAAGTATTTGACTCATTCGAGATGCTACCAAATTGGAATGGAAGTACCGCCTGATGAAGTATGTTTGATTCAAACATTCATCTAGGAATCTACCAATACTGCAGAAGGGGCCAACTGGTATTTTTTTATGGATTCGTAGGAATTGTGTCTCCTTTGTTTCCAAAGATAAATGATTGGGCAATATACATCAAAAGCTAGTTGAATGAACATAGATTATCGACAGGGGTTCCATCCGAGTACCATGCAAGATAAACAGCCTATTTTCGTACAGTAACTGTGAAAACGTTCATATCCAAATATGATTTTCAAAAATCATTATTAGGAAGGAGAGTTTGCGGAGGTATATGTCACTCTATCACTTCCTAACCTCGAGAAAATTCAGGTTTTTCATTAAGGAATGATCGGGCGCTCTTGGTTGTTTTTGGTCATCTCCGCTTTAATCGAATGTTAACTACATTGCCTCTTGCATATTCAGATGTAGTGCCTTTCACTGAGATTAACCTTCGCTTCGTAAGTTCTGATTTTTTGACAAATTTATTAAAAGCTGATTCTTCATTTCGACTTTTTGTTATTGCATTTCAAACTGATACTGATGAGTTTGTCGTTTTTTTGTTCCATTGTAGTATTCATCATTCAATATTCCATGATATAGAAAACATGAAACGTTTTCGGTGCATTATAATTATTATAAGTCACAAAATAATTATGGAAATTATTGAACTTCAATACTAAAAAGGAGGTGGCAAGATCTACTAACCAACTGAGTAACTTCATGTCACATATTAAAAAATTCTGTGACGCCACCATTGAATTGTAAAGACCTGTAAACAAAACCATATGCATTTGATCATGTGCATTCTTGGAACATAGTTTTCATCAAAAGATTCGCTAAATATCCAAAAATGAATGTTTTATTGGTGTTTTTCCCCTCGGAGAATTTCATGGCACTTTTTCGTCAGATATTCATCTCACCAGGGCCATGGATCAACGTGGTATCTGTCACAAAACTTTTGATCATTTGTATCTATTCAAAAAATGTGTGTCGTATTCAATTCTCGTTTTGTGATTTTTATATTTTGAGGCAATGAATAAAGGTATTTTTACAGAAAAAAAAGTCGTTCAGACCGTACAGATCCGGTGAGTAGCTTCTACGCATTCATGTTGACTGTGGTGTCGAGTGTTTCGAAAACAATTATTGTTTCACTAATGATCTGAGAAAGGACTGCAAAAACTCTGGCGTATCGAGTAACAAAATTAATTTTATATTTTTTTTAAATGCATATACAAATTTACTTGAAAGGAAAGCCCTGTAATATCCAAAGTACACCGCGTGAATCAAAGGTCACGAGACGAATTAACATTGACTTTAAATTTTTGAAGTTTGTAAGCCTCTCTCGCCAAGGAGATCCCAAGTTCAGCTGTTCTATTGAAAAAATATCTCTGAGCAAGAAATACAGGTTTCCAAGCCTCCAACAAGAGGGTGGGAATTCCGGACTCGTCGAGTCATCCTTGTTGATACTGCTAATGGTGGAATGATTGATAACAATATCTATAGAAGAGAAACAAGTTTCCGACCCTAGCGAAGATTCACCAACAAGACGAATTGCCTTTTTCTGAATAGAATTGAGATGCCTCAATGAATGTTTTGGTGCCGAGCCCCACACATGAGAACTATATTCCATGACAGGCCGTATCTATGCCTTGTAGATCATTAGAAGCTGACGAGAACTGAAGTGTATCTTCCCACAAAATAGAAATCCAGGCTGCTGCCTCTCTGTATTTTTGTTTCTCGTGCTGATATGGGGACTCTGGAAGAAAAACTTCCGCAAAACTATGCAGTGAACAAGATGCTTTCTTCAGCAAATCATTAATATGAAGAAATAAAGTGGACGCCAGAACTGAACCGTGTGGAACACCTGCATGTGTTGAGGAGGTAAAACATAAGAAGGCATTTCAGAAAGGAGACCACGCTGCCAAACTTGATCAAACGATTTGAAATGTCGAGTGCAACAACTAACGTTTCTGTGAAATTTTCGATAAAGTGCTGCCAAATATGTGAAACATACGCTAATGAGTCAGTGATTAATCTTTGATGGCGAAATCCGCAGTGTCGATCATCAACTATTCCTGTTTTCTACAGATATTTGATGAGGTTCATATTGATTGCTTTTGTCATGAATATGGAAATGATAGAAGGAAGTGGTGTAATGATTGGTACCTAGCACCTACCGAATTATTTTTCAGCTTTTAGTGCATTTCTACACCATCATTATCTTCATTTTGGATGAAACCGTTCGATTCAATTTAATTTTAAACTTATTTATTGTCATTGTCGTTAGTACTAACGTTCGAATAATATTTCATTCATTTGTTTATTTATTCAATATACAGCTCCCAGACAGAACAGGGTTCTGGTATGAGGAAGTCAAAAAATTACATCATAAAAGTTATGTACAATAGCAATAAATTGAAAAACAATATTCATTTGATAATTTGGTGACGATCGTTATGTAAGCAAATATTTTTTCAGGGCTTTTGAAAAAATATGAATGGATTCTGATGATTTTATCTTTTCTGGTTTATTGAAAGTTACTAATGATGAAATAGGGTACTTTTATTGGAATGAATCATATTCAAATGAAAGTAGTTTGATTTTCTAGTATTGTCGCCATGTGAAGCATAATTTTTTGACAATTTTATATTATATTTCTGAAGATTTCTGTTAATTTATATCTATATGGGCAACGGCAACCGCTTCAATATTGAATCTGCTGAAATATTTACAAAATAAAATCATTAAATGTATTCATAAATTGCCTCACAGGGAACCTACTGTGAATCTTTATAAACCACTTAATCTTCTTGACATTAATTCTATATACCACTCGAAAATATGTACTTTTATTCACTGTGTGAAACATAAGATAAAACACTCTGCAATACTTTTCAATGAAATCAATACTACACATTCTCACGGCACTAGACAGGCTCAACAACTTGTGGTACATTCAATACATACTAGACTCGGGAAAAAATCTATTTTTCATAAGGGAACAAACCTCCACAACAGAATACCAAATTCAATTAAAACTATTAAAAATATCAAACAAAATCTCAAAAAATTTATTTTATCATCAAAATGATATATTTTAGAATTCAATTATATTGATCATTGATCAATTCAACAGTCTTTTTCCATATATTTCTGCTACATAATCATATTTTGTTCTATTTCACTTTTTAATATGTTCAATATCCCTATTTATAAACTGTAAATGTTTCTTGGGATGAATAAATGTTATTATTATTATTATATATACTTGGATTTTTCATAATCAATTAATTGATTCAAAGTTTTATTTTATTGCTTTGTTCATTAGGCTATATATTATATTTTTTGTTTTAGAGCACGAAGACTAAATTGTAATAAGGTATCTGATATGAGAAACGATGAAGGTATTATATATTAGAATCTGAACGTTTTTATTCAAAATATAAACTGTTCTGAAAGCTCCCAGAAATGGATAAAAATATTTTTTTATTTTGTTGAAATAATTTTCGAAATTCAATTTTGTGTCAATTAATATACCTAAATATTTATGATTAGGAACTTGAGCTATTGGTTTAGAATCTATTTTCAAGTTCAATTTTATATTCTTCTTTTTTTTTGTTTGAAAATCATAAAAACAATTTTTGACGAATTGACGGTTAGGTTAATACCACACGTCTATCTTTCTATAAGGTCAATATCATGTTTTGATGAATTTTCCAAAGAGTCGGGTTTTTTGCAGTCCGTTCTCAGTCTATAACTCCCGACTCCAAATTTCAACGTGTACATGGTCTTCCCTAACTGTTGTTTCTCGTACTAGGTTATTGAAAGTGAGCACGCCATCTTTTCGAATAGTCTGGAATTAAAAGCGCCTCTCCTCTTTCAGTTAATTAATCGCAACGCGATAATGCTGGAAGAAACGAGAGACACCATCACAGTCCCCGCGGCTTTCATGATCCGGATGTTGGCGTGCCTCAACCAAATCAGGAGAGGCGCACGCGCGAGACCCGTGCGCAGAAGAGAAGAAGAAGAACAAACGGGCGGCGGCTAATCGTTTCCGGGCTTTCACGCGTTTTGGATGCTGCATTCACGAACGGTACTGTGATATTAGGTTGTTGTTTTTTTTTCGTTACCGTTCTCCGATTTCACAAATTTCTCGCCGTCGCGTAACGACGTTTGTTTTACAAGTGACACGCTTCGGAGCTGCCACTTAACATCGACGAAGCAAGTTCTAGATGAACGAGACTGGGAACCATCTTTACGTTAGATTACTCTAAGGTTCAATTTGAAAGATTTCCTGGGTGAAAATCTCAATATATTTTATTGTAAGATGGATGTTTCCCCTTCGGAAAAACGTGTATTCGGATTTCATCAATCTTTCTCGTGTACTGTATTCGGAACAGAAAACAACTTCTTCCCGGATCAATACCACGACGGACATTGAAACGTTTCAATGAAGATGTCTGTCTGGTATTTCATATATCGCCGAATTTTCTGTCTTGTTTTTATGATAGTTATCCGAAAACACATTTTTTTTCTATCAAAGTTCTGTTCTCTGGAATGTTTTAGGAGTAATTGCTCTTTGTTGATAGAGGATGGCGTTGGTGACGGGGGATTGTTCCGGATTGTTTTGATGTTCGCCCTAGACTCTTGTGTACATTGGCGAGGTGAATCCAAAATGGGTGAACTGCCTTCGGTTGAGGGTATATTGAAATATTTGCGCCTGCTGAATGTTATACTCAACAGTACCTAAGTAGAATGCTCTATTTTCCATTTTCACAATATCATGCATATAATTTTTTCTCGTCGTTTCAAAAACACTTGAGGGTACTCGTAATTTTCGTTTTTTTGAAAGGAGTGTCGTCAATTAATTTTCGTGTATTTACTTTAATTTTATTTAGAACCTGAATTCCTTATCATATTTCACGAAAAAAGTTTGTCATAACATATTACCTTACTTCCTGAGATTTTCAGCAATGGAATGTTACGGTTTCTACAAAAAACTTTGGTATTCTGATAATCATTCAGAAATCTCTTGTTGCAGATATTTGCACTATTCCAGAACGGTAAATAGATTTGATACGATAATTTCTGTCTTGCCATGGGGACAATTTCATGCAATGCAATTCAAAATTGAATTGAAACTGTTTCCTATCATAAATAATTATTAATTCTTGGGAGCAATAAACATTATCATCATATTGAAAAATGAAAAATATTTCCACTCTGAAATATTCCCCAGAAAAATAAATTCCTAGGTACACCCATAGTCGAAGGGGGTCACCTCATTGATATGGTGGAATCCTTGTTCATTAGTAACTAGTCAACTGCTTTCAAATCCTAGAAAAAAAATGCATTCCAGACTGGAAATAAAGCTGAAGTAAATTACTTCAGTCATCAATAAAAAAACGACATATCAAAACTATAACACCTTGTATCTTGAAATGAATGAAGGTAACAATTTACCAGTAATAAAAAACTATTAATACAGCAAACTCTAAATAGATCAAAATTTGTTATTTTTGGTGAATGTTTTAAAGCAAATGGTAAAATTATTGGCACTTTACATTTCTGCAACAAATTATATAATTTTTTGAATAGAGAATTAAATACTCCTTGAGTGAGGCTTTCTACTACAAGTTTTTTAAAAATCGGATTGAAACTATCAATTGAAGAAATTAATCATGGGAGTGGAATTTTCAGGTCATACCCAATATCTAAAATAGATATCTCTCAGAGATTTTTCACTACATATGCCTGTTGCCGAATTTCTGTTTGAATTTGAAAAATGATTTGATTCATATACTCTATGGAATGTTTAGCAATATATTTGAATTGTGAGCGCAAATATTTTTTCATAGGCTTGATCCATTCTTTTACATATGTTCAATTATTTATTTACATTTTTGAATAGTTGAAAGACTATGATTCTTTATCATTGATGTTATCTCTAGCTGAATTTATTATTTTATTTATATTAACCAAGTGTTGTCACTGTTACTCTTTTGAAAGCGGAATTGTGCAATTTATTTTTGTATGAAATCTTTCAAAGGATTTTTTTCTGAAAGCTTCTGGATGAGTTTCTGAATAAAAATAATTGTATAGAAAAAATAAGAAAGAAGCTGTGATTGAATAATTGAAGCAGTATATTAGCCGAGTTGCTTGCAATTTACGGGGTGTTTTCGTTTTTTGAATGCTGAGCATTACTTATTTCAAAATACTCGTCCAATGGCACGATGAACGTTGAATTACAACTGTAAAGGGTGAATCCTTGCTCAGGCTCAGCCGTTAGATGTAATTAAATGTTCGTCGAGGTATTATTCAGGTGAGTATTCCGTTTCTGACGGATATCTCCATACCGTGAGAAGAAAGTCATGTTCTTTCGAGTCTCTGTTCTGTTGGAATTCTTGTATCTACTTTATGAATGAAAGTCTGCCTTTTTTTTTTCGTTTTCGTCAATCTATACCACCGAGCACACATCTTTTTTCAGAATTTTCGAGGTTCCGTTTCATAATTTTTGTTTTTGCTCTAAACACATTTGTTTGGAATGTTACCCACTGGTAGGTTGACATGTATAAAGTTCCTTTATATTTTACAACCCTTTAACTAATGCAGTATATTTGAATGAAATGTAATTTAGCTGATCAAACACTTTCATGTTTTGTGATGTTGAACTCTAGGATTTGTGAAATATATTTTATGTATATTCTAGTTATTTTTCTCTTCATCTTCATCCGTGAAAATAAACATCTTAAGATTCTGATTGTCTTTCTTTCCTTTTATTTCCCCACCCAAACGTACCAGATAATATATGATCATTGTCTAAGAATTCTTAGACAATGATATGATCATACTAGCATTTTACAAAGCTATAGACAGTGATTTTATTTTAGGGAGTGAGGACAACGGATCGACAGATTAACTCTGCTATTCACAAGAAAATGGCACTCGTAGATTGAAAAAAGTAATGACACAGTAAAAAGTTATTTTCACTGTTTTGCAATCTTCTACCGTTAAATTAGTTCGTAGTCGGTACAAAACCAGTAAGTGAGATATGTTTGTTATTTATTTATTGTTTATTGAGTAACTGATCCCAAGAAGCTAATGCTTATACAGGGATATACATATAGAAAAACAATAACAAGATACAAACACAGAATAAATTAAACCGTTAGATCATAACATAAAAATGAAGGAAAAGGAATAATATATACTTGGAAATTCAATTCTATTGTCTCAAGAAATATTTTTTTGGTTTTGATTTGAATTTATTTATATTTTTTATTTCTTTCAAGTTTTTTGGTAAGTAAGAACTCCTGAGTAAAGCAGAGATTTTCTACTAAAATTGCTTCTGATTTTAATCAAATTCATAATTTGTGTTTTTCCAATTAATTTTTTTTTATTATCCCAATACATGTTTATGAATAGGGACTAAAACACACAAGTACATAGTCAATAAATGATTTTTCAAAAATATAAAAGGAAAAATATAAATCTATACATTCAACGAAATTAAATATTTGCAAGCAGTCAAAATGAAATGGCTTTCAAAACTGATGAATACCAATGAAGGTAAAAAAAAACATATAACTGTTGACTATAAATGCAAAATATATTGTACATTAGCTGATTGAAAATTGTTAGAATTTTTGCATAAATTTCATTGTTGAGCAAAATGCTTTAATTGTTTCTGGAATTGAGTTATATGATGCCATCATGGTAAATTGGCTTTTTAACGAAATCTGATTGTGTTTTATTTGTTGCTAGTAATTTTGTTAGTCTTGTGGAGTAATTATGGATATAAGCAATTTGAGTGAAATTAATATCTGATTTCTTACTATTATTTTTAATAGAATTGATGAAACAGCTAATTTTGAGTTTATGAAGAGAATCTAAGTCCAATAAATTGTGCGGTTTGTATAAATTTATTGTTGATTCTAGATAAGGTAATTTATAAATACATTTGTTTTTTTTTGTAAAGTTTTCAAAGGTTTGACAATAGATTCACTTGCTGTCCCCCGAATAGAGATGAGATAATGCAATTGTGAATAGATTAGGCTGAAGTATATATTTTTCAATAATTTGAGGGATACGTAGTTTCTGATTTTGTAGAAAATTCCAATGAGAGGAGATATTTTCATTCTAATTCTTTCAATATGTTTTTGCCATGACAATCTCTCATCAATATATAAACCTAAAAATTCAGTAGTTTCTGTGTATTTTATCAATTTATTATTGAATACTATGGGATTAGTTTGAAAATATACATATACGAAGATGTATCAAAATTTAGAGTTAATTTATGTTGATGAAGCCAAATGAGAATTTTATCCAGATCACTTTTTATATCATCTTTAATTTTATCATAACTATCTGAGGAATATATGATAGTGGTATCATCAGCAAATAATTTGATCATTCCATTCAATGTTAAATTTGGTAGGGAGTTGATATAGATGAGAAAAAGTATTGAACCAAGAATAGACCCGTGAGGTACACCAGAAGTTATATTTTGAATAGAACTTTTTTCATTGTCAATTTGAATAAATTATTTTCTTTTGGACAAGTAATTTTCAAACCATTTTAGGAGTTTACCTCTGATTCCAACATTGAATAATTTTTTTATCAATATCTTATGATCAACAGTATCGAAGGCTTTACACAAATTCGTAAATGCCAATGTATAAGAGATGGCGTAGTATAATACTACCTATTCATTACTTTTGCTCTTCTCTAGGAGATGGCGGCATTGAATCCTTGAAAACTATGAACACTGAATGGATTTTTTTACTACTATTTAAAAGATGGCAGCACAATCATTGATTACTTATGCATTTTTTCATGAGATA
The DNA here is from genome assembly GCA_032362365.1 of Zygogramma bicolorata. Lineage (NCBI taxonomy): Eukaryota > Metazoa > Arthropoda > Insecta > Coleoptera > Chrysomelidae > Zygogramma > Zygogramma bicolorata. The sequence continues at coordinate 800,047 of JAVJAQ010002763.1, forward strand.
ACATCATCGAAGATCCTTAGGAATGATCACTAGATGAAGCACCTACTTCAGTTGCGTCGTAGCGCCTTGATAAAGTCGTTTACTTTGGTATTGCAAAAAAGTGGCCAACAATTTCATTGTGTTAGTGCGTAAATCTGTGCTGGCTTCATTATCATAAAGTAAGGTAACTGTCTGAATATAAGCAAGGTGTAATGCACATTTCGATAGAAGCGTTAACATCAACGTATAGATGGACCAGGAGCTTTTGAGGAAATACGGTTCATAGCCACTTACGACAGAAGTTTTACTATTGTCTAAGAGATAGCAGAAACAAACCGTATTGGAGTATGGACACTGACTACTTTTTTAGTTCTATCTCTGCCCTACAGGTCGCGGTGCGGTGTAGTATTGGATAGGGTCACTGGATCTAGTAAGCTTCGCTTACACGGGTACGGACAATGGGCGAGGCCCTGGCGAAAATTGTTGTAAATTGGCCAATCCCAGAAGATACCCAAAAATCGGCCAATCGCAATGTAGGATAATTTGTTTATACGAATTCGGAAAATATGAGAAGAAGAAGTGTTTGAAATCAGGCGCGTTCTGAAATTCAACAGTAAATTCCATCAGTTCTGTCACTGATGCCTCTCTCTCTCTGTTTGTGACGAACGACAAACAGAGAGAGAGAGGCATCGGTGATAGAACTGACGGAAGTTACCGTTGAATTTCAGAACTCGCCTTTCGTGTTCGTGTATGTTTGTTGAGCAAAAATAATTAACGTGGTCTGTGTTGTTGAGTTAAAGTTTAACTGAGTTCAACTTACACAATATTCTTCATTCTGATTCGAAATTCAAAATTTTGAAATAAAATTTGTTCAGTTAAAAACTGTAAAAACAATGACAAAAGTCTCAAACTATATTCCATTCCAAGTGGTGAATTAAGGTGGGTTCATGCAGCTTCAATTATCAAGTATCAATGAACAAGTAGCGATTATCAAGTAGAAAGTAATGAAGAAGAAGGCATTCATGCACCCAAATTTAACAATGATCAAAGCTTGTGGAAGGGGATCAACTTTAACCTTACATAAACCTTTGAGTAGCATTTTTTTCATTTTTATATACCCTAGCTTCGTTTTGGAGAGTTGAAGATTGAAATATCATTGTTTTCCTGAGAAAGTCCTCCAGAATCGCATCTACAGTTTAACTTTCAACTCGCTCACATTCCATAAACAGAAAAACAATAGCGAAGAACAAATTATTTGAAGAAAAAGTTGGTTACTATCATATAATCCGTCATAACCTGCACATTAGAGACATATTATACAATTGAAGAAAGTTAAAAGTTGGCCAACTCTTACTTGTTTATTGATAATTTGGTTGGTTGCATGAATCATCTACAAATCAGGCAGTTCAACTCATCATTGATAATTGTTACTTGCTACTTGTTAATTGTTTCTTGTTAATTGAAGCTGCATGAATCCACCTTTATTCACAATTTTTTACTAAAATATTACCGAATATAGTTTTGTATAGTACGCGAATGAAAACAAACTTCACCTTGAATTAAATAGACCTTTCTCGATGCTCACTTGGGACGTTATTTCTTCAAAATGGGAAATTCTGAGAAAGAATCACCAAACACAAATTTATGAAGTGACCATTCACTACAAGAAGTTCAACATTACTATTCCATATGAACAATTATTATTCAAAAAGATGACCTTTTCATCTTACTTGAAACTGTTGTATAAATCTGCTGTTAATCCCAGTAACTTGATTGAAATAGTCTTCATTTTCGAAGTATCAAACATACAAATTATTAAATCAGTTGTCAGCGTAGGTAGCCCTAAAAGAGAGGACATCCTAGTTCATTCACATTTTTTTACCTGTGTTGAATTAGACTTTCATCTGTATATCTTTATAAAACGAACATTCTTGAAGTTTCAAAGATAACTTTTTGGAATATGCTATTATGGTTTGGTAGATGAAACAAATCCATTAGTTTTCAATTAGTATGCTGATAGATGGAACAGTTTCTGTTAATAATTTCATTCCAGCTTAAGGCGGGTTTACTGAATGGATAGTGCATCATATAATTAAATGTATAATCCAAATAACGAGATTATTCATCTACCCATTCAAAAAATATATTTTCGTCACTTGAATAATTTTCATTCATTATAATAAAACAATACTAGAGTATGAGAAGTAGCAGTTTTCTACTGGTAGAGATTTTCCCTAATTTGAGTTATGCATTAACCACTAATTTATCCAGTGTGTTCACTAAACTCGCTTGTTCTAAATTCTCTGCATATGTAACTTATATAACTGATATAGGATAGAGTTGGCATTTCTCTGTAGCTAATTTACCAAAAATGGAAGATATTTGCATTATATTCTGCATGTTTAAAATGATAATTACGACTTCAGTACCTATTATCCTTCGGAACATTTTGTTAGGCCTCATTGAATTGAATTTCTTTATTATATTGCCATCCAAAATGTTTTTATATCTAGTATGCATTCATCTTTTAGGTGTTGATACATAAAAAATCTCCAAATTGAGAGAGGTTTTGAAATGTTTTTTCAGACGCTCGACTTCTATTCACGAAAGTTTCGAGTTTAAAGACATGCTGCTTTTCTAAATATAAAGTTGACATTTCTGTTTGTAGAGGGGGTGATATCCAACACTTGAAACTCAGATGGGATTAGGGGTCAAGCGATACCTCAATTGAAAGGTCATCAATTTCTCTTTCCATCAAACAAGGTTTCGCTTACCATTTTATTTCTCAAATCATTTTAATTGTTTCAGTCTTTTCAACTGAGTTACTCTTTGTTGGCCTAGTAGCAAAATGAAGTAGGTGAAGTACAACAGTTGTGTTTTTACAATTTATTCTAAAAAAAAGTTCTAAATAACAAACGTCATGAAGACAGCAGGAAAAAGGCAAACTTTTTTTTAAAAGGTTACTTCTCAATTATCTCCACTTTTCCAGCAAGCTTCACAATTTATAAAATATATCATTTGTAATAATAATCCACTATTTATACCAAAAAACCAACCCCACTGGTATCCTAACTGCAGTAAGTAAAATAAATATTCATTTGATGATGATGAACAACCGAGTTTATGTTACAGAAAAAAAGGTGCTAATTAATCAAAATACTCTGACATTTTTGAAGTTCGGATACAAACAGATGAATTTAATTCAGGTCACGAAGGATTTTGAATATTTTCTTCTTTTCGAAAATGTGTGCTCATTTCTCTCTAAGTAAGTCTAAAAGGGAACATTGAAATTTTTCAGTTCACCAGGGATGAAATGATAAGATATAAAAACAAAATTAGAGGTGAACTATTCAGAGAAAGAGAAAATAAAAAGAAAAAATGAGATGAGCAGAATCGGGTTTTTAAAAAAAGGGGATTTTGAAAAGAATTCATCCGTTAACCAACTGACGCATCCCTACGAACGTCAACCCTCAGAAGTCGAAACTTGTGCGAGCAACGGATCAACAAGGCCTTACCTCTCAACATGTGAATACAAACAAAGCTGTTCAGTAGCGGGAAATCGAACCCCCTTGTCTCTTGCAAGACAGGAGGGAGGGCTAATCTCTACTTCAACACAAACCATATCAAAGAAATAATTTAAACCAGAAATTTAACTGGGATCAAAGAAATATAGTTGAACGATAAGTTTCATTGTAGCTAGTAGCAATCAAAATATTGTAATTACTCTCAACTCGAAATTCAGTGTGAATAATTCTGTTTATTTTCTTCTTTTCCCCGAATTTTTCATTTTATTTTTTAATTCTTCCTTCAAATTATTCCACCATGATATATAATTGAATAATTTTATTAATCGGTTTCTTGAAACATTGTTCATTTTAAATTTTCTTGATTGATTACTTTGATTTGTTTTTTTGACACGATAAGTTCTCCAAGAGTTTCTGATACAGTGAATAATAGAAACGATGGAAATTCAAACCAATGCCTTTCAACACGGAACACAATACATATTCAACCAGCAGACTCCCATAAATTAATGATAGTACATCCTGGACGCTGAATAAAAATGACATTGTTCAAAAAATATGTTCATTGTTCATTTCAGGAAAATCTTCGATCTGCTTCTTCTGGTGGAGAAACATATGAGAATGCATGAATCCAATATTCTCGCCGGAAATATAAAAACATCGGATCTAATGCAAGATTTTTTCAAGAATGTTCCAACTTCTCTTCCAAACTGCCATGGAATTACTGAAAAAATAATTGATCGGTATTACAGATCAAAAATATATTTTATGATGAGAAAAGCCAACCAGAAAGAATGTGACACTGACAGACAATCAAAATGTGGAAGTAAAAGTATTGGCATGCACATAGCTGCAAAAAATATCCGCTAAATCATAAATTTTGTTCCCAGTAGCATTTTTTCCATTTATGAGTTAATAATAATATAGCAAATACTCCAATAATGGTAATAACCAAAATTTCAGTTCTAAGTACCTCATTCCAATGGGCAGCGGGGGCCTAACCTTTAGGGTCGAAATACAACTTCCGTTTCCCTGTCTGGTGAACCAGAACGGTTCTCTGTCTCTCTCTCAATCATATTGGCCGGGTCCATCCAAGAAAGAGAGATAGAGAAAGAACCACTCTGGCCAACCAGACAGGGAAACAGAACATAGGCAATGTTCACAGTCGGAATTGAAATTCAGTGGTGTTTGAACTTTGTTAAAACAATTACACAAGGGAATAAATCATGGACGTTATACTAATTTAAATGAGAAGTGGTTATAACTTAGCATAACAGTTACAAAAGAGCTCTGGTTTGCCCCCCCCGAAAATGTTTGTATGGGCGCCCTTGCCTCAACCAGTTAAGAATTATTAGTTCGTATTAATAGGTAGTAGAGCTTGTTTCATGGAAAAAATGAAACTATAACTTCGTAGCCATAGGGTGAGGTATCATTAGATCGAAAGTAAGAAAAAAATGGCTGTGATCGGAATGCGATGGCTCATCTAATACCATCAAGCTTTCTACAGGGTCGCTTACCTTATTCGTTCCAAGTACCATATCGAAGACTGTTTCCGCGTAGCAGTTACAAAAGTTAGTCGTTGCCCATATTCAATGATGTGCCATGGTATCAAATCACCATTATTAGTTCGATGTTGTTGTCCATAAGTAAATACCTTGCTCAAGATTTGTGGCTATCTTCTTCCGTATGGGTGCTGAAACAGTCATCGGCGCAGAGCGCCATATTTGAGTATGACTCATACAGTGGACCGATTGCCTTGTAATAAATAGTACAATGCAAAAGTTTAAGGTCATGGTATTTTTATATTTTATGTGATTGCGTTTGTACTGATTCACTGACTTTTTTGTTGAATGCTTTCATTAATATGGTATTCATCAATGAGAGAATGATTTTTTCAATAAATTCAGTTGGTGCAGAATTTTTTTGGGTTGCGCGGTGCGATAGGCATTTGTTAGTTGTCTGGATAGATGGATATATCTGGATTGAATCAAGATGCATATTGGGTTGAATATATCAGCAGAGTTATAGCGAATCCTCTACCGTAAAATTTAGCAAGACGCTCCAGAGCGATTCGGCACTCGTAAGATTGTTTAACTAAGGGATAATAAAAATAGAATAAAAAATATATTCATTTGCTCAAAACTGCTGTTAAGTCAGTTGTTATTTAGTACAAGTTTAGTACATTATAATAGTATATACTATATCCATATTCACATGTGAATTTGTTCTGATTTCAAAGTCGCTCCTGTGAACGTATTGATTTGTCAATTTAAGTTATGTTTGGATTAGGCTGCAACCTTTTGCTTCACAACGTAAATTCAATTCTGACATTGTATTATATGAATAGTCATAATAATACATGTTCATTCATGAAACATTATACAAGTGAAAAATATAAAATATTTTTATGAAGAAACTGAATGAAAAAACTTATGAAGTAAAATTGTTGTAAGGTTAAATCAACAATTTACAAACAATAGCCACAAGCATACACAAAATGTAATTGAGTAATCTGAAATTGAAGTCACAAGAGTACCTTGATGAAATTAGCACAAAATAATTCACAAATTAAAATGAATTTGGTAAAGTAGTTATAATTTATAACAGTGAATCTGTAATACATATTTTTCCAAAACTTTGGTGATCACTTAGGTACTTGGAGATATTTTGAGAATATTATTCATTATCATACAGTTTGTATACCAAAAGTTATGACAACTGGTCGACAAGAGTGTTGATATAAATCCTGATGACAGTATTATACATTTTTCACTTATGAAATGTCTTCATTTGTATCATGCCATTATCATGAGCAATTCATATAGGTTTACTTTCTGGCTCCAGAATTGTGGATGTTTTCATGATCTCATGAATGAGTTTGTAATTCACCTATACAGAAAACTTTCGATTTGAACAGATGTGCGTAATCTCAATTTGAGATTCAAAAATACGTTTTTTTCGACAAAATATAATTCTACCAGATATCAAGGTTGGTAACTACTACTGGCTCTGTATCAGGTTACCAAATTCTCACAACAATATGTCCTACTTGGGTATGAAGAAATAAATAAAATTGAAAACAAAATTCCACAACTTCTTCGATTTTATTTTAATGCTTTAGTATGACCCACTTTATATATTGATTTTGTGGTATAGAATTGTCATAGCAATATATTTCTTACTTCTCCCTTTTTCTCATAACTATGATTTTTTTTGGAATGTCATAATTTACTCCCATTTTCATCGTCATTGTTATTCATTCATTATCTACAATTTCAATTTACACAGCAATTCATTATGTATAGTTTATGTATATCTGTATATGGGCTGGATAAAAGTCGAGACTTCTTGGATGTCTAAATCGTCAATTGAATCCAGGCTTCCAATAGGTAATATATTATTTCTATTAATGAAAGCAATTATTATTGATTTGAAAAAACACACATGCAAAAGCTATTAAATAGTGAAACACGTGTGGTGGTTTTGTAAGTGTCTAGTGAAAATCACACGAAGTGTTCTTCAATATCGTTATCATGGATTCTCAACTCATGATTGAGGTTTCTTCATGGAAGATTGTTTTTAAATTCTTGTCTATTAAAATATATCAAGGTGGAAGTATGTTGTTATAGACATCAAGGTAGAGATATACTTTACATAGGCTTAGTTGTGTTTAAATCACAACACTTTAACAGCAGTGAATTCAAGTGTAATTTTGAGTAAAATTACCCTTTTTTTCACTGAGAAATATCAGCCTCACAAAAATGGTTATTCTACATTCCAGATAGTTTTATCTCTTCAGGAGTAAAGGTTCATTTATGCAATAAAAATGTCCATCTTGAATTGACTGGCTTTCCATTTTCACTATGAAAGATGTTCAACTGACCAATAGACAAATATGTATGCCTCATACATAGAGGAAGTGAAAATGGTAATTGTATGTTGCAACACGAGGTGTATTTGATGTCTGATGCCAACAAACCTTGAAATCATTTCATTTCTCAACTCATCTGATGAGCTTGCTAGTTTGCTAGTGATGTTAGATTGTTTATTTTTCCTATTATAAATGTTTCTCGCTAACAAAATATACCTGTTCATAAACTAAACTTCTACTTTATCTTTTACTTTCTTATTCCAAGCAAGTTCTCACAATGCTAATCAATGGAAGCGTCCACACAAGACACTTTTGTTAATATTCATTTATATCACATACTATTAGAAATATATTTTTGACTAACCTATGTATTTTGAGCTGCTGTTCTATAGCTCGAATACCAAGGCAGGTTAAATTCATCTGAAACTAGGTGATGCAACTTTCAACAAATAATTGAATGATTGAAAATATAATTAAATAACTCACTTATTCTAAAACGAATCATGTTTGGGAATACTTACTTGAAATATATTTTCCTTATATCATCTATAAGCTTCCATACTGCAGGCCACCAAACCTTTGCAAATTTCACCAAGTGTGTACAATGCATTTTAGGTGAACTGTGAACCAGATAATTGACAATATCTTCAGGAACAATAATGTCAGTAGAGCATTCCTCAAAATCTTCATACCTGACATTTTCGGTAGATATCGTCTATAGACTCTAATAATAATCAAAACATAGGTATTCATGTTCAGGATATAGCTGCACAAAAAACGAATAATCTTGAAAAAAACCGATTCCATCTTTTTATAGAATGTATTCCTAGAAAAATAGATAATGACAATCAACATGAACTCCATCTCTACATTTCATTGCCAAATAATTATTGTTTGACAAAGTAGGTACTTACTTCACTGCTTAAATGTTCAAATCAGGTTTATCATTTTCTTAAAAATTCCAGGAAAATCTTCAGAATGTACTCGAATTTAATGTCTACTGACCTAAAATATGTACTCGTGGTATCGTTTCAACATTCCTCTAGCCACGTTATAAATATTACTTGCAGTATTGTCAATATAGCGTACACATGCAAAATTATTGGAATTAAACTCGTAAAATTAAAAGGAAATTAAAATTAGTCAAATATCCATAGAAAACACCCAAAATTTTAGTGGAAAACCCTTGTGATTGTTTGCAATGTTTGCATTTTGCATCGAGCATCAAAATGTCAATGTCACGTCATTTTTAAAAATGACAGTTTGTCTTCTTCTTTTCTAATTTGTTTAAACAAATTAAAGTCCAATGCCATTGGTCAATTTTTGGGTTATCGTTCCGATTAGCTCCACCCATTGTCCGTACCCGTGTTAGCGAAGCTTACTAGATCCAGTGACCCTAGTATTGGAGTAGAGGCAGTGAGTGATACAATACTCTTACTACTTTTCAAAAGATGGCGGTACCTGTAGATTATTCCTCCAGCTATCAATTTAAAAAAGGAAAATTACAAACTTTCTTCGATATTCGAAGCCCAAGATGATTAATTTCGCATACACATTGACCCATTCACAAAATAAATAAATGCTGCTTCGCTTCTGATTCTGATACAATCACCACCCGATCTTATTTTCAGTGCCGAAAAGTAATAGGTGCATATAAGTGAAAAAAACTTTGGTATATGCAAATATACCAGGACAGAATGATGAAAATAATATGTCACCCAAGGATCCATACTAGGACCTCTAGTGTTTCTAATATATATTAATTCAATTTCAGAATTGAACATCACTGGAAAGTTGGTAGGTATTATTTGCTGATGATACAACTTTAATATATTTCAATAAAGATTTGCAAGTGATCCAATGTCAAATGGAAAATGATTTGAAACAAATATTTATTTGGCTCAATGTTCATAAACTTACTTTAAATTTCGAAAAATCATCACCAGTCATTGGAATTTTATACAAAATAAGGAGCTATATACCTTTGAAATATCTAAAATAAACTTATTTTTCACTAATTTATTCGAAATTACAATATTTAATCAGCATATGGTGTACTGCGTCGAATACCATGCTGAAACCACTGAAGTCTTTACAGAATAAAGCAATTAAATGCATTTTTCATTTACCTTATTTGGAACCAACAAGGAATATTTATAAACTAAATCGCCTACTCGACATCAATTCTATTTATAAACTCAAAATATGTACTATTCTTCATTTTACTGTGACTAATGAGAAACATTCTATTATGAAATTTTTTAAATCTAACAGTGTACATAACCACGAAACAAGGAAGTTCAATAATTTGTAAACAAAAAATCTCAAGACGGAATTTTCCAGAAAATCTATTTTCTATAAAGGTGTTGTCACATATAATGGATTACCCACTGGAATAAAATGTTTTTCTCAAATGACCAAATTCAAATTTGCTATGAAGCGTTATTTGTTAGAATACATTTTTTTGAACTTTTTTTTTTTTTTATTCTCGAGTAATAAACAATTCTGATTGAGCTTTTTTAATAAATGTATTATATAAATATTCCCTATATATAAACTGTGGTTTCTTGGGAATAAATAACTGTTATTATTATTATTATTATTCACAAAAGAAATAAATGAAAACTGTCTTCGCTTTTGATTCGTACGCGTCGATGTGGATTTCAGTGCTTATTTGTCCGATATTACGTGAAGGAAATCAAACACAATCCTTAAACTTTTTAATTTGAATTCAACCAAACAACTATACAGTCACATATCGGAACTAACCTAGTATCACCGAAACCGTGCCAGCACGCCAACCAACAAATATCAAACTATTGAAAATCCAACAATTTGGCAAATACAATCACCACCCGATCTCATTTTCAGTGCCGAGAAGTAATAGGTGCATATAAGTAAAAAAACTTTGGTGTATGCAAATATACCAGGACAGAATGATGAAAATAATGTGTTCAATTTACAAAAAGATATTAGTCATTTAAAAAAAAACAAAATTACATAACTATAATATCAGAAATGCCAATAATAAACCACTTAAATAACATTCATTCGAATAAAGGCAAAAACAATCCTATATCTAGTTGTATAGAAACTTACAATAATCTTTCAGACTATATTAAAAATTCAAAATCCATAAATGTTTTCTTGAAAAAACTTAAACTAGAATTGATATCATAATGATGTTCATCAATCAACAAACATGTAAAGTTGTTTGTAATTGTTACTTTTCGTTTATTTTGAAATATTCGAACTCAATTATATACATTGTATTATCTTCCTTATACCAGAATTTGTTCTGTTCGGAAGGTTTGTTTTGTCAATAAATAAATAAATAAAGAAATTCTTCCAAAATATATTTTATTTTGATATTGTGCCCTCAATCCATGAATGGAACCATTTAATTTGTCCTGTTTGTATCTCGAGTGGAAAAGTGGGTCATAAAAAAGAATAAAAAACCTTTCGTTCATCAATTAGGAACTTTGGTGGAGAGAATGAAGTTTGAGGAACTATTTTTTGGCTTTCTTCTCCGAATGAAAAAATATAAATTATAACTTTTAAGAAAAAACATTTAAAAACACTCTCTTTATATGTACTTGTATATCATTCATTTACGTTTGATGCATTCACAAAAAGGAAGAAAAAGTCGATCTAAAATATCTACTCCCCTGTCTATATGTCACGACGGGCACTGGGTTACACAATTTTCTTTGCTCAATTTGTATACCAAGCATATTGAGCAAGAAAAAGTAATTTCTATGTAGTTCAGTCGTGTCATATATTGGCAGGGAGTAGCTGTATTAGATGAATTATTTCTTCTTTTTTGTGAATGATCAAACGTCTTTGAATGAATGATTGATAAGATTGGAACCTTTGGTGTAAAAGTTTAAACTTTTTCTAGAGATCAATACCCTAACACCAAACTGAAACTAATCCAGTATCAATTATCTTCTCCTGATTTTTACCAAGCGTGATCTTATGTTCGAAACCTGCTTGAACAATACAAAATGCCAATTCATACAAATCTTTTTCCTATGTTCTCTTAATATTACAGCATTTTTTTTTTCGTGGTTTTCTCTCTTTCCAACCTACTACAATTTGAACAAATTAAGAGATAATATTGTAATATATATATATATATATATATATATATATACAGGTGTAGAAAGGTAGACTTCTAATTATCCCGAAAAGTTGCTGTGTTAATTGAAAAACAGTTCCTGTTTTTGAATTAACGCAGCAACTTCTCGGGGTAGACTGAAGTCTGCCCTTCTACACTTGTATAGATTCTAATATTAATTCTTGTTTTTTTCATATAGTGGTATCTTAAAAACCCAGAAAACTACGAAGAAAGGATTTATCATCCACCTCAAAATAATGCCTTTTAAACATAATTACAGCGCTAATAGACCGCGGGCATAACTGCCCGACGACAGTAAATCTGACAGTTGTAAATCCAGTCTGCTGGACAAACAAACCAATCTAAAGAGTCTTTTTGTGCATTTGTGTCATATTTCTAAATATTTTCTCTCGGTAATAACTTAATTTTGAGTGATTGTGAAGTTTCAATCCATCGATTCCTTTCTATTTTCGACAATAGAAAGAATATTAATCCTCTTGCTGTTAAGAGACGTGAATTGTTGATTCGAGCAACTAGAAGAGCAGATTCAAGTACTGATGAGTTGAAATAGGCAAAGGTATATTCATGAATTTTGTATCTCAGAATTGAAATTATAATCCCATTAAATTACCATTGTTATTTATGGAAATACGATTTGTTTGTCCAGCAGGCTGATGCGTGTGACGTCACGTGCCCGCGGTCTATAGACCGTTGTTGAGATCAATTTCCTATCACCAAACTGATATCAATTCCACTCGACGCGCGTTTCTATAACAAGTTGACCATCTTCACAGAAGAACATTAGTACAACAGTACTTGCTCAAAGTAATTGATTAAAAAAATTGCCAAGATGATCTCAAAGATGTGGTGATCAAGCATGTTTATTTTGTTGTGATATAAAGACATACACCAGAGCTTATGAATACCTCTCGAAACAATTACAACTAAAAGATTCAACAGTTACAACCAAATACAAGAAACCCAACAAGAAACACAAGTATCCCCAGAAAATAACATATTGTACACGTTTCAAAATGAACACCTTTGAACAAGTCCCTGTCCAAACAAAAACAAACCACCGCAAATAGCTACAAATAAATTCGTTGTCAGCATTGATACTTTTTTTAGAAATCCTGAAATTACGAATAGTGCCGGGAAAAGTTATCTCAAAAAAAATTTCTGCTATTGATTTGCTTTCTTGGAAACCTAGAATCCCCTGAAAAGAAAATAAGAGTAACTCAACCACCCAACACATTACCTTCATATTGTTTTCCCACAAGCTGAAAAACGGTGTGACCAAGAACTATGGCACAATTTTCAGGAAACCATTAGCAAATTTCTCAAGTCATTTAGTGCGATCCAACCAGGATTAACAGAAAGAGAGACTAGAAAATACTTTGAAAACTTGATTAACATCGAAGGACTATTTCTCTAAGCGCATTTGCCTTGTCTATTCAACGTTCGTTTTATTGTCGGATATTGTGAATAAATAATAGCAAGAGGGCCAGAGAAAATATTCCTCTAAATCACAAAAAAAATATTCAACTCGAACAGTTCATCTACGAATCTACAGGACGTGATATCGAAACACAATTATGTTCCGAAAAGTATGGATCATGCATATATTATGAGAAGGATATGTTCTTGGGCCGGTTTTCCTTCTCCATGAATAAAAATCCCCTTTTCAGTTCAGACTTGAAATGAGGGAATGAAACAACAATGAAAAATCTGTAATATGACCCAAAATATATGCCATGCTGTCTGATGGCAAAAGAAAGAGAAAAGGGGAAATGAGATAGAAAAAGTAAGATGATAAAGAAAAAAGGAGGGAGGAGAAATCAAAATGAGGGAAGAAACTTCAGAGTGAGATACAGAGAGGTAAAAGATGGAGAGAGATAAATAACTAAAAAAAAGGCACACAATGGAGATGAGACTGAGGCAAAAAAGAGACTGCATAAACTTATGTGACTCTGGGAGTCACAAAATCATCAATTTGAAACATAATAATGAAGTTCGCCACGCAAAGTATCCTCCATACTTTTCGGTCGTAAGTACAAACAAATTCGCATCTAGTATGCTCGCCGATTATTTATTGTTACTTTCGACATACCTTTCTCACCTTGTGTAGTTGGACGTAAATGTAATCACAAAAAGTTTCATAAAATTTGAGACGAAAACAAATGCCGCGCGTTCTTTGCGAAGACGACTGTTCATTTTGTTTGAGCGCAACAAGTCAGAATGGTAGAGCAAAGTTCTGCGACTGAACCTGACAAGGAAGATATTTTTTCGTTAACTAACCAATTTTCCCCAATCGAACTGCAATCCCCAAAACTCTTAACTTGTTTGACATGAGGATTAAGGAGGTCTTACCTTTTACCGTGCGATTCACAGCATAGGGATTTGACAACAAATGCTTGAATTTGAAAACGAATTTGCGTGAAGTTTCAAGAATAGTGCGTGTAAAAAACGGCTAATGCTAGTTACTATGATAGTTTTCTGGATTACTGATTTTTGGAAGTGCATTTTCTATTTCAACTGTAGAAAAACCAAGATCGATTTCCGACGAGACCCAAACAGGGTAGTAGTTGTCACTGTTGTCATCTCTACACACACATCCAGACAGTGTGTATCAATTTCAGCATAATTCAAGAAACCATCATTTCATATAGAGCATGATTACTTTTGTGGAGATAAAGAAGTTTTGAGGAAGTAAATTTGGCTGTTTCTTCTCTAAGTCAATGCAAAAGAATACAAAACTTCTACAAAAGAAATAACATCAAATATTCAACAAAGACTAAATCATTCATAGATTTTTATGCCCATCACTCGAAACTACACAAATAGGGAGTAGTAGCAAGAAAAATGCATTCACCTAGATAAAATATCATTCTTAAATCCAGAGAAGCTTGTTTAGTTTAGAGAAAAATTATCCCTTGTGCTTATCAGTGGACCTATATGGATAAATTATAGATCTTTCTCATCAGATACACCAAACTTTATCAATGGAGTCGATGTTGAGGTAATTTGCTCAGAATAAATTGACATTTCGATGAATGAACAGGAGTACCATCAAATATGATTTCAAATCATTTTCAAAGGTTTTTTCACCTATAATCCAATCATTTCAAAGCTGGATGTCTATATGGAGCGAATCATCTGCTTTTTGCTATGTTAAGGTAACAAGAGAAGTGTACTTTTTTTTTCAAGCATCCAATAACAATCATCCAATCAAAACTTAGATTTTGAAAATTATCACGAAAAATCTCTCGATTGGCCACCTCGCATTGCGGACCTAACCCTCATCGACTTTATCTAAAAACCGACTCTGACAGACGCGGCGCTCGAATCAATCGTCTCCGCAAACGAAAGCGACGGCCCCCTACCCTCACAGGGCCTACGCTTCCTCCGCATCCAGCAGATGCTGCGCTTCGACGACGTTATTCTGGAAGGTTTGCGGGAAACGTTTGTTCAACGCCGCCTTCGTCGTGATGTTCTGTTGGCGTTTGATCAGAACGATGGCCAAGGCGGCCGCCACGCTCACGATGAACAGAGCAGCCACGACTCCGCCTACTGGAAATGAGAAGAAGGGGAAGGACATAGAGAACCTCGTTGCTTACTCTTGTAAGTGGTTGAAATGTAGGAAATTGTTCATATTTAGTGTTTAATGGTTGGCATCAGTGACATGTGATTACAGCTTATCCAATCCAACTTGGCACAGTAGTTGGTTACCATTTTGGTGTCGCACTAATCTGACAGTAGATTTTTTATGGCTGCTTGTCTCGCACTACGCAATACGTCATCTTTTCCGCGACAAGTTGGAATGGACAAGCTGTACTTAAACGATTAGTAGAGGTCGCCACCTCGTTTTGTGTCTTGAAGTTCAATTATTTCCAAATATTTGTTACGACTTGAAATGCACCGAAAACCTTTTATATTTTCAACATGGAATATTTATTACTTCCAAAGAACAAAAAAAAACGATAAATGAATCAGTATCAGTTTGAATTGCTTTTTGTGAGACACTGCAATAATAACAAAAAATGAAGATTCAACCCCTAATTAATTACTGCAAATAAATAGAATTTAAGAAAAGAATGATAATCTCATTGGAAAACACTAAACTAAATATGCCAGGGAAAGTTTAGTAACATTTGATCGAAGCAGAGTTTAACAAAAACCATCAACAGTGCCCAAACTTTCCTGAAGAGGGTCTATTTCGGAGCACTAGTCGTAAAAACAAGGTATTAAATTTGTCTAATCACTACTAGTTTATTTTTTTGGTAAAATTCATGGTCGACCCCAAAAATGAAAGTCAATTGAGTGTCTTTTATAAAACCATATTTAGAATAATGGAGTTTCAATTTTTTGGAAATCATACCTGGATAATAAACTATCAAAATAACTGTACAAAAACGGGTTAGCTTCTATCTATGTCAGCCATCACAGATAGTCGTTACAATTTATAATACTCTATTTTGCTTAATCATTCATATTCTTTGGATATAAAGACACAATATCTACAAATCCATCGATATGAAATTGATCCTTTAGCGGTGTTGATTGATGTCTAAATCAAAAATATTTCATCAGGTGGTACTACTGGGTGAATGTAACATCAATAATACACTTTGACACATATTTCTTCGGTTATATAAGTAAAAATTAGATTCGCGGACGGAGGAATGAGTAGCTCAAGTAAAAAAAAATTCATTAATATGAAACTTCAAATATGTCAAAGTTCTAAAATTTTCAGGTGGCGACATCTATCCTTGTTTGTAGTGATGTTACGTGATGAATAGTTCAGTTAACCTTGAACCTAAATACATGCACAACTAAAATAAATGCCAAGTCAGCGAATTTAGAGGCATTTAAAAAAGTCTTTTTTTGTAATGATGAAGACTTTTCAAAGTCGTATGTTCAGCAGACACGAATTTCTTCAAAATTGGAGTGTACCGATGTTTTCTAATAATTCCATTGCACCATCTAATGTGAAAAATTAACGAATACATGCATCAGTTAGTCAAGAGTTTCTTGAGGACATCACATCATAACCTAGCAATAACTGTAAGCAGAAATAGCCCCATCACAGAACCCAACACTATTCCCATTTTGAAGAACTACAACTTTCAAAGAATACAAAAAAAAAGATAGCTCATTCGAATCATGCAACATGGATCCTTTATACTCACCATGGAAATGTTGAAACTAAAAAAAGCACGGAAAAAATATCCATTTCTTGCACACTAGAAGCTTACTTTAACGTGCCATAAAAGTAATTCACATAATATGCAGGAAAACAATATAAAGGCTACTGAAAATAACCAAACTTGCATATAAGTTAGTCACAGTTCTATCAATACATTTCTCCACAAGAATGATTTATAGAGAAATAGGATAGTAAAGATAGATTTAGGCAAGAGTAATTTTCGGTTATAATTGCACGAGTGCATAAAAATTACCGATAATTTTGCAAGAAAGCGTGATATCAGAGACAACTAACGGAGAGACGATTATGTTTAGAAGCAAAATTTTTTCGCTAATGCTATCCTTTTTCCACGCATATATTTTGTGTATATCCCACTCTTTTTCCCGGCTTGCGACCTAGGGCTGAGGGCGCTAGTGTTGAAACAAAATCATGTCATGTTACTTGATACAATGCAATTACCGCTGCAAGTTTTCGATACAATGCAATTACCGCTGTAATGATTCTTCATTTCCTACTCAATTCAATTTGTGAACGGTAGTGTTTTTTCTTTTTTTGTTTTTTCTTTAATGTGGCTTTTTCTAATATTGCATATTGGACATAAGGGCTCCAAGCCTCCCAATCTTTAATGTATTTATTGTGTTAGGGATGTCCCATATTCCCCTAATTACAAATTACTCACAATTTCACTACAATATTTTTTCAATGTCTTTTTGAACTTCACCATGTGAATTTCCCAATTGAATTTTTTTCATCTCCATGTAAGTAAATTTTATACTTCATTTAGTATTATATTACTCTTCCTTTATTGTAGAATTCAATGTGAATTCAGCTGATGATGAACCTATGTAGGTTCGAAACATGTACTGAATTACCATACTGACATCTTTCAAATATTGAATTGTGGAGACGACTTTGAGTTTTTCTGCATCGTAAATTTCAAGTTTTGGTATTGTTAAAAATCCTTTCAATTGTCGAAATTTGGGAAGAAGAATTCGAAGTTTTTTTACTATAAAACATATTTGCTGATCCCATTTCAGATGTCTATCTATCATTATGCCAAGGTAATTGATACAGTCACTATCCATGATTTGTACAGTGTTAGTAATTTTAATAGGGCCCCAATTCGGTAGTGAATTTTCGTAAGAAGAAAACGGAAGATATTTTGTTTTATCGAAATTTATGGTTAATAAACTGTTATCGAACCATTTTTTAACATTTTTAAAATCTTCTTGTACTATTTTTTTAACTCTGTCCAACTTTTAGCAGTGTAAAATATAACAGTGTCATCCGCGAACGCATGAATTTTTCCTTTGGATTTGAGTAAATAAAGATCGTTTAGATAAATATTGAATAACAAGGGACCTAAAACTGTACCCTGTGGTACACCATATTTAAAAAAATTTGGATCACTAAATGTGTCATCAATATTAACTTGTTGTATTCTTTCGTTTAGGTAATTTGCAAATAAATCTGGGGTTATTCCGCGAAAACCAATATTCTGTAATTTTTCCAAAAGTAATTCATGACTGACTGTATCAAATGCCTTTGCTAGGTCAAGAAAAACACAGATAGTTGGCAATCTATCATTGAGTGAATCATAAATATTACTTGTCAAATAAGTAATAGCATTTTCTGTATAAATATTTTTCCTGAATCCAAATTTGTTGGGAGTTAAAATTTTCTGTTGTGTTAGATAGTTATCAATTCTAGATTTTAAAATTTTTTCAAAAATGTTTGCCAGAGTAGATAGTGTGATTGGTCGGTAATTTTTTATATCACTTTTATCTCAGCCTTTGAAAATAGGTTTGATTATACCAATTATAAAAAGTTTTGGACATATATTTCTATACAATCTGAATCTTGGAAACGGCTCCAACAATCTCAATGAAATTCAGTATGCATATTTTTCCAAAGAACACGATTTACGAAAAAAAAAAATGAGCAAAGCTTGGTCACCCAGGAATAATAACAAACAAGAGAATATTGTACAACAATTCTAAAAGAATGCAGCGCTGTTTTTGATTTGGCATGTTGTAGAAGTGATAACGAAATTGCGCGACTTCAACTATAAGACGTATATAAGAAAAAACATTCAACATTCGGAAACGAGCACCCTAATGTCATCTATCGGTAGTTTCCAGCCCTACAAATAATATTTCTATGTGATTGGCTAGCTATCGTATTTCTCTATAAACAACATCACAGGCTTGCAAGTATTAGAAGCAAATACAGAAAGGGCCCCATCACCGAACCCTGTGGTACACCCCATTCAAAAACTACGACAATCAAAAAACACAAACAACTGTACATCTTATTTCTTTGAAACTCGCATCACGACCTACGTACCAGTGACAGCCAGCATGGACCCTATGTTGTACCTGCCGTGCTTGTCAACCAAAATGTCTACTATGTTGCCCATAGAGCCGTTGTTCGGCCTCGACGGTATCTCGAGTATCTCCGTGAAGAGGTTGTAGAGGTCGACGGTGTGAAAGGGCGCCACTTTGTGCTCCCGCTTGATCTTCGGCCCTCTCGCCATGAAGAAGGGGTGCATGTCCGAAACGTTGTAGTCGTAGCCGTGCACTCCGAACTCAGAGGCGTTCGTTACTGGAAATCAGGGTGAATGTTCGTACGAAATTAATAAAGCACTACTCGGTCTGTATATTGGAAGAATTTTGATTTGGAAGGCACTCGTAAAAAATACAAGCAGAAAAGAAAAATTGATACTAAATCCAAGTCCAAACTTAACGGGTTCTGGTTTGAAAACGTTAGAAAGTGGGTAACACCTAAACATCACGAGAATTTGAAAACGTACCTTTATTATGTTATGACTTCACTTATTTTTTGGTGAGGAACAGGTTTATGAAGCATTCTTAGAAACAACAGAGCAGTTATTTTTTGTAACTGAATATGAGATTTTTCCATGTGAAGTCATTCCGTCTAAATATCAAAATTGCCAAAACTGACTTACACCAGCCAAAATGCCTATTTGAAGATTTTTCCGACTGTACGTTTACTCCATTAACATTTCACTCCATCTGAGATATAACAAAATGTGGAAGGTGCATTTTTTCCGGCAATAAAAATGTATTGAAGCGGTACTGTAGGATGTTACTGTTCGAATTTTTAATATTGAGGAAGATTCTATAACTTTCCAAAATTTTCAATATAGTGAAATATTTCATTTGATTTTTGGGTACATTTTTGCAAACATATATCTAGCTAGGTCCCAAGTGATATATGTCATATCAAAATGAGATTGATATGGCATAAAGAATGCAATTCTAGCTGAAATATAACTGACATAATTACATTCAGAATTCTTCCAATGAGTTATTTTTTTTTTCTTTAATGTACTTATAGCTGGATTTTGTCGCAATTTGCTGTTAGCTTGGGTTATACTCACAAGTAAAATTATACAGTTCAGCGTATTTTGGTGCAGCAAGTATCAAATCGTCCAAAGCATAGCCTACATCAGCCATGACCAAAATTGGGGGGGATCGGGAGTTTTTCTTGTAGTGCCAATGCTTGGGAAAGTTTTCTTTTTTGTAAACTTTGAAGTGGCCGTTTGTTGCGGATCCCAATTTGAGCGCGTTGTAGATTTCTTCTTCGTGGCCTGCAAGGAAATGATCAAACAGAGAATGACAAAATGACCCTGTTAATTTATCGACCTTGATTCTTTTTTAAACTTTGCCATTTTATCGACTTGTCATGCACATCGTTTTGAAGCCAACATGCTCTAGTTTCCGAATACATATATATTTTTTATGGCTAATAATTTTTCAATTCTCGGTTGTTCCGCAGATTCTACATAACTCCAAAATCGCATGAAAAATGTAAATAAACAAATGGATCATTTATTAGAACGTGGGGAAAGTACAAAAAAAAAATTCAGAGATCATTCAAGACCCCCCAAAGACCCATTATAAAAAAAAACGATAGAAGACTATTTTTGAAAAAAATGTAAACAAATTAATGAAACAGTGTCGAAATGGTGCGGAAAAAAACTTTCACAGCTTATTAAATCTTTTTGCCAAATAAGAAAGAACTTCGAAATACATGGAATGATAGCTACAGGTTTCCTCATTATCTTGAACTTTGAATCATTAAAAAATGTCAGTTTTTGTTAGTTAGTTATGAAACAATTCGTCCGCCCGCCTCCAAGCGAATGCATAGACAACAGAATTCCTATAGAGAAAGCAGAAGCTGAAATGAGTAGAGTTTTGGGTCCCTTTATCTCGAAAACTGTTGAGTTTTCGGAAAAAATTATAAGGGTGATTTTTGTAGATAATGAGACGATCTTTAATTTTTGTAAGAACGAAAATTCTCTAATTCGTATATTTAGCCAGATATTGGCGGGAAACCCATTTTTCTGGGTTTGGGGGGCCATTTTCGGCCATATCTATGAACGCAATCGTGTTAAGTTTTAGATCCTTTGAAAACATCTGTGACGACCTACAAATTGAGCCACAAGTGAAGAACGCATAGACTTGTTCACAACTTTCTCTAATTTCGGATCATCAGTAACTAAACTATTATATCACACGTATCTTACAATGATTCATTCCAGGACTATTGTATTTTTAAATTTTCAATATTTACTAGTTTCTTGGAGCTCCATGTTATCGCAAACTCTAGGATATGATCAGTATGAATGCTAAAATTTTAATGATGAATCAATTTTCAATGATAAAAAAATCTGAAAAGTTTTTCAAAAACTGTGGAATGGGGAATGAGGATGTTTCTGAGTTACACCTGACTGTTTACCTGTATGTTCATAAAGTCTCAGTGATTATAAAAACTTTCTAGTCAACTTTGAAACTGAAATGTCCTTCACTCTTATACGTTCAACTGATCTAGGATGAGGTATAATTATATATTATCCTATTATCATTCAATAATTCTGAATTATTTATATAATTACATTACATATAATTGAGAATATCCGAATGTGAACCCATTAGAAATAAAAGTTTTTGAATGAATCTCAGTTGATCTGTCTCGAATTTTTATTCGCTTACCTTCTTCTGGAGTTATCTGTATACAAGGGCTTGCTCCTGCCCATACGTAAGTACCGTTTTTCATATACTGTGTGATGTTGATGAAATGAGGGGGAGTTACAGATATCAAACCATGATCACTGAGGTGTATAACATTTGTTCTATCTATTAATTTGTGTTCTTGCAATTGATCCTGAAATGAAGCATTTTTCAATTGGATTTTCTTTGTTCTTTTTATGAATAATAACAGATATTCGGGGCTGACCTTCAAATATTCAGTAACATTGTCAAGCTTCCTCAGGATATCTTTGACAACAACAGAGTTCACCCCAAAGGCATGTCCATGTGAGTCTGGTTCCTCAATGTAAAACATAACTAAGTTTGCAGGTTTTATGGGATCTTTCATCCAAGATATAGCCTTAAAACAGAAAAGAGATCAAAGATGATCTTGACAAGTTGTTTTTGATGAGTCTTCTTTTAAAACATGATTATAGTAATAGTGTTCCAATCACCAAGTCTAACATTGAACCAAATACTCACAATATCGACTCTTTGAAACCAATCCATTTTGGGATCGAATTGTTGCCTGTGTGTTATATTCTTTCCCTGATAAGCAAAATCTGCTCCAGGCCACATCATACTGGCAGAATGCCTACCATCACCTTGGTCCTCATTCCACCTCTGGAAAACATGATTGCACAACTTAATAGAGACCTGGGACATATGCTGCTACTACAACATACCCATATAGGCACTATGCTGTCATCATAATGGAACATGTCGTAACCAATTTTCATGACTTTATCACGCTGCTTGTCGAAGTAAGTGTTCCCAACGACCCCGTGGTTTTCCGCGTACAAACCAGTCGCTATGGAGTGATGATTCGGAAAGGTTTTCGTCGGGAAAACGTTGACTAAATAATCAGAATACGTTCCCATCTTTTTGATCCTTTCCATATTAGGAACCAGTTTCGTATCGAAAAAGTTGTACCTGAATGCATCGTACGAGACGACTATTAGAATAGGATGCTCAGATATACAGCATATCGGACCCAGTAAAAAACTTATTACGGTAATTTGTATTAACATTCCAGAAAGGTTTGTTTATGCGGTATTTTGATTTTTTTGGAATGACAGCCCTAAAAAATGTTAATGGCAGGTGACAGCTGGCAGAGATGACAGTAGTTGACAGGCAAAAAAAGACAGTTGACAGCTTGACCATCACAAATTTCTTCTTCTGATTAATGAAGGGGTTCGTTCCTACGTGTCCAATCAGAGAACGATTTTTAAAATTATATTTCGGCACCCCTGGATAGTATTGAAGTGGCTCAAACCCGGCGATATGGCCTAAAGGATATGTTATTAAGTAGTTTAAATTCAAAGGAAATTTTCAGAGGACCTCCAACCCAATAACAAACTATTAGTAACTGAAAAACCAGACGAAAACTGTTGGGAATTTAATAATTCCATGAACGACTCATGTCAATGCCCAATATATTTCGAATAAATTAGAAATATTTAGTGCATATTTGAGTTTGGCGTTATTGGTGTCTCGGAACATCGGTAGCAGGAGGCAACTATTATATATATATATATAGCAATTACACTGTTTGATCTATATAAAGTGTTTGACTGCGTGTCAAATACGCTATTACTTGAAAAATTAGGATACTATGGTGTGAAAAGAGTTTCTTTATCTCCATTCAATTCTCACATCATGGATCGATACCAAATATAACAATTGACAACACCTTGTCTTGGTATCGACACACGAATCACCTTAGGAACAAGTAAAATGTCTGGAACAAGTTAGCCAGCACTATGAGTATGTTTCACGACAACTTTAAAATATCATCATCAGCCTTATTAACTTCTTGAGAATATATTTTTCACATTATTTCATTCGTATAAATATATGCTACGGTTTTTATACTTTGGCGTAATTCTCCTAGCTTAGATCTTCGAATATCTTTAAATTTAAAAAAAAAGCCGTTGGAATACTGAGAGAAGTGGGATACATAGTCGCTAATTTTCGGTTCTATTTCAGTAGAATGAATGCAGATCTTTCGATAGACCCATATGTAGCGATGCAGGTACCATCAATAGTCGAAACTTGTTGTGCTAGCTGGGGATTACATTCTATTACGAGAATAAAATATAGAATTTTATAGTACAATTTTTAAATAGAATTAAAAAAAGGTCCATTGATGATTTCTCTCAAACATATGTACTGAATTTGAGAGCTCACATATTTATCATACAAATTTCGAAATCGTAAATTTATGTAAAGAGGGTATCATGCAGTCACCATCCGTAATCAAAAAAAGTTATCCAAGTGCGATTTTGTATTCAATTCGCAATAATGGCGTCGTTCATTCCTCTTAGTGGAGTCCAATAGAGCGACTCTAACTGGAAGAGGAGGGGGTTTGAATAAAATACTGCTCAAATTGAAAAAGTCCGGGTAGTGTCGTTTCTGAGCTTTGAGCCAATATTCTTTCGGTGAACTTTCAATACTGGTATGCTGTTCGAATATTAAAAACCCTACAAATAATTCAAAAAATTATACTCTCGACATAAATCCACACTGATTTTGTTCTCGCTTACCCCCCATTTCTCCATCTGCTCCAGCCATACCAAATGTTGCGAGATGTCACGTTGACAAAAGATTCAAGCACAGCATTCTCAATAGTCTATCATTCAAAATATATCGAGATAATACAGAAATGAAAAAAGTCTTCCGCTCAAAATAATTATCAGAAGAAAAAAAAGTTTATCGATCCTCGACAATGAATCCTTGATTTAAATGCAACATAAAAAGCCAGGTTCTTAACATATAAGGGCCAATTGCACCGCTGGGCTTTAATTATGGTTTATCTTAACCAGGTGTTAATGCTATGGATTTACCAATCAGATTCCTTATTCCGATTGAACTTAGCTTAGTTCAAACCTTCATTAATACATCGGTGCAGTTGGCCCTAAAACAGTTTGACAAAGTAGAAACTATGGTTTACACAGAAAAAGTAGTCCGTGTATGAATATTGACTCATAGAAATATTCACGTGCATTTAAATCACCGATGGTACTATTTTCTTCTGGGTTTGATTAAACAATAACTAATATCGCAAGGTTTTCGGGCTTGAGGGCCGTGTATTGGAATTTTTAATTCCGGAGCTTTCGGCTACATCTGCGGCAGCCATCTTCAGCGGCGTAGTCGTAGGTCAACTCTCCTGTGCGAGTCTACTATGACTGGTGTTACATCTGGAGGTGGCGACTTGTTCTTATGAGGTTGGATCGTGTTCTGTCGGGCGTCGGATTCTCTGGATATGTCGGACCGTGGCGTTAATTTATTCAGAACCGGATGCCAAATTTTGTTTAGACTTAATCCTTCTTCCTTCCTATTGAAATTATCTTTGTGTTTATATATTTCAATTGCTTCCCGGTATAAGCGAGTGGAGTAATGTTTGGTCGTTGAGAGAATTGAAGTCTTATCGAACTGGATGTTGTGGTTTTCTATAAGGGCATGTTCCGCTACAGCTGATTTTTCAGTTTGCCCTAATCGACAATTTCGTCTATGTTCACTGATTCGTGTCTTGAAACTGCGTTTGGTGGTTCCTACATATACTTTTCCACACGAGCACGGAATCCTGTACACCCCAGCATTAGATAGTGGGTCTCTAGGATCTTTAGCGGATCTCAGGTGTTCCTGTATTTTCCTCGTGGGTTTGTATATTGTTTTGATATTGTGTTTCTTCAATATTTTGCCAATGCGATCCGTGGTACCCCTCAGGTAAGGCAGGAAAGCGGTTCCCGTTGGAATCACGTCTTTTGATTTTCCGGTTGTTTTAGGTTGTATTGCCCGTTCTATATCTCTGTCCTGGTATCCATTAGCTCGTAGAGCGTTTCTGAGGTGATTAAGTTCATCATTCAGAAATTCCGGTTCGCAGATTCGTTTCGCTCTATCAACCAGCGTTTTTATGATGCCTTGTTTTTGTTGCGGGTGGTGATTGGAGTCTTTGTGCAGATATCTGTCGGTATGTGTCGCTTTGCGATAAACTTTGTGGCCAAGTTTACCATCATTCCGCCTCGTAACCAATACATCCAAGAAAGCGAGTTGCTCGTTTTGTTCAATTTCCATGGTGAATTGAATTCTTGGGTTGACATTGTTTAGATGACTCAGGAATGATCTCAGCTCTTCTTCGCCGTGATTCCAGATCACGAATGTGTCATCCACATACCTTAACCAGCATTTGGGTTGTTTCGCAGCGGTCCTAAGTGCTATTTCTTCGAATTTCTCCATGAAGAAATTTGCTATAACGGGACTAAGTGGACTCCCCATTGCGACTCCATCCTTTTGTTCATAAAGTGTACCATTGAATTGGAAATACGTAGTTGTCAATGTTAGGTGTAGCAGTGCCATTATATCTTCTGGAAATGCGTCCCTCAGGTATGTGAGAGCCTGTTCCAGAGGCACGTTTGTGAATAACGACACTACATCGAAACTGACCAGGATATCCCCCGGGGATACCGACAAGGTTTTTAGTTTCTCCACAAAGTGTTTCGAATCTCTGACATATGATTCCGTGTGGCCTATCATTGTTTGCACCATTCCTGTCAAGTACTTCGCTAGGTCATACGTTGGTGATCCGATTGTACTCACTATAGGTCTCAACGGTACGTCTGGTTTATGAATCTTCGGACGTCCATATAGTCTGGGGGTGACCGCTTCCGATTTGCATAAAGACTTTTGTGTTTCTTGGGGAATTGATGATTGCTTAATCAGTTTATTGGTTGTTCGTAGGATTTTTTGCGTGGGGTCCCCCCGTAGTGTTTTGTATGTATCAGGATCCAATAAGTCATATATTTTGTCCTGATAGTCTCTTGTGTTGAGGATTACTGTGGCGTTCCCCTTATCAGCTGGTAGGATTATTATGCTTTTATCTTGGTTGAGAGTTTTTAGAGCTTCATGTTCTTTCCTTGATAAGTTGGATTTCGGTGGTTTCGCTCTGCGAAGAATCCTTGCTGTTTCCGTTCTTATCTCTTCCCCAATGTCCGTGGGTAGTTTCTTTATTGCAGTTTCCACGTTGGCAATTATGTCTTCCGTTGGTATGGCCTTTGGAGTTATGCTAAAGTTTCCTCCCTTTTCCAAAAGTGATTTCTCCTCCAGGGAGAGCACGCGGTCTGATCGATTTATGACTATTCGATCTGCTGGGAGCGTTGGTTTACTAATGGATGAGGGTTTCAATCTTTCGAATTTTTCTTTGTGGTTTTTGGAGCGAACTGCATGTGTGACCTCCATTGTACTGTGTGTTATGCTGTCCACCTTGTTCCAATCTTCACAGCTCAATCGTGAACTCAGTAAGATGTGGGCCTCTTTTAGTTTGTCATCATTCAAAGCCAGGTCTCTGCGTGTATCGTGTATGCGTTCACGAAGCAGGGCTTTTTCCAACCGGTTGTAAATTCGATGGGCTTGTGCTGTTCTGAAACATCGTTTGGCTCGTAGGAATTTCGGGATAACGTTGTTGTCTCGACATCGTTGCAGAAAAGTCAGTGTGGCAAGCAGATTGGATTTCTTCTTGCGTAGTACCTCCAGATTGCGTACTTGTTGATAGGTTTCCTCCCCGTAGAGGTGACTTATGAAAGAATGTAGGCTTTCACGGCCGGTGTTGTAATATCGCAAGGTTTTCGGGCTTGAGGGCCGTGTATTGGAATTTTTAATTCCGGAGCTTTCGGCTACATCTGCGGCAGCCATCTTCAGCGGCGTAGTCGTAGGTCAACTCTCCTGTGCGAGTCTACTATGACTGGTGTTACATCTGGAGGTGGCGACTTGTTCTTATGAGGTTGGATCGTGTTCTGTCGGACGTCGGATTCTCTGGATATGTCGGACCGTGGCGTTAATTTATTCAGAACCGGATGCCAAATTTTGTTTAGACTTAATCCTTCTTCCTTCCTATTGAAATTATCTTTGTGTTTATATATTTCAATTGCTTCCCGGTATAAGCGAGTGGAGTAATGTTTGGTCGTTGAGAGAATTGAAGTCTTATCGAACTGGATGTTGTGGTTTTCTATAAGGGCATGTTCCGCTACAGCTGATTTTTCAGTTTGCCCTAATCGACAATTTCGTCTATGTTCACTGATTCGTGTCTTGAAGCTGCGTTTGGTGGTTCCTACATATACTTTTCCACACGAGCACGGAATCCTGTACACCCCAGCATTAGATAGTGGGTCTCTAGGATCTTTAGCAGATCTCAGGTGTTCCTGTATTTTCCTCGTGGGTTTGTATATTGTTTTGATATTGTGTTTCTTCAATATTTTGCCAATGCGATCCGTGGTACCCCTCAGGTAAGGCAGGAAAGCGGTTCCCGTTGGAATCACGTCTTTTGATTTTCCGGTTGTTTTAGGTTGTATTGCCCGTTCTATATCTCTGTCCTGGTATCCATTAGCTCGTAGAGCGTTTCTGAGGTGATTAAGTTCATCATTCAGAAATTCCGGTTCGCAGATTCGTTTCGCTCTATCAACCAGCGTTTTTATGATGCCCTGTTTTTGTTGCGGGTGGTGATTGGAGTCTTTGTGCAGATATCTGTCGGTATGTGTCGCTTTGCGATAAACTTTGTGGCCAAGTTTACCATCATTCCGCCTCGTAACCAATACATCCAAGAAAGCGAGTTGCTCGTTTTGTTCAATTTCCATGGTGAATTGAATTCTTGGGTTGACATTGTTTAGATGACTCAGGAATGATCTCAGCTCTTCTTCGCCGTGATTCCAGATCACGAATGTGTCATCCACATACCTTAACCAGCATTTGGGTTGTTTCGCAGCGGTCCTAAGTGCTATTTCTTCGAATTTCTCCATGAAGAAATTTGCTATAACGGGACTAAGTGGACTCCCCATTGCGACTCCATCCTTTTGTTCATAAAGTGTACCATTAAATCACCAACGTATGACCTAGCGAAGTACTTGACAGGAATGGTGCAAACAATGATAGGCCACACGGAATCATATGTCAGAGATTCGAAACACTTTGTGGAGAAACTAAAAACCTTGTCGGTATCCCCGGGGGATATCCTGGTCAGTTTCGATGTAGTGTCGTTATTCACAAACGTGCCTCTGGAACAGGCTCTCACATACCTGAGGGACGCATTTCCAGAAGATATAATGGCACTGCTACACCTAACATTGACAACTACGTATTTCCAATTCAATGGTACACTTTATGAACAAAAGGATGGAGTCGCAATGGGGAGTCCACTTAGTCCCGTTATAGCAAATTTCTTCATGGAGAAATTCGAAGAAATAGCACTTAGGACCGCTGCGAAACAACCCAAATGCTGGTTAAGGTATGTGGATGACACATTCGTGATCTGGAATCACGGCGAAGAAGAGCTGAGATCATTCCTGAGTCATCTAAACAATGTCAACCCAAGAATTCAATTCACCATGGAAATTGAACAAAACGAGCAACTCGCTTTCTTGGATGTATTGGTTACGAGGCGGAATGATGGTAAACTTGGCCACAAAGTTTATCGCAAAGCGACACATACCGACAGATATCTGCACAAAGACTCCAATCACCACCCGCAACAAAAACAAGGCATCATAAAAACGCTGGTTGATAGAGCGAAACGAATCTGCGAACCGGAATTTCTGAATGATGAACTTAATCACCTCAGAAACGCTCTACGAGCTAATGGATACCAGGACAGAGATATAGAACGGGCAATACAACCTAAAACAACCGGAAAATCAAAAGACGTGATTCCAACGGGAACCGCTTTCCTGCCTTACCTGAGGGGTACCACGGATCGCATTGGCAAAATATTGAAGAAACACAATATCAAAACAATATACAAACCCACGAGGAAAATACAGGAACACCTGAGATCCGCTAAAGATCCTAGAGACCCACTATCTAATGCTGGGGTGTACAGGATTCCGTGCTCGTGTGGAAAAGTATATGTAGGAACCACCAAACGCAGCTTCAAGACACGAATCAGTGAACATAGACGAAATTGTCGATTAGGGCAAACTGAAAAATCAGCTGTAGCGGAACATGCCCTTATAGAAAACCACAACATCCAGTTCGATAAGACTTCAATTCTCTCAACGACCAAACATTACTCCACTCGCTTATACCGGGAAGCAATTGAAATATATAAACACAAAGATAATTTCAATAGGAAGGAAGAAGGATTAAGTCTAAACAAAATTTGGCATCCGGTTCTGAATAAATTAACGCCACGGTCCGACATATCCAGAGAATCCGACGCCCGACAGAACACGATCCAACCTCATAAGAACAAGTCGCCACCTCCAGATGTAACACCAGTCATAGTAGACTCGCACAGGAGAGTTGACCTACGACTACGCCGCTGAAGATGGCTGCCGCAGATGTAGCCGAAAGCTCCGGAATTAAAAATTCCAATACACGGCCCTCAAGCCCGAAAACCTTGCGATATTACAACACCGGCCGTGAAAGCCTACATTCTTTCATAAACAATAACTAATATCTGATCTCCACGACTCGACTATCTCGTCAATGAAGGAGATAGTGGAATATAATAGAGAGAGAACCCCTGTTAACCGAAACGGTATATGGAACATATTCTTAGTATAGCATGGTTTTGTGATATTGGACAGCACTAAAAAAAATATCTACAAACGGGCAGCTGGTTGTCGAAATATCCATCCACGTCCATTTAATATAAAAAAAGAAGAATGTCATGTCAGTCAATATAACCTCAAATTTTATTTCATAAATACTAAAATATTTTAAAATAAACGTTTTCGGTTAACAAGCGAAAGGGATAACTTGTTCCCACTCAATTTCAATTCTGCAATGACCATATAATGTCTTCAAATGCTAGTGACGAAGATGATATTCCCCAATTATCAGCAGAAACATTCGCAGTTTTGCAAGAATTTTACAAGGAACAGGAAGAGCGTGAAGCCAAATTAGTCACAATTGAAGATTCCAATGGTACTCTAGAGGAAGATTGGGTAAGAAATTATAATCAAGAGGTTTTCTGATTTCAATGCAACTACATCCCACATTTTTTAAAGCAACTCAGCCAATTCTGGTATGATGATAAAACGATAGATACGTTAGTGAACGTAGCTTTAAAATCAGTAGGTGACAATGGAAAGATAGCTCTGATATCTTGTCCAACACTGTACAAAAAAATGAGAAGGAAAGCCAAAGAAGCCTGTGAAAGTAGGTAGAAATGAAATGATGATTGTCCAGTTAGAATGATTTTTTTTAGTTACTTTATTCGAGTTTGATAGAAGGTTTTCCGTATATGGTGAGGACTTCATGTTCTATGACTATAATTCACCATTGAACGTTCCCAGAGATAAGTCTGACTACTATGATTTAGTTATTGCTGACCCACCATTTCTTTCTGATGAATGCTTGACAAAAACTGCAGTCACCATCAGGTTTTTGACAAAAAACAAGATAATCTTATGCACAGGTGAGGTAAACAACACTTTCAACTTGTTGTCCACTGCAAATGTATTGTTTTGTAGGTGCTGTAATGGCAGATCTATCAGAAAGACTACTAGACCTGAAGAAGAGTTCTTTTGAACCGAAACACAAAAATAACTTGGCTAATGAGTTTTGGTGCTACTCGAACTTTAACATGGACGAACTTCTATGAAAAATAAAAAACTCAACATTTTAATTAATTTTATTGATATGTTTGCATGAAATGTAGTTGTTATAAAAAATTGTAATGAAGCAGATGCGAGCTATTTAAAAAAATCTGAATTCCTAGAATATAACAATAATAAATGTAACAAACAAATGTAAGCAACACAGATAACGAGTGGTAAAGCTAATATAAATACTAAACATACTTTGTTGGACGAATGAATTGATTTTGAGAAAACAAAATAGCTTCAAAATCAGATCTGAGCTAGTGACCAAGAATAAAAATCTTACATTCCTATACTTAATTCTGTACCATGCTGTGCTACCATTCTTACCAATCTCTATTATTTAAACATCAAAGGCTCCACTACAGAAGCAATATTTTGGTCCCACCATTTTTTGCTTCATCAAACATCTGTCTCGATATTTCTTCAACTGAAGTGACTGATTCATTTCTATACATAAACTATATGCACAACCTGAACTACTTATATCTTTTGAAAAGTTTCCAACTTAGGTATCATTGCAGAAGTTGATTTTTTTGGCTGCAAAAATAATTTCTTCATATCAAGGATTCTTTTTTGCAGAGAAATAAGATTTTGCTCCTGCCAGGTGAAAGTGGAGGTGAAACTACAGAACACTCAGTTCTATGCTTTCAACACACTCAAAATGCCCACACGGGCACAAAGTATACTAGTATAACTACTTTTCTTCGGGCTTGAAGGCCGTCGTTCTTTGGAATTTCTGAGAGAGGAACTGCAGGCTAGGGCAAACTTAAAAATCGGCGGTGGCGGAACACGCATTGAGTGAGGGTGACCACAAGATTCTGTTTGAAAATGCTAAACTGATTGCCCCCAACTAAGGTTACTGTAGCCGACTGGTACAGGAGGCGATAGAGACCAAAAACATACGGACAATTTCAACAGAAAAGAAGAAGCATTGAGTCTAAACAGAATTTGGAATCCCGTTCTGAGGAAATCAAGAATAACTAATGAAATCACGGCAGGTAGTGCGGCAACTAATAATGATGATTATTCCGCGAACCCGACATAAGTAATTAACACTCCAGACTACCTGCATCAATACAAATACGCCTTAAGAAATCGCAACGTTTAGTCACCGGTAATGAGTAAGCCTCTGAAGAAGCTGGCCACTCGCGCTAGCGAAACGTTAGGAATAAATTCCAAAGAACGACGGCCTTCAAGCCCGAAAAAAAGTAGTTATACTAATAACTTCGGCCGCGAAAGCCTTAACCATTTTGTCACAAAGTATACTATTATGTAGTTGGTAACTGAGCAAAAAAAAAATTTAGTATGACATGAAATTGAAAATCCAATAAAGGAATGACCTAAAAAACAGCTGACATAAACTCTAAACTAGCTAGCGCCATCTACTTTGAGCTTTCCAGAATACTTCCCATCATTACTTTTCAATTAGATAGTGGTGATATTCAAATATCCCACTGAAAATACTTTTGGAAATATATGTTGATGTGAGCATATGGTGAATGATTTGGTCATACCAACTGTTCCTTACGCAAAATCAGTATCAAAAAATTATCTATCAAAGAGCGTTTTTCCAAACTGGCTTCAACGAACATTATTAACTTCAGCTCAAAGATGAGCAAACAAAAAAATTAGTTACACCAGTAAGAAACCTAGATCGTACGTCAATACTTCATCTCTCAATGGAAACCAGTTTGGTGCAACATTGGGTGAGTTTAAAAATCAAAAGATCATTTTGGATAATGAGATGAAAATATTAGTGTTTCATTTTCTGATTGGAAACTTTTCAATTAACTTTCATACCAAAGGTTCCCAAACTTCTCAATTAACTTCCATACTAAAGGTTCCCAAACTTCTCAATTAACTTTCATACTAAAGATTCCCAAACTTCTCGAAAAAACCTTCCACTCAACCACATTCGTTCAGCTGGGTAAAGAGGTTACAATTTTTACAAAATACTTAAACTATTTTCAAACATCAATTTCAACTTTTGATTTCGATTTGGGACGATATCACCTCACTAGCTCAAACGTAGGCCTATTCAAGACATGAACTAATTTAAACACTGGATGAATTCAAAATGCCACAAGAAGAATATCCTTAAGTTCTTTTCAATTCTTCCAAAACAATTCGGTTATTTGATATTTTCGGTCCTTCCTGTGGAATTAGCACCAATATCAACGCATGTGAGACATGCGTGGGCTTCTTGCTACGATAGCGATAATTTAATGTACATATATTGAATCATCTACAGACCAAGGACACTAGTTCTCGATAATAATCACAATTCAGCTAAAAACAGCAATATTCTATTACCTGAATATAGTATATCAATTATCTGCGACAACAATCGAGAGCTAATTTTTCCTAACAAAAAACACTCTCAAAAATTGAATTGAACTGGCCGATACTAGATGAAAATCCATATTAACAAAAATATATTACAGTTTCCTGTATGATTTTCACTTACAATGGGTTTACAAAACCGCGACACGTGTTCCGCTATTACAATCGTCACAAAGATCAGGAATTTATGAATTAACGTGAGAGTTATGTCCGATGTACTACGTAGGCCAAACGGGAAGATCTTTCAACACTCGCCTAAGAGAACACAGAACTAGTTTTTTGAATGGAAAAACAAATTCTACTTATGCAAGTCACCTCATTCTGGAAGGTCATGAGTTCAACCACGAGTTCAAAATAAGGCATTTTGAGCAGAAAGGTTGGAAACTTAACCTTCTAGAAAGTTTGGAAATCAATAGAGGTAAAAATTCAGAATATTCATTGGATGATCAGGTTGAATTAAATAACTCCCCATTGTTGACTATGTTCCCGGCCAATAATTCTATTTCTACGAATAATCTTCATATGTAATTAATTAGTATTTGGACAAATTACGGGTCGAATATCGGACCTAAGTCGGACCTTTATTGTAAGAGACGTTCGACCTACTTGCATATAAATAGCGTATTATAAAATAGTGATTTATTTATCTTGCTTGAAGAAGCTATTGTAATAGCGAAACACGTGTCGCAGTTTTGTAAACCCATTATAAGTGAAAATCATACAGGAAACTGTCATATATTTTTGTGAACACTCAATCAATGATCATTCTTTATCGTTGATGAAAATAAAGGTACAGTCTTTTACATATTGGATTTGGTAACATTAAGTTAGCCAGTCATCAACTGATGTTTTGGCTTATGTACAAATACTTACGGGAGACAATTCTTTCTAGTGCTTAGAAGTGATTCAGAAAACAAAACAAACGGTGCAGTGCATTTTACAAAAATTGACAACATAAAGCAAGTAAAAATTTCGATTCTGCGATAATTTTGATGGCCGTCAATATTAATTTCTTTCATTTATCCTATCCGTCTCACGTTATCATCTCATTTTATGAAGACTGCACATTCATGAGAAAAATGAACGTTAATTTTGATTGATTAACGCGAAAAACAGATATATGATCTGTAAATGTCGAATGAGAAGCTTAAGTTG
Organism: Zygogramma bicolorata; assembly: GCA_032362365.1. Taxonomy (NCBI): domain Eukaryota; kingdom Metazoa; phylum Arthropoda; class Insecta; order Coleoptera; family Chrysomelidae; genus Zygogramma; species Zygogramma bicolorata. The sequence continues at coordinate 834,895 of JAVJAQ010002763.1, forward strand.
ATCCACAAGTTGTTATGGACGTAAAACAAAAAAGGACTATCAATTGGTGTCAGGTGTGGGATTTGAACAACCGATGCAACCTTTTTCACGAATACCCTTCAGTACCTAACATTTTCAAACACTGTTCTCGATAATGAACAGTAACCCAATCACTACCTTCTTCGATTAACTCGTTTCGAATCAGCTGAACAACTCCTGACCGGTTTCTTCCAAAGTTTTGTTGGTCAAGCGTTCGATTTCGCAAAGCAGGAATTGAGTGTCGGTATCGACTTCTGACAACGGTGGACTGGCGTGAATAGAGTTGTGGACGTTGTCCCACTCCAAAGAGTTATCCGAGGAAGACACCCGAGACCAGTCTGATTCGCTGGCAGGGGCGGCGCTGGCAGAGTTGTGGGGGCTCGACTGGCTGGGGCACAGGGATACATCTTCAGGAAGCTGAGTCCTGCGCAATCGTTATTAATGTACTGAGGTTATAATGAGGATGTTTATATTGAAGGGCAATTTATTCCCCAAAGTATATGTAAACGTTTATGCTTAATAGAGAAACTTAATGTCTGAGAAATACGTGACTACAAGGTAAGGATCATTTGGATATATTAAAAGATGAAAATTCAAGATATAAAACGGTTCAAGATAAAAAAAAATAAAAATATAATATAAAATAAAAATTGTAAATCCGCAAATATTTGTAAGTGCGTTCAAATCTTACTGGAAAACGAAACATCTCGGCTTCTGTATCGGAAATCAACTACAAGAATCAAGAGTTGAAGGTATAACAATAATAATAAAAGTTGTTCACTTCCAAGAAACTCCAGTTTATAGAACACATAAACAAATTTTGTCAAATAGGCGGTGTGACATTTCAATTGAGATATTATTAGGAATGGTTCGAATAACTCGCATATTATTGAAATAAAGTGGTTCAGTTTGTGGCTGAAGATAACCAAGTGAATACACATATCTGTTCTCAATTTTTTGTCAGGATAAAAGTATTAGGTTCCAGTCAGGATATATCAAAGATACTTTTGACAACTGTATTCTGCAGTGCAGTAAAGCAGAACCCCAGATGGGAATCATGAAAAAACGATGGGAGCGAACGAGAGAAAGTAAATATTTTTCAAACAGATCAACGAAATATACATCTTCGTTTTGTACAGAATTTGTAATAGTGGAATGATTTTTATTTTGTTGTTTTTTTCTGAATATACATGCAAGAGGATTTGTCAATTTATGAGACTGAAACCATGCTGATATTAGTTAAATCATTCAGAATACAAGCATGAATATCTTTTTTTTTTCACAATATAATAATGTGGTATGGTCAACATAACGTATGATATACAATCAAAACGAATTTGTCAATAAGAATAACATTCTTCTGACAAGTTTACTTCGAATAATTTGAACTCAAACTTCCCGGCCAACTCGGGGGATATTTACCAAGAACTTCCCGAAGGATCATGAATCATGGATATCGGCAGAGTCTCGTGTTCCCATTCTAAATCTAGAGAGCTAGCAGGCGTTGACGTCGTAGTTCGTTGTAACAAAGCGCGCGCATCCAAGCACTGAAGCTGTATATCACGACTGGTGCATGACCTGAAAGTGAAAACGAGGCGAAATCAGC